>CM060929.1:1028479154-1028971654 GCA_030765085.1 Allium cepa
ATTGAAATCAAAGGAAATTTAATTGGTAATGAAGATGAACCTAAATTGTAAATGGTTTTGAATGAACTGGTTTGGTCAATAAAATGAGATGCAAAGTGAATGGTATTCAAATTTAAAATGCAATGAAAATGAGAATATATGGATTGTGAATAAATTTAAAAATGGAATAGAATTCAGTATAAATTGAGTTGAAATCCATTTAAATTGGTTATAAAGCATAAATACTTATTTATTCACATAAATCTCGTTGAATTGCATAGAATAACTTGTCATTTGATGTAAATATGAATAATTAAAATTCTACGAGTTGATAGAAGTAAAATAAATTGATTTTGGAAGCAATTGAGTTAAATATGAGATCAGTTTACTTAAAAGTAAATTAAATGTAAGTGATCGAGTTTTAAAATGGTTTATAAATAAATTGAAACAATTGAATTAGTATGAAATTTGTATAAATTGCTTACGGAAAATGTTTGATATGCATTTCTTTTAGAATTCATATGTTTTAACTATAGAAAATAAGTGGTATGCTGATAAACTTCATATATTTGGCACTTACATGTTTAAATTGAGTAAGTACAGGTACCTGAAAGCCGTATGGCTGGATTTGGGTTGCATTAACTGCTAAATAATAAGCTACTTGCTTAAAAATGCTAAATAAGGTACGCCTACGCAATAAAAATAGGAAATATGAACTGTTTTTGGCTTTTCGGACCGTGTGGGTCGATGTATATATATTTATCTCTTTTGTCAAATTGCAAAAGCTCCTCCGTACAAAGGGGACTCTGCCAAAAAAATTCGAAAATTTTTGAAAATTTTTGGAGAATTTTGTTAACGACAAACGAATTCAAATTGAAAACTAAAATAAGTTAGTAAATGAAACCAATTTAAAATAATGACATAATTAGTTATAAATGGAAGATAAAATCTAAACGTTCGAAGTTGAAAATAAATTGAATTCATATGGAAATGAAGGAATCGATTTGAATAGAAATGGATATAAACGAGCAGTAAGATGAAAATAAATATAAGAAGCATATAAAATGCTTATACTAAAGTAAGAGGGAATGGTGAATTCTTAAATGAAAATTGATACTACTAATATAATTTAAGTCAATATTGGAATGAATAGATATTGGCATTTTGCGAGGAAGTTGATAAAATGTTTTGGAATATTGTGTTTGGATATTAGTACGAAGCAGGATATGCAGGTAATATAAAGAGAATTGATTTTGATTTCAGAAGATAAATTTGAAATGCTCGACATAAAGGTATGTATTTAAGTTTGGTATGGAATTTGATTGGGTTTTTGGATATAGCCACTTGGCCTTTTGTTTTCTTTTTGGATTTGGGAGGCCGTAGAGCCCTTTTGTAGTTCTACCGAGCTAGCCGCGCAAAGGAGATGCTGGCGAAATTTTTCGGGAATTTAGAGAGTTAAAAAAATTTTGAGAAATTTTTTGATAATTCAAAATTTGGTTTTAAATTGAAACTTGAATGGTTAAACCAATAGGATAGTTTGAAACTATGGGAGAGTTGAGAAGCTAATAAGAATGATAATGGGTCTTTTATAAAAAGATAGTTAGTAAGATGTTGAATTGTTTGGTTCTGGAAGTAAGTAAACGGGTATTGGACCATTCTTCCTAACTAGCAATTTCGGGGACGCAATTCTTTTAAGGGGGGAGGAATGTAACGACCCAGAATTTTCGAGCATTTAAAATCTGAATATTTAATTGATTTTAAATATCCAATAGAGTAATTTTAACTTGAATTACGAATATCTCAATTTATCTGATAATCTAACTATTGAATTAAATAATTTGAAGTTGGGTGAAATGTTGAATTTGGAGTTTTAAGCTGGTTTAAAATAATTTGAAGGTTTATAAAATTTATATCGAGGATATTGAAGATAGTAAAAGTGTAAAGAATTGAATTTGGAAGTGTTTGTTCGATTTTGAAATTTTATCGTTTAAATTGAATTTAAAAATTGCCTTCCAGGGCACAGTCTCGGAATTCGACGAAACCTGTTCTATTGGATCCGTAGTAGTTAGTTGTTATCGGATTTCAATTTTCGTAGCGTTTGGATTTACCGTTTGCTCGTACGGGTGGGAAACCCGTTGAAATTAAAATCAACAATTTAATATTTTAAATCGATTTATAAAGCTAACTTCCACATACGATTAAATTAGCTTCCGAAACACGTTCCATTGTGTTCGAAATTCAGGTATAGCCTTATAAACGCCTGTCGGCAGGTCTGATTTGGACTTCGAGATTTCGAGTTATGCTAAACGAGATATTTTGAAAATTTAATAATATTAAATATATAAAAATCAAAATACAGCCACCCTATATCGTACATCAGCCACCCTACTTTCTGACGCACAGAGATTTTTTTCCCTTTTCTCGTCTTAATCGCGGTACCATCTCTTCGTGTCTCCTCCTCCTTTTATTTTAAATCACGGCATCCTGTTCAACAATCATCAGAGATCAAATAAAAGTAATGCGAGCTTCTCATGGCCGAATAAATTTACGTCCTCGTTCAAAACGAAACCTCACTTCCCCCTTCTGACTCCTCCATAAATCAAAACCAAACCCTCTGGAAAAAAAAAGGAAAAATTAAATCAATGGCCAAGCTTCGTTCGGCATCCCCTATTCACAAATCCCTATCGATTTGACCTCGGCCTGCTTGGAAATCTCGGGTCGCGATTTGAGGACTTGACGTTGCGAGGTGAGGCTTCGCGATGATGGCGAGCTACTTTCTTCATCTTTTCGAAGTACGTAATTACGGTCGGCCAGATCGAAGTTGCATTTGGACCCAGGGCCGCATGGTTTAGGGCAAGGTTGCCAGGTCGTGGTGATCGCTTAAGGGAAGGATTGGGGATTGCGAGGCAGGGCAGTGCTGGGAGGGGTGGAGCTAGGTGGTCCAGGCGTCAAGCTATCATAGGGCAGAGACATGGACGTTCCTGTCTTCACGAATCCTACTTGGGTATTGCATTTGTAATTAATTTAATTACTGTGATTAATCAAGTCATTAGTTTATATATATAAAGAAAATATAATAATAATAAATAGAAATAAATAAAATAAATTAGAGGAGGATATTTTTGCCAGAAATTTTTTACAGTAGCAGTTTAGTAATATATGTGTACGTGCATGTTTAAAGTATTGAGATAAACCAGATATATATAAGATGTAGATAGTTAAAGAAACGTTATATGGAATTTATTAAAAAGTAGTTAAGCAGTTCATTTAAAGTATACAGGCTGTTTCAAAAATGATAATAATAAAATAGAATGAATACACATATGTACCTATTTTTATTTAAAGCTTAATTTTTAAATCTTTCAGAAATAATTTGGTTAATTAACCTATCTATTTATTTGAGTTACTAAGAAATTATTCAAAGGAAAATTAGTCCAAATTTAAATCACTAACAAATTGAATTTATTAAATGGTACTTAACGGTTCATTTTTTTATTTTGAATATAACGAATCATATAATGTTATTTCAAGGTCAAAATTTGGAAACCAAGTCGGAATTGGATTGGGTTGCAAACAAAAATATCAAAGGTGAGTTAATCTCACTCAGTTTAAATTTAAAATTAAATGATTGAATTTAAATAATTGATTGAATGGTTGAATTGAGTGATGTGATATAGTATAGTATCATTTGAAATTGGCATATTATGTGATGCTAACGTCTGTGGATGCAGGGAAAACAGGTTGGAGGGATCCAACTGGACCCCTCAACTTTTATTTAAATTATTTAGTATTCTCTGTTCTGATTATTTGATAATTCTATAATGAATTATGTGAAAGTATTGAATGCTATGGCTTGGTTGATATAATTGGGTATAATGAATTACCAGAAATATAAATTTGATTTCGGAAAGAGAAATAAAGGAAATGAATTTATAAGTAAAATAATTATGGAAGCTTGAATCAATTTAAGAACGAATTGGAAAAGAAATAAAGTGCCTGTAAAATTCTAATAAATAAGTCTTAAGTTTAGTAAGGGAAATTTGAATAATCAGAAGATTAATGAATTTTAAGTTTCAGTGTTATTATTTTAAAAAGAATAAAACATTTATTTAAAATTTAAATTTAAGATCTAATTTATTGAAAAGAACACAGAAGAAATAGGGAAGAAGCTGAAATTGGTATATTTAAAATCAATAGGAAAATAAATAATAATAATAATAATAATAATAATAATAATAAAGTCCATAATTAATAAATTTGAGATAAACTGATAAGTAAAGAAATTTATTTCAAATGGAATAAATTGGGAATCTATTTGGGAAATTGATTTAAGTGATTGAGATTGAAAATTCTCCCTGGATAACTAAGTACGTTTCCAAAATAAATTTTTAAATATAAATTAAAAGTTTAAAGTTGTTTAAAAAGGTATGTTTTGAAAAACTTATTATTTCTAAATATTTAAATTATAAAAGTAAGTATTTCCTTAAATCTATTATAGCAGTAATTATTTAAAGAGTGACTTGGCATTTTGTTTTTGTAAAAAGTGAAATCTAGTTTTATATTTTATTAGGTAGCCTTATTTTCAAATATTCATATAGTATGTATTTTTAAAAAATTATTAAATTAATTTTAACTTGAATATTTTAAAGTATATTTTTTAAAAGTAAAGTGTTTTAAATTAATTTAGAAAATCTAGTTTTGTGCTTGGTAATTCCAGTGGAGAATAGAAATACTTGGAATTTATTCTGAGAAAGATAGATAGTTTTGAAAACTATTTTCAAAGGAATTTGAAAAGTGAAAATATATCTCTTGAAGATATTTTTGAGATAAATAAATAATTTGGAAAATTATTTATGTTGGATGGTTGTTGTGAATATTAATTGATAGTTAAATCACCGACTATCAATATTGGACAAAAATGCGTTGATCGTTTCGAAGAGACCGGGATCGAGATTTATTTCTCGAAAACCACTTCGATCCGGTTTGTACGTTTCGTGTAAACGATTTTGGATTCGAAGATGGAGCAGTCAAGTGCAACGGCTAGTCGCTACTAATCCTGAGGATATTTCCAAAATGGATGTAGTAGGAATAGTCCCTTCGGTTCCGTTCGAACCCGGAACGGACTTGTATGGATGAATGCTTGCGAAACATCGTCAGGTGGACGATGGGCATTCTAAGGAATATGTTCTAAAAAGGTAACGCTTAGCCTCAAGCCTCATCAAATGGGAATGACTGAAAATCAGGGGTTATGCAGCAAGGCTAGGTGGGTAGCACCCAAGCAGGGTGAGGTCATCCCTGTCTAGATGTCCCTTTTATTTCGGCTTAGTGAGCGGTTGCTGATCCTAACCGTGGGGTGATCTCACTCGGGAATATCCAGTAAGGGGTAGTCCCGGCCTTGTGTTGCAGGGGAGCGGGCGTACTCCTCGGTACGGTGATCTAGGCCCCGTACTATGATTGGTGGTACCCCAGTGCCTAGTTATTAGTTGGAAATCCATCTCCCTACGAGCCTTGTACGAGTTTTGTTTGTATTACCTACTCTGTGGCTAGTAGCTGGAATTTAATGAATGTAACAATTTCGGCTATTTTATAAGTATTTGTATATAGACCCTATTACAATATCAGAGGATTTCTATAAAAATTGTTTTAGCTATCGTAAGGGAAAAATCCGACATATTTATTTGTGGCGTGGTCTTATAGGATGCTTTTGTTTTCAAAGGATTTTTGAAACTTTAAAAATCAATTGGGTGTGATTTTTTCACGCTGGTATTCCAGACTGACTCGGGTGTTATTTAACTGTAATGCTCGGGTCAGACCGAGTATTATAGGATTCAGGATGTGATGCTGTGGAGCTCAGGAGACGAGCAGGATGGCGATTCGTACTCCCGTACTTGTATATATATATACATATTCTGCTGTGTTGAGTTGCTGTGTATCCCTTTGTATGATATTGATGTTGAGCTGTGATTGATGTACTCTGATGACGTAATATATAAACAGAGATATTTGATTTTTGAGTAAAATTATTTATTATCTATTATATTTTATTCCGCTGCGATGGCTAGATTCTGATATTGATTTCTATTTTCTTCTTCTACCTCTTCTTCTTTAACCCAAATGGTTCGTATTTCTGTACAACTTGAGTTGATTGTTGTTGAATAGTGTTGACTCAAGGGGTACGGATTTGCGGGACGTTATACCTATCGATATGGTTGTACTTCCCGTACCGACCAAAATTCATAAACACTCAACCGATAAGTCAACACAGTATAAAAAAAATTTTATATTCACTAACAAATACGCGCTCATATCTATTATTACACTCAGACTCATTCTAGAGTACTACTGACTCTATCTCTTATGAGTAACACCCAACAGAGCCAAGGTTGTCGTTAATCCAAATGCTCTGATACCACACTGTAACAACCCGATTTTTCGACCTCCGAAAGTCGACATCAATACGTCCACTGTATCGAATGTCGCATAGTCGAATGCCGGAAAACCCAACCATTAGGGTTTAAAGAAGAAGAAGATAGGAGAAGAACAGAAACAATAAACAGAATCTCACATTTCGCAGCGGGACAATACAATAGATAAATAATCTTTAAAACAAAAGGCCTGTATATGTTATTACAATACAACATCAAAGTACAACAACAACACACAATCACTGGTAGTTATAAATGACTTGCCTACATAGAAATTTGTCTCACACAAACCCGAAAGCAGCAGAAACTGCATAGTATAAATAATACGTCTCGCCATCCAGCTTGCCTCTTGAGCTCCACAGCAACTCCTGAATTCTAGGCTGTCCCCCGAAAGGCTATTTTTACTCGTCGATGAATTCGAGCGATCTTTAAAATTGTCGAAGTCACTTAAAATTTCACTTTTAAAATTTTATTAACTCTTATTATAAATCATATAGACTTTATAATTACATTAGAACTATTCTGATTCACTTCGAACCAAAATCTGATTATTTGTATTATTATATTATTAAATTCCCTTATTAAATTAATATAAAATCCCAAACCTTAAACCTATCGACTTTTGATTCCATCCAACAGTCCAATATTATAATTCAAATCCACATAGACTTAAAACAAATTTTAGAATCTATTTTTATATCTATTTACACCCAAAATCACCAATTATCCCAATTCCAATGTTAAATTATTATTATTCAAATTTCAATTAAATTTCCATATTGAAAATTACAACGAAATTCTATTGATTTAACTAAATCCTTATTTCAAAATCAATTCAAAATTCACATTTAACATTTAAAATGTATTAAATGTTAAAAATTTACGACTAGAAATTCTGGGTCGTTACATACTTAGTATAAACTGATACCTGCTTAGTATAAACTGATAGATATTATGTAGCAGTTTTAGAAGTATTTCGGCAATAATTTTTTAAAAATTGATACCTACATTTAGCAAAAATGATACCAAATTTTGCTAGATAAAAATACCATATTTTATCTCATGTTTATGGAAACTGATACCACTATATCATGTTATATATTGTTTTGTTTCAATGCTGTTTTTCACTAACAACTTAATGCCACATTTTCATGAAATATGATGATGATGATTTTGTCAATCCATCTAATAAAACCATGCATACAACATCAAAACAACAAACAAATAAACAGATAGCAAAATCTGAAAATGTTAAGCCAGAAACCGCTTATAGATGTGGCTTACAAGCTGTCTTCAAGATATTAAAACTGGTCAAAGAAAAAATGGACTGACCAAAAAGCAATTTGACATCTTAAAGAAGACACATTTTTACAACTTCTTCAAAGTCATCTATGAAGAAAAAATAACAATGAAAGAATGCAAAAAGCATCAACAAAACTTGGATGCTTTATACAGCTGCTACTGTATGGAAACTGATATCTTCGCCTTGGGAGAAGACAAAATGAAGGTCACTGCCAAAGATATAAGCTTGCTGTTTGGGCTGCCATTAAAAGGAATAAACATAGAACCAACATAAAAATTGACGGGGAAAACCATTCCACCAGACTGCAAGGAGTTTGCAACTAGAAACTTTGACACATGTACTTACATAACAAGAAATGTTGTGGAAAGAAGAATAAAACAAGAAATATCAAAAAAGGAAAAAGAAAATAAAGAAGATTTGCCTTTATTGATAACAAATACTACTGACATTTTTCTTTCCCAATAACCAACAAAAACTAAGATGGGGAATTCTACCCTATTTGATTGATAGTGAAACAATGCAAACTGTCTCATGTCTAGAAACAATAGAGAAAAAATTTAGTAAATTTGTCAAAAAGTTTATCTCCAAGCCAAGAAACATGTCTGAATGTTCCATGCTTCCATTGGTAAGATGTGTTATGCAGAATATTATTAGTTGAAAAAAATGTTATATTCAACATTCTTATCTAATTATATCTTTAAATGTTTATAGTATTGCATCTGTGAGAAAATGAACCTCATCCATCCTAGAAGGCAACTTGTTGAAGATTTAACAGATTTGCACGATGGGATGTAAGAAAACTTAAAGACATTGTTGCGAAATAATTTTTGAATGATACAAAAGTTGGCGGTGTAAGTTAAAATATCAGTTTACATTTTATGAAACTTACACTAGTGAGTATCAGTTTACATTTTATGTTCTCTCTGTCTATAGTATCAGTTTCAACCGTACACTAATTTTTGTGTGTGTGCAAATATCAAATATGCCTTTTTGCAGTATCACTTTAGCTTCTGATTAGTATCAGTTTCAATGTGTACCTTTAAAATTTTATTTTATCAATGTGTCCTCGACATAGTACATCATGTCCTCGACATAGTACATCTTTTCATTTAGCACGGTATCAGCTATAATATACAATAATACTTGGTATCATTTTTAACACTGCACACAATCAATTAGTAAGTGTACATAGTATCAATTTCATTACTATTTTATTTTCTTCTATTAAACTAATCACTTATTAATGTCAGTTATAACTTATAAGTTACAAAATAGTATAATAAAACATTTGCATATAAATTTTAAAACAAAATTACTATTTCAATTACACAGGTTAAAGAAATAAGCACTATTCTTCCACATGAACACAAGCTACTCCAAACAGCATCAACAAAAGAAGAATCAAGCAACAAAAGAAAAGAGAACCAACGAAAAAAAGAAAAAATTGAAGATGCTGAACAGAGTACACAATGTTTTGAAAATTTTGCAAGCCTTAATGTTTTGCAAATGCACATTAAAGATATGGAAGAAGAAGGTAAGAAAACAAAGAAGCAATTAGAGAAAGAAAATAAGTTGAGGATAGAGGTAGAAAAAGAAATCTTGAAATTGAAAGAACAACTGAAAGAACTCAAATCAAGACTGGAAGAGAATGAAAAGAAAATTTCAGAAGTTGAACAAGAGAATAAGCACGTGGAAGTTGACCATGAAAACATTCTAAATGAACATGCACATGAAAAATAGAAATAGAAAACAGGGAAAAGAAATCCACAACTGAAAACAATGAAGGTGAGAATGAAGACAGAAATGTTGAGTCTAATGTAGAAAAAGTTAACAGCAACTAAAATAAATGAAGATGTATGTTTAAATATAGAAGTCCAAAATGAAGAAAAAACATTCACAGCTGAGAAGATTGAACAAGAAAATCCAAAGTGTCAATAAGAACCTACAAAGTGTCAAGCAAAAATAACAGAAATGGACAGGTACATGATTTTTTATTATTGAAAACAACACTGTTTGATTCAAATTCATGCTTGCTTATATTATAAATAATTCCGAGTATAAGTTTAAACAAACTGATACCTAAATGTATTAAAAAATGATACCTACGTTCCATTTCTTATAACTTGATGGTATGTAAATTGAACTATTTATGTTGACCATCATTTAGTAGAAATCTGATACCAAAATAATGCAGAATTTATATGTATCCATTCTTTGATTAGAACTGATGGTTGGTTATTTTACAAACAGTTTTCAGTATTAAATAAATCAAAACCGATAACTATATGTATGAAAAACTAATACTTACTTTCTGTATGAAAAACTAATATGAATGCAAAAACGATACCCATAAACTGCCACTATTAACATTATTGATAGTAATAATATTATATTCTTCACCAATAACAAATACTGATAGTGTCTTAGTGTTAATATAGATTCTCAACTGAAAAAAAATGTAGAAGAAGTTGAAGACACAACTGCTGACACTAATACAAAACAAGTGCACCAAACAAGTGAAAAAGAAAGTACGTGCATGAAGACTGAAACAGAAACTCAAATGGATGAAAATATGCTCCAACCAAATGAAGATAAAGATATGGATAGAAAAGAAAAAAGTGAAGACATGTTGAGCAAAACAAATGAAACAGTGTTGCAAACAAATGAAGATAAAACGGCACAAAAAGAAATAAAAGAGGCTCAAAAATTGGAAGAAGATACCAGTAAAGAGAGCAAAGTTGCACAATACAGTGATGTAGTACTAGACCTAACACCTCCATCTTTCAATCTTAATATCACACAACAACAAAGCAGCAAAACCTCCTGGTCGGAAAAGGAAACAAACAGTTCATAAGCAATCTTCTTATATGAAAATAATACAAACAAGGGAAAGGAAAAAAAGAAAGCCCCAGCTTTGAATATGGTCAGAGAATGAAAAAAACCAGCAAAAAACCAAAAACCTGAAGAAAATGAAAATGAAGTAAAACTGGAAGAAAATGAAAATGAGGAAAAAGAAAGTGCCAAAGAGTCAATCCCAATGCCAAATCAAGTAATAGAGCCAACACTATCAAATTTAGGACTAGGACACTGCAGCAAAACTTTGGCATACTTGAATATAGAAGAACAAAATGCAATCAAAACTTTCTTTGCTATGACATCATAAGATGAGTAAGTTTACAAACATATATACTAATTTTGCTGGTTAAAATAATATTGTATAATTGATATGTGCCTTATTTTCTTAAAACAGAGATATAGCATGGATAGATAAAGACACAATTAGAGGAGGATGTACAATAACAAAAAAAGTACTATGACAACTTCTTGAAGAAAATGCCACACACGGATCGATACACACTTTTTTTTGCTTAATAATACTGCTCCAATAAAAATATTTACAAAAAATAATGTCTAGTAGCTATTTCCAGTGCTATTTATACCAAAACTGATACCTACTTATAACCAAAAATGATACCTAATTACTATTATATTACAAAGTGGTGGTCTATTAGTTGAACGGTGTGTTAACCGTCGCGTATGACAAAATAAATACCAAAATAGTGCAAAACTAATTCATTGTAGCAGTTGATATCAATTCATAGTTTTGTTTTCTATTAGTAATTGTTTTAATAGCATGTTCAAAAATGATACTAAGTCAGTGCAAAAATGATACCCAGAAGCTGTCTGATCATATTACATGATAATTTTTCTTGTAATTGGTAATATGTATTACCATTATTAAAATAAAAGACTAATTATTATTGAAATTTTTTTCACAAATAATAAAAATTACTTTTTCTTGTTGTTAATATAGATAATTGACTGGTATTTATCTAAATGCGGGCTGAAAGAGCACAACTATGCATTCACAACAATAATGGCTGTAAATACAACTTTAATATGCAAGAATATCATAAATGGTACATGTATATTGAATTCTAACTTATTTATTTATTTAACAGCAATCTATTGTTTTCAATATACATGGAATTATAAAATCTTTAGTGCTGCCTTTCCTTGAACAAATTGTGGATGATGAATACACAGATGCTATATATTTCCCACTGCATTGTGAATACCATTAGACACTAGTAACTTTGACATACCCAACAATGCAATGAAGTCATCTAGATTCTAGACGTTCTAGAAGAAATTCTAATGAAAGAAAAAACACCAGTCTAAAGCGGGCAATGATATTGGTATGATATATTTTTGTTATGAAGCAAAATAATTTAATTAAACAAATCGAGCATTAACTAACTTTGTATTGTTTTGTTTTCAATAGAGAAATAAAATTGAAGAAATGCTGAAAGAAATTTGGAAAAAGAAAAATATACAAGATAAGGAAGTGAAGGCAAATGAAATGCATCAGATACCATGTGCATAACAAGGATAAGACATGTAAGTTGTTTATATTGTTCAAAATGATACCTACTGACAGTTAAACTGATACTGCAAATTTTCTTTTAAACTAATACCTAAATACACAAAACTGATACTGCAAATATTCTTTTAAACAAGCTTGACTGTGGTATATACGTGATGATATTCATCATATCATTGAACAGAAGTCAAATACCACTCAAAATAGCCCCTGAACAAATGCTGAAATCTAGAGCAAGAATTGCACATAAGATATTGACTGACAAAGAGCACTGCTGGAACTTAGCCAAGTTCATGTCCAGTTTGGAAGAAGAAAGATAAATGAACAAATCAAACAATTTTGCAAAAATGTAACCGATAACCTGTCAAGCAAAGGAGGTGCAGAAATTGAGAATTTTGTGTGTTAAAGTAAATCATTGTATTGTTTCACAATTAAATTTGATACTTATGAAGTAATGATGCTCTATTGTAATTTGGAATTTATGAAGTAATGATGTTCTGTTCTTAAAACAATGCTGATCTTACTTGTAAAAACAAAGATAATCTGCTGGAATGATTTGTTGTAATTGATGTTCTTTTCTTTATCTTTTTTTTTTATATTATAACAAAATTATATATTGAATGTTCTATCATGCAACTATTGATCCTACATAATATTAACAGTTTTATGATGCAGCTACCAGTTGTATAATAATATTATACGATTTTATATCATATATCAATACAAAACAGTAACTGCGTAGCAGTCCTAATAACTAATAGTATCAGTTTTGCTAAAACTGACACTCAACATATTTTATGAAACAATGGAAAAATGATACCATATTTTATACCAACAGAATGTGTAAAATGATACTAGATAGCTGACACAAACAGTATGCAATAAATATCAAAATAAATGTTTGAAATAAATAAATAAAAACCAGAACTGATACTGTAAAAACATATAACTAATAAAAAACTGATACTATCATTTATACTAAATAGCTGAAATTAAAATCAATTTGATAATATGCTATACTGAATACAAATTAATAACAAGGATCAATTACAGTAAAGCACCAAAACAAGTCACACATCCACTTATTAATCTGTACAAATTCAAAATGTAAAATCAAATCATATCCTCTTCAAAGCTTGACAATTCCGTTTATTATGACCAAACTGCTTGCACTCGCCACATCTATTTTGCTTGTTCTGAAAATATGAAAATCCTCCTTTGCGCTTAATTGATGGTGTACCAGCGCCACATTTCTCCTTTGGTGGCTTGATAACATCATGAATGCTACCATCAACAATAACCTATCATAATTTGGAATAGGATTTATAGCATTGGCATAAGAACAGCGATAAGCATCAACAGTGAAATAATACTCAACAAAATCATATACTGACAACTTAGACTTGTTCATACACTTTATGGCATGAGCACAAGGAAATCCTGTAATTATCCATTGGTTGCAACTACAGACCCGTTCCGTCAAATCAACACAATGAGAGTTTAGAGATTTCACTTCAAAACAAAAATCAGACTATTTATACACATCCCATCCAAATCCTTCTTCAATCAATTCACCTAATCTATAGAAGGACAAAGAGTTGTTTTCCACAAACGACAATCTTCTCTGCTTTTAGCCATTTGTTTCATAATCTTAATATGAATACCATCTAAACACACAGTAATAGTGTAACGACCCATAAAATTCGGTAATTAAATTTCTTAATTTAAGAAGATTTTTGTACCTTAATGTTGAAAGAAATAAAAATTTAGTGAATTATTAATGGTTAATAACTTGGATGTAATTCCAATAAGTGAAACAATGTAAATGTTGATTTTATTCTTATTGTAGAATGTTCCAAAATGAAATGATTAAATTTATTTAAAATCTTAATTAATGTGAGCATTAATTTATAATGGGATATAAGAGGTAAATTAATAATTTAGAAATGTTAACTTACCAATAAAATAGTGTATAAGGAATGGAAATGGAATAAATTAATGTATGAACTAGTGGTGGCACTTGTTGTGAGCTAATAAGTAAATTTAAAACGTAACAGTGCTAATTTAGGTTAACATAGGTTGAATTAAATGTCAATTAATGAATTTACTAAAGTTGTAAAGTTATAATAACATATGGTAATTGGTTGGGAAGAATAAAGATAACTAAATGTACTTTATTGATAATTAATATTATAACGGAAAGGGTGAATGCAAATTAAAAAGGAAACATAAAATTCATTTATAAGGTAGTAATTGGAGTAATAGAAAGCTTGGGACCAAGTAAATAAATTTATTTAGAGAATATTAATTGTAATTAATGAATCAAAGAAATTGTAACGGTCGTAAGTTACTATTTAATTGTCCTATTAATTTGTTGTAACTGTTATATTTGGGAATGAGATTTTATTATAAGTAAATAAAGGTAAGTATTGTATGAATATATGAATTAATGTATGATTTATGGTAGTAGTAAGTAATTTTATAAATAGTTGAAATAATAAGCCTAAGTGAAATTTTAAGGCTAGGGTAACAATCATCATAAATTACCAGAATATATCTAGTCTACCACATTAATTGTAAAACAATTACATTTAAATGAAAATAAATGTCTCATTTATGTGGGTAAGAACTGTAATTGTAAAGTGTATATGTAATAAGCAACGGAAATGCATATTTTATTCATAAGTTAATATAAAGGAATTGAATGTGAGACAAGTATAACTGCGTTACAAAGTAATAATAGACTCAATTAAAGGGCTGGAATTGAATCTAATCAGTTAAATTGGAATTTATTAAAATTAATTGGATTCAATTTATAATAAAGGGAATATTTTAAGTAAATGAAATAAATACTATAATTGGTGAATTAATTTACTTTAAATTGAGATGGGAATTGGTTTTAAAGAATTATAAATTAATAAGTAATACAAGATGATAAAATTTATGAATTTTAGAATTTGAATTTAAATAGTGATTTAATTTATAATCATTGGATTAATAGCAAATGAATGAAATTAAATATTTAATTATTACGTTAATTTAAAAATTAAGTTGAAATTGGAGAATATTTATGTAATAGCTTTGAACAAAATGTTAATTTCCTCCATTTGACCATAATGAATTGAATAATAAGAACGAATAGTGAATTCAATGGAATTATTGAAAATTTAATTTATAATTGATGAATATAATGAAATTTGAATTTACGCTGAAATTTATGATTGAATCAACATTAAATTGACATCTAATTTTTTTTTAAATCATTGTAAATGATTAAGAAATTTTAAATGATAAGAATTGTCAATTTTAGAGTTTAAATTTGAAACTTGATTTAATCAATTTATTTATTAATTTATTTAATTAGTGTAAAAATAGCCATTTTTGCCACTGACTCTGATTTCGACGAAACCAGTTTCATCGGATCCGTAACAGTGAATTTTTGTAGGATTTCAAGTTTCGTAGCAATCGAATTTGTCGTTTGATCGTATGGACTCGAAACGCCTTGCAATAAATGAAATTGAAATCAATTGAAATCAATGTGAAAAATATTGATTTTAGCATAACTTCTTCATACGATGGAATTTGGACTTGAAACTTGTTCCATCGCATCTAAAATATTTAAAACATCTATTTTGATATATGGGTTGACCTAATTTCATTCCGAATTCAAAACGGGCTTTTTGGGCCAATTTGGCGTTAGCGCGTAAATCTGTCTTATACATCCATTCAAATGTCAACACTGCCTGTACGTATCCTGATATAAACCCTAGCAGCCTCTGTTCCTTATTTCTATACGTTCTATACACATCCTCACTTCAATGGCAGACAAACCCTAATTCCAATTGCAATCCCAAATCAAATCCAAAGCTGAAATTTCAAACTCCACAATATATGCCAAATTTTATATCAATTCGAAGCTCTCGAAGAGCATAACTCAGATCTGCAACTCGTTTTTCGGTTCGACGCATTGTTTGTCCAGAAATCAAAGAACAATTTTCGGCCATTCATCACATCGAAGTCAAACTAGTCGGATCGTCGAATCGTTTATGCGTATTGTAGAGTGGACGATGAGGAGTGCATCGGTGAAATTCGTTCGTCGAATCAATGGCTGGATCGAGCAAATAAATTCGATTAGGGTTTTGAGGCTATGGACGATGTCGACGTTCTAGGAGGTTACGGTGGTCGCGAGGGGCGGCGTGGGAGAGGCGTTCGAGGGGGAGTTCAGTGGTGTTGGTCGGTGAGGCTCTGATGGCCGTTGGCAAGAGAAACCATTGGTCAAACGTTGCGGTCAACGGTGAAGATGGGTTTCGTGCGTTCCAAAAATATCTGGTAGCGTGCGTACTGTGCTTGCGTGAATACAGGGTGATGACGTGGAATGTAGGTAAATGTGTTCTTTTTAAAAAAAATTGAAATTCAAACACAATTATCGCTATATCTTTCACATATGAACACCAATTCACGCGTGGTGTTTTATGTTAGGATCGTATTAAAATTCAAACATTTTGGCGCTGGTTTGGACGAATTCTGAGATTGTCAAATTTTTGGCTTTAAATTGAATTTAAATTCAATAGGTGAGTGTTTTAACCCACTCACAACTTCTAAAATTTCTTATGTTTGTTAAATTAATTTACGGTATGATTAGAAAATTATTTATGACTGTTTGGCATATTTTTAATCATCATCTCAGTTAAGTTGCATTTATTTAATTAAATTTTTATTTAATTATTCATTGCATATAAACTGCCAGTTAAATTGTTATTTATTTATTATTGCATATAAACTGCCAGTTAAACAGTTATTTAATTTATTATTGAACGTAAACTGCTAGTTAATACCGGATGATTGTGATAAATGGTTGCTGTTTGATTTTGGATGAATGGATGCAGTATTTTATACTATTATAAACTGCAAGTTATTACGCACTTTCATTTCATTCGGGATTGCGATTTGAAATGATATATAATCGTAATTTTTAATTTAAATTACGGATTAAAATGATAGATATCCGTATCACTTGACCATATGATAGAAAATTTTATGCAGACACCGCGGTCTATGTATAAAAATATTTTTAAATAATTTTCTATGGTTTTGTAATGAAATATATATGGTTTTATGATATATTGATTTGGATATTTGATAAAGGTTATTTTATATATAGTTAAATTCTTGGTTTTAAGCTACGTATAAAATTGTTTAAAGTATGAAAAAGTTTAATAATAAAGTTTGATTTTATTAAAAACATATTATGGATAAGTATTTACTTAAATTATATTGTAATATAGAGTTTATATTGATTTTTATAAATCAAAGTTGAGAAGACAGTTTTGAAATTGATTTTAGATTTTATTTAATTAAGATCTTATTGAAATTGAGGTTTTAAGAGAATATGGTTTTATAACTTAATTCGGGTTTAAGGTGATTTATGTGAATAAATTGAGGAATATTTCGTTATTGAAATTTGAAGTTATTTAAAGGATATTGGATTTAGTAAGCAAATATTTCAAACCAAATAATAGTAAAAGTGAAATTGGGTATATATATGAATTATAAAATTTGGTTTTGAAATATTGAATAAATAAAGCTTTTAAATATATTAAATTGAAATGGTTTATTTAGAGGTTTAAATCTATATTTGGAATTGATTTGTAGAGGTGAAGAAACTATTTTATTATATAAGTAATTTATATTTAAACCATTTAAGTAATATAGTTATACTTCAAAGTTATGAAATTCAAATTTTTATGTTTGAAAGGTTATATTTCAAGCTTTTGGTTTAGAAATATTATAACTTTGAAATTGTTACGGTTTTAGGAAAGGATATATTTGAAATAAAATGATATCATATTGATTTGGGTTTAAAATAGAAATGATATTGTATTTATACGGTTTTGAAATGGATAAAATATCTTGGTTTTGAAGTATAATTATTTTGAAATGACCGCGGTGTTATAATAACGTTTGGTTGTTGAAGAGACCGAGATCGAAAGTTGTCATACTCTCTGCCAACTCCGAAAACCACTTTAACAACCGTGTACGCGGTGGAGATTCCAGAATGAAGTTGGATGGTGGTGGCATTTCCTTTGAGGTAAATACGTGGACCAACTCCCGTGAGTTGGCATAATGTGGCTAAAACAAGAGCGATCGATGGTTAATGAGGTAGCACCTTTGATCGGACACATCCCTTCGATATTATGCTTTGACTTTTGGATTGATTCGGTGGCCTCTTTTGATTTTTTATTTGGAGGTGTGGCTCGAGATGGGCGTTAGCTGCGCGCTACGCGTTACGTCGACCCGGAAGCGTAATTGGTATATTTACCCTGGCATTGCCTAGTTGTGCCGTGTCACTTACCCTATCGCGCCTTGTACGAGTTTGGTTTTCTTCCGTAGCCCATGTGGTATCCTCTGGTGGCTTCCCGATCAGGAGGGACTATGATATTGGATGGACTACTGGGACTATTATTGTGTTAACGGGGAGATTGGGTAACTCCTTAACGCTATTTAAAAGTAAGTTTATTTTATTATAGACATTATTATAATAGTGAAATATTACTACATAGTAAATAGTTTAACGGATCCTTAGGAGATGTGAATCCCGAGCATCTCTTAAGTTACTACACTCATATTTATTTCTGTTGGTTTAACTCACATAAGATATTTTAGTTCTGACTCGAGTGTTTTGTCTTTTCAATTCGCTCGGGTCAGTCCGAGCATTTCAGGAATCGAAGACTTTATTTCTGAAGGACGAAGACGAAGATTTCATTATTATTATTATATATTATATTGTTCCACTACACTCTGTATTCCGCTGCATTGATTAATATTCACTGGTATGTGCAACTCTGATATTTATTGTATAAATATAATCAAATGTTTATAAAACAGCTTCATGAACTATATATTTGATTATTATATTTTATCGTTCCGCTGCAAGATTCTTTTTTGTTTTTTTCTTTCCCTGATTTTTCTTATTTACCCCATAACAATCCGCCCTTTTGTATTGTTTAAGTCTGACGTGTGCGGTTTATCGTCGATTTAAATCGTACAGAAAGGCGGGGCGTTACATCTGGTATCAGAGCTTTGATTTAGCGATAAATCTTAGCTTTGTGGGGTCTGACTCTTTTTAATAGGGTAGTAATACCCTATGATGAGTCGCTGAGTGTATACATGAGAGACCGTATTTGTTAGTGTTATTAAAAGGTTTTAATATTGTGTTAATTTGTTCCGTTTTGTATTTATAAATTCTGGTTGGTGCATGGGATGCCATGACATCGATAGGGATTTCTAAACACTTATTAGGACAGACCGACACAATATTTGTTTTAAATATAGGTGAATGAAATAATTTTGCCTATTATATTTTCTATATATAAAGTTAAATTTTATAAAAGTTATATTTGGTTGTAATATATTGGTTGCTAGGTAGTGTAATCTATAAATATTAGTAAAGTATGATTTGAAAATGAAATAAATGAAGAACTGGAAATTTAGAACTTAAGTTCCAGGGTTTTTGGAAATTTCTTTCAAATGATTTTGGAATATAATAATAATATTTTAGAAGTATTTTCTGATATAAATATTTCAATACAATTTGAAAGAATTGTTTTAAAGGGAATTTTGAAAGAAATAAGTTTTGTACTCCCCTCTTTGTTGTTGGAAAATAATTTCGGTGATGAGTGCACGCATCATCGACAGTCATTTTCGAGTTTCGAAGTGAGAAGGCCATTGTAGTAGTTTTACTGTAGATCTATTTGGATAAACAAATAAATTTTTTAAATCGTTTTAAAAATAGTTGGATATATAAATACGTTTATCTATTAATTTAAAATGATTTGAGATTTAACTCGGTATTTAGTTCTTAAATTTCCGTTAATTAATAGTTTCAATTATTGTAGTGAATTGGAACGTAGGTAATTAATAATTGGAACCTCTAAAGGAAATAAGAGATTTAATGCTAAGTATAAAAAATAAAAATAAAAATAAAAAAATTAAATGGGTAACCTATAAGACAAAGGACATTATTAATAAACGTTAAATTAATTAAAGGAAATAGAATAAACTTGTATAACTTTCAATTACATCCTTAAAAACATGTATCTAAACTTACCGAATATTAAAAGTTGAAATGTTTACTAAGAAAGTGTAATGGAAATTGTACAAGTAAAAGTAGGTAATGAAAGTATTGAATGAAATTCCTTAATAAATAAGAGTTTGATGTTGTAATTGTTATAAACTTAAGTTGTAATTAAAATGTTACTATAATTAAATATAATAGAAATGTAAGCACTAAATAAATGAAATTGAGAAATTCATAAATGTAATGCAATAAAAAGAAACTTACATGACATGAATAACTGAAAATGAATAATTGTAAGCAATAAATGAAAATGAATGGAATTAATAAGAATAAACTTAATTTGTTGTTTGAAATCGTTGTTTGTTTCAGTTTATGGTTGTTCGGGTAAGGATACTTTAAATTGTTTGGATGAATGAATAATCTATTTCAATTCATCTAAGACTGTTGAGTAAATGGCGCACTAAGTAGCTTATTTTTCATTTTATGCAATTTAAGTTTTGAACCCGAACAACTATTTGTTTTATTTGATATGAATGGATAATTGATGTGTGTTGATTTATGTGATGGTTGTATGCATTGTCGCAAGTGATTGATGTTTGTATTGGTTGGTTGGTTTATGACATCTTTAAATATTTCACTTTATATAATTGTTAACCTTTTGGATTATATAAGTGAAATTTAGGTTATGGAAGCACTTGCTATTGCAATTGGTTTCATAATATAATCGTTATTTGCCCGACAAATAGGTACGTTTTCGGATTACGGTTTATAGCGCTATTATATTATATTATTTTTCCCGTGTTGGGATATATTGTTTTGGAAAATATGTTGTATATTGTTATATTTGATATTATATTTTCTCCCGAGCCTCTCCGTATAAAGGAGACTCTCCCAAAATTTTACGTAAACTTTGGACTTAGAAAATCTTGAAAACGTTTTTCCAAAATTATATACTTGGATATAAAATGATTTAAGAGTTAAACATTGATATATTTTGTTTAAATTAATTGATTTTGTAAATTAATTTTTATAGATTTAATATTTTAATAGGATATATTATTTCCTTAATTCTTTATTTTCCCTTCTTTTTCATTTTCGGGGACGAAAAGTTTTAAGTGGGGGAGAGTGTAACGATCCGTAAAATTTAGTGATTAAATTTCTTAATTTAAGAAGATTTTGGTAACTTAATATTGAAAGAAATAAAAATTTAGTGAATTATTAATGGTTAATAACTTGGATGTAATTCCCATAAGTGAAATAATGTAAATGTTGATTTTATTCTTATTGTAAATAAAGAATGTTCCAAAATGAAATGATTAAATTTATTTAAAATCTTAATTAACGTGAGCATTAATTTATAATGGGATATAAGAGGTAAATTAATAATTTAGAAATGTTAACTTACCTATAAAATAATGTATAAGGAATGGAAATGGAATAAATTAATGTATGAACTAATGGTAGCACTTGTTGTGAGCTAATAAGTAAATTTAAAACGTAACAGTGCTAATTTAGGTTAATAATTAATAGGTTAAATGAAATGTCAATTAATGTATTAAAGTTGTAAAGTTGTAATAACATATGGTAATTGGTTGGGAAGAATAAAAATAACTAAATGTACTTTATTGATAATTAATATTATAACGGATAGGGTGAATGTAAATTAAAAAGGAAACATAAAATTCATTTATAAGGTAGTAATTGGTGTAATAGAAAGCATAAGACCAAGTAAATAAATTTATTTAGAGAATATTAATTGTAGTTAATGAATCAAAGAAATAGTAAGGTCGTAAGTTACTATTTAATTGTCCTATTAATTTGTTGTAACTGTTATATTTAGGAATGAGATTTTATTATAAGTAAATAAAGGTAAGTATTGTATGAATATATGAATTAACGTATGATTTATGGTAATAGAATGAATCCGTATGATGTAAGTAATTTTATAAATAGTTGAAATAAGAAGCCTAAGTGAAATTTTAAGGCTATGGTAACAATCATCATAAATTACCAGAATATATCTAGTCTACCACATTAATTGTAAAACAATTACATTTAAATGAAAATAAATGTCTCATTTATGTGGGCAAGAACTGTAATTGTAAAGTGTAAATGTAATAAGCAACAGAAATGCATATTTTATTCATAAGTTAATATAAAGGAATGAAATGTGAGACAAGTATAACTGCGTTACAAAGTAATAATAGACTCAACTAAAGGGTTGGAATTGAATCTAATCAGTTAAATTGCAATTTATTAAAATTAATTGGATTCAATTTATAATAAATGGATTATTTTAAGTAATGAAATAAATACGATAACTGGTGAATTAATTTACTTTAAATTGAGATGGGAATTGGTTTTAAAGAATTATAAATTAATAAGTAATACAAGATGATAAAATTTATGAATTATAGAATTTGAATTTAAATAGTGATTTAATTTATAATCATTGGATTAATTGCAAATAAATGAAATTAAATATTTAGTTATTACGTTAATTTAAAAATTAAGTTGAAATTGGGGAATATTTATGTAATAGCTTTAAACCCAATGCTAATTTCCTCCATTTGACAATAATGAATTGAATAATAAGAATGAATTGTGAATTCAATGGAATTATTGAAAATTTAATTTATAATTGATGAATATAATGAAATTTGAATTTACGCTGAAATTTATGATTGAATCAACATTAAACTGACATTTAATTTTTTTTAAAATCATTGTAAATGATTGAGAAATTTTAAATGATAAGAATTGTCAATTTTAATATTTGAATTTGAAATTTGATTTAATCAATTTATTTATTAACTTATTTAATTAGTGTAAAAATAGCCATTTTGCAACTGACTCGGATTTCGACGAAACCAATTTCATCGGATCCGTAACAGTGAAATTTTGTAGGATTTCAAGTTTCGTAGCGATCGGACTTGTCGTTTGATCGTACGGACTCGAAACGCCTTGAAATAAATGAAATTGAAATCAATTGAAATCAATGTGAAAAATATTGATCTTAGCATAACTTCTTCATACGATGGAATTTGGACTTGAAACTTGTTCCATCGCGTTTAAAATATTTAAGAACATCTATTTTGATATATGGGTTGACCCAATTTCATTCCGGAGTCGAAACGGGCTTTTTGGGCCACTTTGGCTTTAGCGCGTAAATCTATCTTATCCATCCATTCAAATGTCAACCCTGCCTATATATATATATATATCCTGATATAAACCCTAGCAGCCTCTGATCCTCATTTCTATACGTTCTATTCAGCTCCTCACTTCAATGGCAGTCAAACCTTAATTCCAATTGCAATCCCAAATCAAATCCAAAGCTGAAATTACAATCTCCATAATATATGCCAAATTTTATATCAATTCGAAACTCTCGAAGAGCGTAACTCAGATCTGCAACTCGTTTTTCGATTCGACGCATTGTTTGTCCAGAAATCGAAGAACAATTTTCGGCCGTTCATCATGTCGAAATCAAACTAGTCGGATCGTCGAATTGTTTCTGGGTATTGTAGAGTGGACGATGGGGAGTGCATCGGTGAAATTCGTTTGTCGAATCAACGGCTGGATCGATAAAATAAATTCGTTTAGTGTTTTGAGGCTATGGACGGGGTCGGCGTTCTAGGAGGTTATAGTGGTCGCGAGGGGCAGCTTGGGAGCGCTTTCGAGGGGGAGTTCAGTGGTGTTGGTCGGTGAGGCTCTGATGGCCGTAGGCGAGAGAAACCGTTGGTCAAACGTTGCCGTCAACGGTGAAGATGGGTTTCGTGCGTTCCAAAAATATCTGGTAGCGTGCATACTTTGCTTGCGTGAATACATGGTGATGACGTGGAATGTAGGTAAATGTGTTCTTTTTAAAAAAAATTGAAATTCAAACACAATTATCGCTATATCTTTCACATACGAACACCAATTCACGCGCGGTTTTTTTTGTTAGGATCGTTTTGAAATTCCAAACATTTTGGCGCTTGTTTGGAAAAATTCTGAGACTATCAAATTTTTGGGTTTAAATTCAATTTAAATTCTTATGGTGCGTGTTTTTACCCACTCACAATTCTAAAATTTCTTATGTTTGTTGAATTAATTTATGGTGTGATTAGAAATTTATTTATGACTGTTTGGCATATTTTTAATCATCATCTCAGTTAAGTTGCACTTATTTAATTAAATTTTTATTTAATTATTCATTGCATATAAACAGCCAGTTAAATTGTTATTTATTTATTATTGCATATAAACTTCCAGTTAAACAGTTATTTAATTTATTATTTAACGTAAACTGCTAGTTAATACCTGTTGTTTATTATCCGTTCTATATTGATGCTATTGTTTGAATTGGATGATGATTGTGATAAATGGTTCGTGGTTGATATTGGATGAATGGATGTTGTATTTTATACTGTTATAAACTGCAAGTTGTTACGCACTTTCATTTCATTCGGGACTACGGTTTGAAACGATATATAACTGTAATTTTGTTTTAAATTACGGATTGAAATGAAAGATTTCCTTATCACTTGACCATAGGATAGAAAATTTTATACAGACACCGCGGTCTATATATAAAAATATTTTTAAATAATTTTCTATGGTTTTGTAATGAAATATATATGGTTTTATGAGATATTGATTCGGATGTTTGATAAAGGTTATTTTATATATAATTAAATTCTTGGTTTTAAGCTATGTATAAAATTGTTTAAAGTATGAAAAAGTTTAATAATAAAGTTTGATTTTATTAAAAATATATTATGGATAAGTATTTACTTAAATTGTAGTGTAATATAGAGTTTATATTGATTTTTATAAATCAAAGTTGAGAAGACAGTTTTGAAATTGATTTGAGATTTTTTTTAATATAGACCTTATTGAAATTGAGATCTTTAGAGAATATGGTTTTATAACTTAATTCGGGTTCAAGGTGATTTAAGTGAATAAATTGAGGAATATTTCGTTATTGAAATTTGAAGTTATTTAAAGGATATTAGATTTAGTAAGCAAATATTTCAAACCAAACAATAGTAAAAGTGAAACTGGGTATATATATGAATTATAAAATTAGGTTTTAAAATATTGAATAAATAAAGCTTTGAAATATATTGAATTGAAATGGTTTATTTACAAGTTTAAATCTATATTTAGAAATGATTTGTGGAGGTGAAGAAACTATTTTATTATATAAAGTAATTTATATTTAAACCATTTAAGTAATATAGTTATACAATTCAAAGTTTTATGTTTGAAAGGCTATATTTCAAGCTTTTGGTTTAGAAATATTATAACTTTGAAATTGTTACGGTTTTAGGAAAGGATATATTTGAAATAAAATGATATCATATTGATTTGGGTTTAAAATAGAAATGATATCGTATTTATACGGTTTTGAAATGGATAAAATATCCTGGTTTTGAAGTATAATTATTTTGAAATGACCGTGGTGTTATAATAACGTTTGGTTGTTGAAGAGACCGGGATCGGAAGTTGTCACAATCTCTGCCAACTCCGAAAACCACTTTAACAACCGTGTACGTGGTGGAGATTCCAGAATGAAGTAGGATGGTGGCGGCGTTTCCTTTGAGGTAAATACGTGGACCCAACTCCCGTGAGTTGGCATAAGGTGGCTAAAACAGGACCGATCGACGGGTTAATGAGGTTGCACCTTTGATCAGACACCTCCCATCGATATTATACTTTGATTTTTGGATTGATTCAGTGGTCACTTTTGATTTTTTATTTGGGGGTATGGCTCGTGGTGGGCGGTAGCTGTGCGCTACGCGTTACCACCGACTCGGAAGCGTAATTGGTATATCTACCCTGGCATTGCCTAGTTGTGCCATGTCACCTACCCTATCGCGCCTTGTACGAGTTTGGTTTTCTCCCATAGCCCGTGTGGTATCCTCTGGTGGCTTCTCGATCAGGAGGAACTATGATATTGGATGGACTACTGGGACTATTATTGTGTTAAGGGGGAGATTGGGTAACTCTTTAATGCTATTTAAAAGTAAGTTTATTTTACTATAGACATTATTATAATAGCAAAATATTACTACATAGTAAATAGTTTAACGGATCCTTAGGGGATGTGAATCCCGAGCATCTCTTAAGTTACTACACTCATATTTATTTCTGTTGATTTAACTCACATAAGATATTTTATTTCTGACTCGAGTGTTTTGTCTTTTCAATTCGCTCGGGTCAGTATTCAGGAATCGAAGACTTTATTTCTGAAGGATAAAGACGAAGATTTCATTATTATTATTATTATATATATTATATTATTCCAGTACACTCTGTATTCTGCTGCATTGATTAATATTCACTAGTGTATGCAACTCTGATATGTATTGTATAAATATAATCAAATGTTTATAAAACAGCTTCATGAACTGTATATTTGATTATTATATTTTATCGTTCCACTGCAAGATTCTATCTTTTTTTCTTTCCCTGCTTTTTCTTATTTACCCCATAACAATCCTCCCTTTTGTATGGTTTAGGTCTGACGTGGGCGGTTTATCGTCGATTTAAATCGTACAGAAAGGTGGGGCGTTACAAATAGGCAATGCTCGTTCATCTAAAATCCAAGTATTAAAACTTTCTGCAACATTAGAACTATATTCACCATAGCGTTTCCTTGGAAAAAATAATACACCCACTTATCAAATGGCTTATCCTTCAAAAAATTTACACCAGCAACACCACCAATTTGATGGAACTTAGAATGTGCGCCTCCAATGTCATAAGATTAAATGTCATAAGACTAAATGCTCTAGAACACATTTTGAAAAGATCAACAATAGACACATTTGCATTTTGGCTTTTACCGCTGAAAGAAGATTTTGTTCCATATGCAAATAGCAATAACTGTGATAAGCTACAGGAAAAACATCACGAACACCTGAAAGCATACCTTGGTGACGATCTGACGTAAATACCAAAGTACGATTTTCTTGAAGCATTTGCTTTAAATGGTTCAAAAACCATGTCCAGTTATCCACATTTTCTATAGAAACAACACTCATAGCTAAAGGGAAGAAATCTGCAAATGTAAAAATAATTTGTAAAAAAACTAAAACTAATAATGACCATAAATCTAAAACAATTCATGGAACTGATACTAACAGTAAAAAAACTGATACCGAAAACCTGATACAACCATTATTAAAATATTGATAGCCACGACATTATGCATATTAATCTTCATTCTAACACAACAAAGTAACGAACATTAACATATATTATGATACAAAGGAAATTCCAATATTACACAACTGTATTTGATACCATATATTAACATACTTGAAACTGATACTAACATTATACACAAGCTGATACTAATCTCATGCTAACCAGTATAAAATTATGATATCATATACAAACTTACGATTCAATACAATGCAAATTCTGATACTACAAACTTGTTAACTGTAAACTACATATCTTAAAATTGATACCAACATAATACAAATTATGATAACAAATTAATATTAATGCTAATGCCAACTATTATGATCTCAATACAAATAAATCAAAATGAAAACAAAGACATACCTTGATCACCATTTTTTGCAGTAGCACCCATCAACACACCGCCCCTTCAAGTGAGTGGCATCTAAGAATATCATAGGACGACAATGCTTGAATCCAAGTAAACAAGCACCAAAAGCAATAACCACCCTCTCAAATTCATTACTACAAGGATCAACATCCATTTCAACAAAACTATCTGGATTAGACTTCTTCACTGCTTCCAAATACCAATTCAAATCACCATAAGACAAAGCATCATTACCATGCAACTCCATTAATGAAAGTTGTTTCCCATGATAAGCATAAACGTAAGACAATTGAACACCGTATTCTCTTCTAAAATCAACTATAATATCATTAGGCTTTTTACTAGGACAATCATAGATCTCATCAATAATCAACGATTTAACAAACGAACTAGATATATGTGGATTATTTACATTTCTAACACCAGCTCCACAAGAATGATCAGCAACCATATTTCTAATAAAAAACTTCTTCAAATCTCCAGAATCACAAGAGGCAAGGACTTTGAAAAGACAACCATCCTTATATGAAGAGCAAATTACAGTAACTCTTGTAGCATAATTGTTTAAAAATTCTAATTCATATCCTTTTTGAATTTGATACGCCATCAAAAATTCTCTAAAATACTCAGCTCCTACAAAACAAAAACCAGCAAAATCGAAAATGCATAATGTCGACCCTCTCCTCAACATATCTTTTAAATAACTTTTACCGTTAACAACAACATTTGAACAGACAGATACAATAGAAGATGAAGAAGCACAAACATAAGATGAACTTGAAATAGAAGCACCATCCACATATTCCAATTCAGAACCCTTAACCTTAGCAGTAAAACCAAAGAAAGAACTTTTCTTCTATGGCCGAAAACAAATTATGCTCTAAATATCAGAATCAGTGTCAACCAAAATAACTTTGTCCTCAAGCACATAAGAAATCTGAATAAAAGGAGTTAATTGAGACCAATATCGACATATCTCATTCTTCAAAACATACAAAGAGCAATCGATAGACAATCGAGTGCTAAAAGTGTTATTATTCAACACCAACAGACAAAGAAGACTGTTATCCCCACTGCCAAAAAAATAAAATATATTCATTAGTAAAAATATGTTCAATGTAGAACATTAATTATTCAATTTCACAAAACTGATACCTACCGTATACAAAACTGATACCTAGTTACTGATAATAAAAAAATGATACTAAGAAAAAATAAAAATGATACCCAAAAGCTGAAACTGAAATATGATACTTTTCCACTCTATCACAACTTTATATATAACCCAAGCAATAATACTTTTCCAATCATCCCAACATTAATGCAAGAAAATGCAAGATAAATTAAATGAAAAGCAAATTAAAATACAACACTGCATAAAGAAACGAATAATAATAAAAAAACATGCTGCTACTTCCACAATTTGCCATAGACGAATGAACAAACAATAAGGACAACAACACTGCATATCATTTGTAAAAACGAACACAATTAGAAACCACGGCCAATTTTTTTAACTTGAATAAAAAAACAACAAAAATAGAGTAATATAAGCAAACCTAATTAATACAATTTGAAGAAAAACAAGATCAGTGTACAAATATGAAAAGATCGAGATCAACGAAACGCGCGTAAGAAAAAATGATCGATGAACTACAATTTTCAGAAGGACGAAATTGAAATAACCGAACAAAGTAGATCGATATTTTTATTGCGGGAGAGATATTTGATCGCGGCTGAAAATTTTGATCGAAAGTAAAAAGAAGAAACACGTGAAAGTGGGCTGGAAAGAAAAAACAATAATTTGTCCTTTACAGAAAATTATTAGCGGGTTGTCCTACACCCAAAAAAAACCCTAACATCTGTCCTTGAGGAAAATTTCCTATAAGAGATAATATGGTTGTATTAACGCTGGTTTTGAAAATGGGATAAAGAATTTAGGAAAGAAAAAAATGATTAGGGAAAGAAACCTGAAGAATTTTAGAAAAAAAGGGAAGAGTTTGGCGATAATAGAGTGACTGAATAAAAATTAAAAGGTACAACTACAAAAATGTAACTCAAATAAATGAGAGAGTAGTACTTCAACTAGGGCTAATTGAGAATGAAGGATACAGTTTATTCTATTAGCGAAAAAGTCTAAAATTAAATTATGTTATTTTTCTAAAATAGCAGTTAGAAAGGAAGCTAAATAAAGAATTACACATAATTAGTTTTTATAATAAACATATAATCTAATATATGACAAAAAATTGAAATTAAAACCTAAGAATAAAGTTTGATTCAATTAAATAATATATTGTAGATGAATTAGGAAAATATACCTTATGGAGTGTACTGAATGAATGAAGCTCTAGGTTTGAAAATAGATCTAGGGTAATTGCAAAATAGAGTCCACTGATCTCAGTTTGAAAGGGTATAATAATTTGAGAATGGCCTTAATGAGAGGATATGAAAGGGGAATTAGTTTTCATGACCTAAATTGGTGGAGCTAAAATGGTGGAGGAGAACTGATGGTTGATAGGCGACATGAAATATTACGGAGGAGGGGAAGAAAAAACAATATAGCATGAAAGAAAAATAAAAGGACAATAATGAATAAGGGATAGTACAGTTGTATTGATGTTGGTTTTGAAAATGAAGGGATAAACAATTAGAGAAATAAACAAACGATTAAGGAAAGAAATAAACAAACGATTACAGGAAGAAATAAACGATTAAGGAAAGAAACTTGAAGAAGTTTAGAAAAGTAGAGGAAAGGTTTGGCAATAATAACGTGGCTAAATAAAAGTCAAAAGGGGACAATTGCGAAAATGTAACTCAAATCAATGAGAGTGTAGTATTTCAACCGACGCTAATTGAGAATGAAGAATACAAAAGGTTAAATATTCGGTTTTATGTATAATAGAATATATTATCTTATTTTGCCTCCAAATTTACATTATTAGAGGCAATTATCTTATTTTGCCCTTAACTAAGTGCCTCCAATACTCTAAATTTTGGTAGTGTACGCGGATTGAGATTTGTACCGTTAGATTTGATTTGAAATAAACGGTTAGACCTATAACTGGAGGTGATGGTACGGATTGTGTTTCTCTAATAAACTCGGGAGAATATGTTTTTGCCATTTTGGGTGATGATATATTGGTATGAAATTATGGAACTTTTTAGAAAAATTGCAACACTTGCATTTTAATAGTCAATTGTTTGAAAAAAATGCAATATACGAAAAGTTATTAATAAATGGTTGGTTATTAATAAGTGATTATTTAATATTTAATATTAATTATTTAAAATTTAATTACTGTTTATTAATTATTAATTTCTAATTATTTTATATTTCAAAATAATTATTAATAGTTCATAAATAAGTGATTTTAAAAGGAACATTGCTAGGATATGCAAACGAATCTTCATTCCAAAAATGAAATTGCTAGGATAGGGTTTTTTTTGACACATCATCACACAACTCAGTGCCCTTTTTAATGAAAAGTGAAAATGATAGGAGGGAAATATAGGCGCCAATTGCAAAAAACTTTTCCTCTAGTATATGTGTAGGTAACACATTTTACTTACTCATATTTATTAGTAGATAATCATCCATTCAAAAATGTTATAACATTGGCAATATTTACCTACCATTAAATATTGGTAGATAAAGGTTATCATTAGCTACCCATATATATTGGTAGGTAAAATGTTGCTAGGTAAAGGTCGGATTTCTTTTAGTGATAGCTAAAGGTACTAAGAAATTCTAAGTTAATAAATGAACTATTGTAATACTTGGAAAGCCATGTTTCCTATGTGATGGCTGAGAATTTCATAAATATGAAATTGCCATAAAGAATAGTAAGTTAAAATGAAATAATTTACCTAATGAATAAAAATATAATTATATGGCTTTTGTGGCACTAATATGTCTACTCACGACATTATATTTAATGATTGTTAGCAAATGATCTGTGTGGCGGTCGTTAGTGTAAACATAACCTTAATTTTGAGTGGTGATGTAAGGCACGTGTGGAAGTTATTTCTCTAAACATGACATCATACTTGATGGCTGGTGATGTAAGCACCGTGTAGTAATAGTTTATCTAGACTTTATATTTGACGAGTGGCGGTATAAGGCCTTTGTGGCTACTATTTGCTTGAAAACGACATTATATTCGATGATGGATGGTGTATGGCCTTGGTGGCAGCCTAATAAACTGTACGTGGTACATTTGAGGGAAAGTCGGATAAAACACCTAAATAATATCTGTATCTGTCTAGTGCCCTTGTTAAACTAATAAGAGTAAGGCCTGAGTGACGAATCTAGAAATGAACTGACTATAAAATTAATTGGAAATATTGTGAAGGGAATCCCACCCTTAGTTGAAGTTAATGACTTGTGTTTGTTCATGTTATGACATTATCACATTATATAATGTATGTGATGAAAGTGAGTGGAAAACCAGTTCTGTGCTTTGGCAGCATAGTCTCACCATATGATTGTCTGCTAAGGATAAAGAATTACTTATATTAGGTTTTATGTTTGACTTGTGTTTTTATTATTTTCCATAAACTCATAAGTGCTCATTCGAGTAGACAAAGTTTATGATATAGATAGGTAGATTTTGGAAAAGATGAATAAAGGCTCCGAAGATGATGCAGGAGGCTTAACTTCTAGGTAAAAGCTATTTTAAAATTCCACTATGTAAAACCAGGATTTATTGCTGGTTAAGTGTCCACGTTAGCTCCTCGTATGTCGAGCATGACGCTCTATGTATATCTTATTGTATACCACCCTTATGTGGGAATGATATGAGTTAGTGATACTGTAACGACTTGTGTGAAATTTTTTGATGTAATAGCCGTTCTGTTTACTTAATGTTTTGAAAAGCAATTATATTGATCTAACTTAATCACTTGGAAAAAATTCTGGTGATGACATAGCAGCATCAGGCATTCATTTTCAGGTTTTGAATTGAGGGATGTAACAATTTGGTATCAAAGCTTAGGTTAGAGGATACTTAAGTGAAACGGAGCTAAGTATCAGTCAAATAACAAGAAATGAACACCAATGGGGTGGGTACACACTATATATATGACATACTTGTAATTTGATATAGATACATAGGTGGATATATCTATCCCTCTACTATTGTTTCACTCTCTTTTACTTACGTTTCATACGAACGCTTACTTACGTAGAAAGACGAAATGGATTTGAGAGTCGACGTTTGACTTTGGGATGAGGAAAGACAAATAATAGTAGAGGAACCACTGGTACTCAGAATAACAACTAAGGAGGGCAACCAGCCCCCTAAGTTCATGTTTAAGCTGGTAATGAAATGCCTATCGCTGTTATAAGGAATATGGATATGAACATACACTTTTAATAGTTTGTAGAAAATTTAGTGCAACAGCAAGTAACACTGTAGGCTCAGAATGCACTAAGTGGCTTGGAACTGCCAATTAGGGAGGATTTTCTGAAATGAATAAGGATTTGAGGAGCTAGGGAGGGGAAATCTTTGATGGGAAAAAAATTGATGTAAGAGGATAGTGATTGGCTGGTGATGTCTGAGAGGATTTCTTAAGACATAGATTTTATAGATGCTAAGAAAGTGAAACTTGTAACAAGACAGTTCAAGAGACTGGCAAGTTTCTGGTGGGAACTGTGAGAGAAGAGATTATTGAGAAAGAAATCACTTTGGAAAGGTTTAGGGAGATGTTTTAAGAACAATTTATTCTTGGATCAGAGTTGTTGCCAATGTTCTGTGATTTTATAGAGCTACAATAGGGGAATTTAGCCATGCCTGAGTATGTGTAGAAGTTTAATGTATTGTCTAAGTATGGAGCTGATCTATTAGGACTTCGAGAAAGTAGGTAGAGAAGTTCATCTTGCGATTGAGGTAGGGATTGAGTCACTAGAAAATGGCACATCCAGCACTTCCATTCAACAAAGTGGTAGATATGAAAGGTGGTATGAGCTGATGTATGCTAAATGAGGAAGCGTGGGGTAGAAGGCTCAAGACAAAAAAAAGAAAAGGAAGTTTGCTTCATATAATAAACGTAAGAAAGCCCAAAAACAAAAAAGAAAAGTTAAGGGTGAAGGAGAGTGTAAAGGAAGTTGTTGATATAACATGCTACAATTGTAGGCAAAAATTGCACTACGCAAATAAATGTCCGGAGTCGGTTGAGGTGGTGAAGGTCAAATAATTTGTCTATGATAAATCCGGACACAAGAAGAATGATTGTCTCGAGTTAAAGTGGCCAAAAGTTTTCTTTTTGGAAAGATAGTTAGCCAGACCAATGGCTGAAAGAAGGGGAAGAAAGTTGTGCTAGGTGGTAAGATCTCGATCTCTAGTACTTTAGTTAGAGCTCTTTTTAATGTGGGTGCTACCCCTTTCTTATTTCGATATATGTAGTGATAGGTTAGAGTTAGATACTACTATTTACTCATGTCCTTTCGTGTGGTCAATCCAGTCAGTGGGTATGCTACTCTCAGATTATGATGCACTGACCTTGTGTTTGATTTGTGTGATTATTTGTTTGTTTGCAAACCATATGTGTTTGACTTCGTAGGGCTATGGGGTAATTTTGGCGACTAGCTAGTGCGTAATGACACTAGGATCTTTTTTGCCAATAAAGCAATCACTTTACGGAATCTAAATGATGGGAATAGGATCATTGTGGCACTAGATGCGGTGGATGAAAAGTGGGATTGGCATTGTGTGTGATGGAGGATCAAGAGGAAGAGATAAGTAGAGTATAGTCGGTCTAGGAGTTTACAAATATTTTCGAGCCAGTAAAAGGATTACCACCAAGAAAAGCAGTTGTGTTCCGTATAGACTTGATGCCAAAGGCACAACCTATTAGGCGACCTCTGGTAGAATTGTAACATTCCCCATTCTGAGGCCCAAAGTTAATAGTTACAAATGTTGTAGTCATCCATAGTTATTAATTCTTGACGAAAAAATGCGGCTATGTTAATCATATCAGTAGTTAGAAGCACATGGATATGAAAAATTTTGAAACACGGTTTAATAAAAAATTTCCCATCTCATTTCACAATTGATATTTCATATTCATTCCACAATCCCATTCATAATCCCATATTTATATAAAATATAATTATTACATACTCCAAGAGCGACAAATGAAGATGACCTCTTGATTGATCATAGTCAAATACTTGGCTATTATACAACTTTGCCATTGCATCCAAATAGACAAAATCAAACCATACAGCGAATATAGATAAAGCTCCTAGTAGCTAGATGCCTCTTGCATGTCTTCGGAATCTTATTCGTTTAATTGGAACCAGAAAGCCCTTACTCCCGACCTACTCAAATGAGTACCCGAGAGTTTAAGGGGAAAATCAGAAACTTCAGGTCAAACAACAGTCCAGGGTGAGTAATAACCTATCATCTCGAACCAAATAGATATCTAGTGAGACCACACTATTGAGTGAAACGGGTTTTCCCCTCACTAGTATCTTATCAAAACATAACAACCATATACTATGCTCCTGGAACCACAATGGTTAGAACATGGAAAATAACATTTATAATCATACAATACATATTGGATTACCCATCCAAATTCGTTAGATTATTCATCTTGATTTCAAATGACTACCCATCACAATTTAAACGGACTATCCATCTTATGTTAATCTGACTACCCATCTTATAATTATGTGGACTATTATGGCATATTTAAACATATTAATAATTATGTAGACCATCAATCTCACATTTATTTATTACTTAGATTACCCATCCCCTACCATATTGGCTACCCATCACATATGGTTTAATCATTTAAAATTTTATAGACTATCCATCACACATATTCATTTAACTTAAAATAATATAGACTATCTATCACACATATTCCATTTAACTTAAAATGGTGTGGACTATCCATCACACATGTAACGACCCGCAAATTTCGATAATTAAATTGGTTAATTTAATAAAATCTTTGGTAATTAAATTTAGAAAGAAGGAAAAAAATTTATAATTTATAATGAAGTGAATGTTAAAAATGAAATGTAACAATGATAATTAAAACTAATTATTGACAATTGGAGTGAAATCCCAATAATGAAATGATGTCTGTTTTTGTACTTGGTTATAGAAATTTGAAAATAAGTAAATAAGGAAAGTGTTGTGCAAATAAATGAATTAGTATAATTATTGGTAATTGGATGAATTCAGTATTATGTAAGTAATTATAATAATTATTTGAATAAAAAATAATGTTAAGTGTAGATTAAAGGTTATGATAACAATTATTATAAATTACCTATTTAATTTGTCAATGAAATGAATTGGAAATCAATTGTATTCAAATGTAGATAAATGTTCATTAATGTGAGTAAGAACCGTAATTGTAAAGTGCGAATGTAATAAAGGAATAGAAAAGTATATTTTATTCATAAGATAAAATAAAAGAACGAAACCTATTTGAATGAATTAATTGAGGTTTTAATTATGATAAATATATACGTTTGACAAATACATTAGGAAAGATGGATAATTGAATATATATATATATATATATATATATATTAATGTAAGGAAAGATAAATGAATATTAATGAGGTTTATAGAGTAATGTAGACTTAATAAAAAGGAATTAGAATTGAATCAAATCAGTTTATTTGAAATTAATTATAATTAACGGGAATTCAATTCATAACAAATAGATTTATGAAGAGAATGAAATTTATTACTTTGCTAATTGGAACTAGAATGAATTGGGAAATATTAACGTAATAAACATAAAATAATGATGATTATACCTATAGGGTGATAACTGATTCAATAACAAGATCTAGAAATCAAATATATTGATTAATTGGGAATTTAAAACTTATAATTTCTGAATTAATTGAAGTTGAAATTAAATGCTGTAAATTGCTAAATGTCCAATAATAAATTAATAAGAGAATTTGCTTTAAAGGATTTTAAATTACTGAATAATCCAAAGTGATAGAAATTGGAAATAACGATAATGGAATGAAGAGTGATTTAACTTAATTTAACATTAATTTAATCAATTGACTGGAAAATAGCCATTTTGGCCACTGACATGGATTGCGATGAAATTAGTTTCCTCGAATCCGTAACGGTGAATTATTGTAGGATTTCAAGTTTCATAACGATCGGGCCCGTCCTTTGATCATACGGGCTTGAAACGCCTAGAAATCAATTAAATTAAAATCAACTGAAATCAATTTGAAATATAATGATTTTAACGTAACTCCTTCATACGATGAAATTTGGACTTGAAATCTATTCCATCGATTTTAAATATTCAAAACCATATATTTTGATATATGGGTTGAACCATTTCCGTTCCTGAATCGAAATGGGCTTTTCGGGTCAATTATCGTTCAAAACCCAAATCAATCATATCCGCTTCTCTATTTTCAGCTCTACCTATATATATCTGGTTATAAACCCTAGCAACCTTTCTTTTTCTCATTTCTGTACGTATAGAAACTTTTATTGCCCCTCTTCCTCAATGGCTGAAAACTCTAAATATTCTAATTCAATTCCAATTCAAAATTCAACAACAAAAATTGAAACTCCTTAATACCTATTAAATTTTATATGGATTCGAAGCTCTCAAAGAGCGCATGTCAATTCCATTGTCCATTTTTCAATCTGGATTTTTATGTGGTCGAAATTCGAAGAATAAACCTCGGTCGTTCATCGCTTGTTGATCGACATCATCTGATCATCAAATAAATGGTACCGTGGCATAGAGATCAACGTGTGGAGTGCTCTATGTAGTTTGTTTAGCGAATCAACGGCTGGATCTGGCGTTAAAATTCGATCAAGGGCTTTGTTAGGGCGGTGGCTATGGTAGTTTTGCGACTGTGTCGCGTGGGGTTAACACTGTAGTGGGGCAAACGTCGATCAGCGGCTTCTCTGACGTGGGGATTGGTGACCGCGATGGCCTGCGGCGTTGCAGAGGGCGTGCATTCGTCTCGGTCAGGTGGTTTTAATTGCGTATGGGAAATGCAGGTTGGGTTTGAGGGTAGGGGTGATGATGTGTTTTTCTCTGATTTTTAATTTATTTATTTTCAAATTTTAAATCGTAATCTTCTAACCTTAATAACTTTTACATACGAGGCCTTTTTACACGCGGTTTATTGCATTGGGATCATAATAAAATTCCAGACATTTTGATGCTGGTTTGGACGAATTCGGAGACTGTTTGAATTTTGAATTTATATCGGATTAAAATTCAATTTAAATTCAAAGGTGAGTGTTTTAACCCACTCATAACTTCTAAAATTTCTTATGTTTGTTAAATTTAATTCATGATGTGATTAGGAATTTATCTATGATTGTTTGGTATATTTTTAATAAGCATCCTAGTTAAATTGAATTTATGTGAATTGAATTGTTATTTAATTTATTATTGCATATAAACCGCCAGTTAAATACTTGTTATTTATTATCAGTTGTATATTGATATTTATTTATTGTTTTGGATGATGATTGTGATGGATGTTGATTGTTGATGTTGGTTGAATGGATGATTATTTTATATCATTGTAAACTGCAAGTTCATTATGGATTTTAATTATTTCGGAATTGCGGTTTGAAATGATATATAACCGTAAAATTTAAATTGCGGATTGAAATGATAAATATCCGTATCACTTGACCATATGATAGAAAATTATATACAAACACCGTGGTCTATATATAAAAATATTTTGAAATGATTTCTATGGTTTTGTAAAGAAATATACGGTTTTATAAGATATTGATTTGGATATTATATAAATATTATTTTATATCTAGTTAAATTCTTGATTTTAAGCTATGTATAAATTTGTTTTAAATATAAAGTAAGTCTAATAATAAAGTTGATTTTATTAAAATATAATATGGTTAAGTATTTATTTAAATTATATTTTATATAGAGTTTATAATGACTTAAATAAGATTAAGGATGAAAGATAAACATGAAATTGATTTGAAAATTAATAAAATTGAGATTTTAAAGGGTATGATTTTTATAACTTGATTTTGGTTTATAGTGATTTAAATGAATATATCAAGTTGATTTAAATGAATATATTAGGTTAAATAAATTTAAAGAATATTCAGTTATTTGAAATTTAAAAGTTTTACTTAAATGATATTGGATTTATTAAGTAAACATTTCAAATCTAAATAATAGTAATTGAATTTGATATATATGGAATTATCAAATTTTAGTTTGAAATTATGGGATATTTAAAGCTTTGAAAAATATGGAAATGGTTTATTCAAACTAGATTGATTTGAAATTTATGAATTGGGATTTAATATAAACTGAATTTGGATACAAGTTGATTTGAATCAGTATGTGAAGTTTAGAAAATTATTTTATTTTATAAAGTAATTTTAAATTTAAAACTATTATTATATATACTGTCTGAATATCTAAACAGTTTAAGTGGTGAAAGTTATGGTTTCAAAGCTATGAATTTCAAAGTATTATGTTTTGAAAACGTTATATTTTCAAGTATTTTGCTTCGAAAGTGTTATAACCTTGAAACTGCTATGATTTTTGGAAAAAGGATATATTTGAAACGGAAATTATATCATATTTGGTTTTGAAATGGAAATGATGTCGTATTGACACGATTTTTGAAAGGCAAAGATATTTTGGTTTAAAGTATAAATTATTTTGAAATGACTGCGGTGTTATAATAATGTTTTTTTGTTAAAGAGACCGGGATCGGAAGTTGTCATTCTCTCTTCCAACTCCAAAAACCACTTTAACAACGGTGTACGCAGTGGAGAGTCCAGAATGAAGTAGGATGGTGGCGACGTCCTTTGAGGTATGAACGTGGACCAAGACTCCTATGAGTTGGCTTAAGGTGGCTAAAACAGGAGCAATCTCGGGCCAATGAGGTAGCCCCTCTGATCGGACACACTCCTTCGATATTATATTCTGACTTTGAGATTGATTTAGTGGCCACTTTTGATTAATTTTTTTGATTTGGGGTGTGGCTCGAGGTGGGCGGTAGCTGTGTGCTATGCGTTACCACTAGCCCGTATGCGTAATTGGTATATCTACCCTGGCATTTCCTAGTTGTGCCGTGTTACCAACCTTAGCGCGCCTTGTACGAGTTTAGTTTTCTCCCGTAGCCCATGGAGTATCCTCGAGGGGCTTCCCGATCAGGAGGGACTGTGATACTGGATGGACTACTGGGACTATTACGTGTTAAGGGCTATATGGGTAAACCCTTAATGCTATTTAAAAGTAAGTTTATTTTACCTTTAGACATTATTATAATAGCGTATATTACTACATAGTAAATAGTTTAACGGATCCTTAGGAGATGTGAATCTTGAGCATCTCTTAAGTTGCTACACTCACGTTAGACACTGGATAGAGATCTCAAATCCCGTAAACATCTATGACGCCGTTCGAATCATACTGTTTACTGTTGATTTAACTTACATAAGATCTTTCAGTTCTAACTTGAGTTTTTTGTCTTTTCAATTCGCTCGGGTCAGCCTGAGCATTTCAGGGTTTGAAGATCTTACTTCTGAGGACGAAGACGAAGATTGTACTACTATTATTTACTATAGTGTTCCACTGCATCACATTGTTCCGCTGCATTGTTATTTATTATTCTTTGGTTTGTGTAACTCTGATTCTGGGTTGTATAAGTATAATCAAATGTTTTGTAAAATAGCTTCACGAACTGTTTATTTGATTATTATATTTTGTCGTATCGCTGCAGGATTTCGTTTTATTTTTTTCTTTCTCTTCTTTTTCTTATTCACCCCAATAACAATCTGCCGTTCTGTATGGCTTGAGTCTGACGTGTGTGGTTTATCGTCGATTTAAAGCATACAAAAAGGCGGGATGTTGCATTTGGTATCAGAGCTTTAGTTTACCGATAAACCTTAGCTTTGTGGGGTCTGAATCTTTATTAATAGAGTAGTAATGCCCCATGATGAGTCACTGAGTGTATATATATATATATGAGAGAGCGTATTTGTTAGTGTTATCAAAAAGTTTGATATTGTGTTAATTTGTTCCATTTTGTATTTATAAATTCTGGTCAGTACATAGGACACTATGACATCAATAGGGATTTCTAAACACTTAATAGGACAGACCGACACAATATTTGTTTTGAAATGTAGGTAAATGAAATAATTTTGCCTATTGTATATTTTTATATATAAAATAATAATTTTATAAATGATATATTTGGTTGTAATATATTGGTTGTTATGTAGTGAAATTTATGAATATAGGTTGGAAATAAGGCTTAAAAATAAATAAATGAAAATTGGAAATTTAGAACTTAAGTTCCGGGGTTTTAAAAATTTCTTTCGAATGATTTTGGAATATAATAATAATCTTATTTAGAAGTATTTTCTGATGTAAATATTTCAATATGATTTAAAAGAATTATTTTAAAGGAATTCTGGAAAGAAATAAGTTATGTACTCCCCTCTCTATCGTTAGAAAATAATTTTGGTGATGAGTGCACGCATCATCGACATTCATTTTTGAGTTTCTTAGTGGGAAGACCACTGTAGTTGTTTTACTGCAGATTTATTTGATAAACAAACATATATTTTTAAATGTTTTAAATATAATTGGATATATAAATTGTAAGTATATACATTTATCTATTATTTTTAAAATGATTTGAAATTTGACCCAGTATTTAGTTCTTAAGCTTCCTTTAATTAATAGTTTCAGTTATTCTAGTAAAATGGAATATAACTAATTAATAATTGGAACCTCTAAATGAAATAAGAGATTAAATTCTAGGTTATGAATGAAATTACAGGCAAGTTGGAATTTGTAACTTATAAAACAAAAGAGATAATTATTGAACATTAAATTAATTTAAAGGAAATGAGATGAACTTGTATAATTTTTCAATTTGCATTCTTTAATATATATAACTTACCAAAATATTAAAAGTTGTAATGTTTAATAAAAAGATGTAATGGAAATTATACAAGTAAACTTATGTAATGAAAGTGTTCAATGAATTATTTTACAGATAGGAAATTTGGTATTATAGCTATTATAAGCTTAAGTTATAATTGAAATGTTACTATAATAAAGTGAGATAGAAAGTAAGTATTGTAACCCAGTAATTAGAAACTTAAGTAAATATATTGAAATGCTAAATAATTGAATTGAACATGAATATTATAAATAAATGAATGTAAAATAAATGAAATTAAGTAATGGATAAATGAATATAAAGCAAATAAAAGAAATGTGCATTATATGGATAAATGAAAATGAAGTTGTATGTTGTGGATGGAAATAAAATGTAAATTAAAAAGATAAATTATTATATGAATGAAAAGGAAGTGAAGCAGTAAATGTTGTGAAATGAAATTAATATGTATGAACTTAATTTATGCTTGGGGTCAATGTTTTTTTGGTTTATGGTCTTTTGGGCAAGGATACTTAAAATTGTTTGGATGTATGAATAATCTATTTAGTTTCATCTAAGACTGTTGAGTAAATGGTGCACTTAGTATTTTATTTTCATTCTGTACAATTTAAAGTTTTTGAACCCGAACAACTATTTGTTTTGTTTGATATGAATGGATAATTGATTTGTGTTGATTTTATATGATGGTTGTATGCTTGGTTGCAAGTGATTGTTGTTTATATTGATTTGTTTGTTAGTGGTTGAAACAACTAGAAATATTAATTATTAACCTCTTTTGGATTATATAAGTGAAAATACAGGTTATGGAAGCAATTGCTACTGCTTTTAGTTTCATAATTAAGCATTAATTGCCCGAAAAATAGGTATGTTCTCAGATTACGGTTTTCTAGCAATATTATTTTATTTTTCCCGTTGTTGGGATATATTATTTTAAGATATTGTGATATATATTGTTATATTTGATATTATATTTTCTCCCGAGCCTCTCCGTACAAAGGAGACACTGCCGAATTTTTTCGTGAATTTTAGACTTAGAAAATTTTATGAAATATTTTCCAAAAATTTTGTTACTTGAATATAAAGGACTTAATCGTTATAAATTGATATATTTTATTTAAAATATTAAATTTTGTGAATTTACCTATTTATAAATTTAATATTTTTGAATAAGATATTGTTTACCTAATTCTTTCTTTCCCTCCTTTTCCCGTTTCGGGGATGAAAAGTCTTGAGTGGGGGAGAGTGTAACGACCCGTAAATTTTGATAATTAAATGGGTTAATTTAATAAGATTTTTGGTAATTAAACTTAGCAAGAAAGAAAAAAAAAGAAAAAAACTTTATAATTTATGATGAAGTGAATGTTAAAAATGAAATGTAGCAATGGCAATTAAAACTAATTAATGACAATTGGAGTGAAATCCCAATAATGAAATAGTGTTAATTATTGCACTAGGTTATGGAAATTTGAAAATAAGTAAATAAGGAAAGTGTTGTGTAAATAAATGAATTAGTATAATTAATGGTAATTGGGTGAATCCGGTATTATGTATGTAATTATAATAATTAGTTGAATATAAAATAAACTTAAATGTAGATTAAAGGTTATGATAACAATTATTATAAATTACCTATTTAATCTGTCAATGAAATGAATTGGAAATCAATTGTATTCAAATGTAGATAAATGTTCATTAATGTGAGCAAGAACCGTAATTTTAAAGTGTGAATGTAATAAAGGAATAGAAAGGTATATTTTATTCATAAGATAAAATAAAAGAACGAAACCTATTTGAATGAATTAATTGAGGTTTTAATTATAATAAATGTATACACTTGAAAAATTCAATATAATTAAATACATAAGGAAAGATGGATAATTGAATATATATTAATGTAAGGAAAAATAAACGAATATTAACGAGGTTTATAGAGTAGTATAGACTTAATAAAAAGGCATTAGAATTGAATCGAATCAGTTAATTTGAAATTAATTATAATTAATGGGAATTCAATTCATAACAAATAGATTTATGGAGAGAATGAAATTTATTACTTTGCTAATTGAAATTAGAATGAATTGGGAAATATTAACATAATAAACATAAAACAATGATGATTATACCTATAGGGTGATAATTGATTCAATAACAAGATCAAGAAATCAAATATGTGGATTAATTGGGAATATAAAACTTATAATTCCTGAATTAATTTAAATTGAAATTAAATGTTGTAAATTGCTAAATGTCCAATAATAAGTTAATAAGAGAATTTGCTTTAAAGGATTTTAAATTACTGAATAATCCAAAGTGATAGAAATTGGAAATAACGATAATTAAATGGAAAGTGATTTAATTTAATTTAACATTAATTTAGTCAATTGATTGGAAAATAGCCATTTTGGCCACTGACATGCGTTTCGACGGAATCAGTTACTTGGATCCGTAACGGTAAATTATTGTAGGATTTCAAGTTCCATAACGATCGGGCTTGTCGTTTGATCGTACGGGCTTGAAACGCCTAAAAATTAATTAAATTGAAATCAATTTGAAATATGATGATTTTAACGTAACCCCTTCATACGATGGAATTTGGACTTGAAATCTGTTCCATTGATTTTAAAATATTCAAAAACATATATTTTGATATATGGGTTGACCCATTTCCGTTCCGGAATGGAGACAGGCTTTTTGGGTCAATTATCGTTCAAAATCCAAATCAATTGTATCTGCTTCTCTATTTTCCGCTCTACCTATATATATCTGGTTATAAACCCTAGCAGCCTTTCTATTTCTCATTTCTGTACGTATGAAAACTTCTATAGCTCCTCTTCCTCAATGGCTGAAAAATCTAAATATTCCAATTCAAAATCCAATAATAAAAATTCAAACTCCTCAATACTTATTAAATTTTATATGGATTCGAAGCTCTCGAAGAGCGCATGTCAATTCTGCTATTCGTTTTTCAATCTGGATTTTTGTGTGGCAAGAATTCGAGGAATAAACCTCGGGCGTTCAACGCTTGTTGATCGACATCATCTGATTGTCAAATGAATGGTACCATGACGTAGAGATCAACGTGTGGAGTGCATCTATGCAGTTTGTTTGGAGAATCGACGGCTGGATCTAGCGTTAAAATTCGATCTAGGGCTTTGTTAAGGCGGCGGCAATGGTAGTTTTGCGACTGTGTCGCGTGGGGTCAGCACTGTCATGGGGCAAGTGTCGATCAGCGGCTTCTCTGACGTGGGTATTGGTGGCCGCGATGGCTTGCGGCGATGCAGAAGGAGTTCGTTTGTCTCGGTCAGGCGTTTTTAGTTGCGTATGGGAAATGCAAGTTGAGTTTGAGGGTAGGGGTGATGATGTGTTTTTCTCTGATTTTTTATTTATTTTCAAATTTTAAATCGTAATCTTCTAACCTTAATAACTTTTACATACGAGGTCCGTTTCACATGCGGTTTCTTGCATTAGGATCACAATAAAATTTCGAACATTTTGACGTAGGTTTGGATGAATTTGAAGATTGTTTGAATTTTGAATTTAAATTAGATTTAAATTCAATTTAAATTCAAAGGTGAGTGTTTTAACCCACTCACAACTTCTAAAATTTCTTAGGTTTGTTAAATTTAATTCTTGACGTGATTAGGAATTTATTTATGATTTTTTGGTATATTTTTGATCAGCACCCAGGTTAAATTGAATTTATTTGAATTGAATTGTTGTTTAATTTATTATTGCATATAAACCGCCAGTTAAATACCTAATATCCATTATCAGTTCTATATTAATATTTATTGATTGGTTTGGATGATGATTGTGATGGATGTTGATTCCTGATGTTGGTTGAATGGATGATTATTTTATATCATTGTAAACTGCAAGTTCGTTATGGATTTTCTTTATTTCGGGATTGCAGTTTGAAATGATATATAACCATAAAATTTAGATTGCGGATTGAAATGATAAATATCCGTATCACTTGACCATAGGATAGAAAATTATATACAGACACCATGGTCAATATATAAAAATATTTTGAAATGATTTCTATGGTTTTGTAAAGAAACATATGGTTTTATAAGATATTAATTTGGATATCATATAAATGTTATTTTATATATAGTTAAATTCTTGATTTTTAGCTATGTATAATATTGTTTTAAATATAAAGTAAGTCTAATAATAAAGTTGATTTTATGAAAATATAATATGGTTAAGTATTAATTTAAATTATATTTTATATAGAGTTTATAAAGACTTAAATAAGATTAAGGTTGGAAGATAAATATGAAATTGATTTGAAATCTAATAAAATTAAGATTTTAAAGGGTATGATTTTTATAACTTGATTTTGGTTTAAAGTGATTTAAATGAATATATCAAGTTGATTTAAATGAATATATCAAGTTAAATAAATTTAAAGAATATTCAGTTATTTGAAGTTTAAATTTTTTACTTAAATGATATTGGATTTATTAAGTAAACATTTCAAATCTAAATAATAGTAATTGAATTTGATATATATGGAATTATAAAAATTTGTTTGAAATTATGGGATATTTAAAGCTTTAAAAAATATGGAAATGGTTTATTGAAACTGAATTGAGTTGAAATTTATGAATTGGGATTTGATATAAACTGAATTTGGATAACAATTGATGAATCAATTTGTGAAGTTGAGAAAATTATTTTATTTTATAAAGTAATTTTAAATTTAAAACTATTTTTATTATATGTACTATCTGAATATCTAAACCGTTTAAGTGGTGAAAGTTATAGTTTCGAAGCTATTAATTTCAAAGTATTATGTTTTGAAAATGTTATATTTTCAAGTGTTTTGTTTCGAAAGTGTTATAACCTTGAAAATGCTATGATTTTTGGAAAAGGATACATTTGAAATGGATATTATATCGTATTTGGTTTTGAAATGGAAATGATGTCATATTGACATGATTTTTGAAAGGCAATGATATTTTGGTTTTAAAGTATAAATTATTTTGAAATGACTGCGGTGTTATAATAATGTTTGGTTGTTAAAGAGACCGGGATCGGAAGTTGTCATACTCTCTTCCAACTCCAAAAACCACTTTAACAACCGTGTACGCGGTGGAGAGTCCAGAATGAAGTAGTATGGTGGCGACGTCCTTTGAGGTATGAACGTAGACCATGACTCCCATGAGTTGGCTTAAGGTGGCTAAAACAGGAGCGATCTCGTGCCAATGAGGTAGCCCCTCTGATCGGACACACTCCTTCGATATTATATTCTGACTTTGAGATTGATTTGGTGGCCACTTTTGATTAATTTTTTTGATTTGGGGTGTGGCTCGAGGTGGGCGGTAGCTGCGCGCTACGCGTTACCACCAGCCCGGGTGCATAATTGGCATATCTACCCTGGCATTGCCTAGTTGTGCCATGTCACCTACCCTAGCGTGCCTTGTATGAGTTTGGTTTTCTCCCGTAGCCCGTGGAGTATCCTCTGGTGGCTTCCCGATCAGGAGGGACTATGATACTGGATGAACTACTGGGACTATTACGTGTTAAGGGCTATATGGGTAACCCCTTAACGCTATTAAAAAGTAAGTTTATTTTACCTTTAGACATTATTATAATAGCGTATATTACTACATAGTAAATAGTTTAATGGATCCTTAGGAGATATGAATCCCGAGCATCTCTTAAGTTACTGCACTCACGTTAGACACTGGATAAGATATGTCAAATCCCATAAACATCTCTGACGCCGTTCCAATCATACTATTTACTGTTGATTTAACTTACATAAGATCTTTTAGTTCTGACTCGAGTGTTTTGTCTTTTCAATTCGCTCGGGTCAGCTTGAGCATTTCAGGGTTTGAAGATCTTACTTCTGGAGGACGAAGACGAAGATTGTACTGCTATTATTTACTATAGTGTTCCACTGCATCACATTGTTCTGCTTCATTGTTATTTATTATTCTTTGGTATGTGTAGCTCTGATTCTGGGTTGTATAAGTATAATCCAATGTTTTGTAAATTAGCTTCATGAACTGTTTATTTGATTATTATATTTTGTCATTTCGCTGCAAGATTCTGTTTTCTTTTTTTCTTTCTTTGCTTTTTTTTATTCACCCCAATAACAATCCTCCCTTCTGTATGGCTTGAGTCTGACGTGTGTGGTTTATCATCGATTTAAAGCGTACAAAATGGCGGGATGTTACAATACATCTCATAGTTATCCTAGGATGACATGAACCCTTCGTTATTTTCATAGAGACAATCCATCTCTAGCATGATGTATACTATCCATCTCACATCCCATAGTTTTCCTAGAATGGCTATGAACCCATCATTTGGTCCTTTTACTCATGTAACCTACATGTGTCTATTTAACCCATGTTACCCACACGTTTCACTTTATTACATGCTACCCACATGCTTAACCAATATCTATTGGTGTCCGCAATTGGTTTATCTCAATTATAACATTTCAAATGACATACATTTGTATCCCCACATGATGTATGTTGAACCTAATACAAAAGTACGTTGGTATCCCCACGGTTTAAGTTAAAAACATATAGTACATGGCTTATTTCCATTCAAGGTTTTAGTTTAGAACAACATCGAAATTCATAATTTAAAACGGCATTAATATTCCCAATGATGTAATCGAAATAGAAAGCATAAGGCTCTTCACCATTAATAAAAACATATATACACGGGTTTAACGATGCCATCCTCTATCAAAGGTCGAAGTCGTAACTTAAGTATAAAAGATCACGTCAAGATCGACGATGTCGACATCTATGAAAACAATTGGCTATCGGCCAAAACGTAAGGTCTTCGACCCACTTGAATATAGTTTACTTTATTTCTTTCAAAACATTTTTGACTCTCTTTGAAGTGGGTCTCTTTGACGTTAAAGAAAGAATTGTGGCATCATTGCCAAATAATATAAGATCGTCGATTTTATTGAATAACGGCAGCAAGGACCTTATCGCCCTTTATAAAATTAGTTTAGTAAACACTCTTCGGCTATATCCTACTTAATATATATATATATATATATATATATATATATATATATATATATATATAGTCGAAGACAAAAAATATGGCATCACTGCCATAGTCTTGAAAACATTAGAAGTGATAGGTATGGTGTCATTAAAAACAATGGTGAGGACATGCGACATCGTCGACGTCGACTTTAGCTTTTAAATGTTTAAGTGAATTGTGAAGTGCCATTGCCGCCTATTCTAGGTTGTCGACGAGACCAACTTTGGCCTACTTGGAACCATCACATAGTTACCGAAGTATCTATCTTATGCTTCTTTTCAATGCGACGTCGACAATCATGGAAACGACTAATCTTAAACTCGGGGACATCAAAGGGATATGGCATTATCGTAATTTAATTGAAAACTATTTATTTCTTCTTGAATTAAATACTTTTCACCAAATCATTATTTGTGTCCAATTTCTATTAGATAAACATTTTTTTATTACAAATTCTTTTTGTAAATTTATTGTCGCCCCATATTTCCAAGTTCTAAAACATAGTTAAAATAATTAATTAATAAACCTTTTATATGCTCATCTAGCATAACAAATTCACAACAAATTGAAATCACTTGGGAAAATTTCCAAAAATTCACAAAAATTAGATAATATACTTCTCTTTACTATATAAAAATTTTAGGGCCAAAAGTTATATTTAATTATTTAAATATTTAAAACTTGAATCAAATCTATTTCATCTTTAGGAAATTCATAAAATATTTATTCAAATTTGGAAAATTATGAAATTGAAAATCCATCACCAAATTATCATTTTTCACCTCATATTAAAATTTCAAATCATTTAGGGAACAAAAACTTAGGCTTTTACTCCAAAACCTATAAAAACAATTTCATAAGATATCCATTCACCATTATGTTATCCATACAATGATTATTTAGCCTTAACCAATCCAACAATTATGATTCGGGTATTACCCATAGTCAAATCTAACAAGATTAAAAGGACGATTAGTTGTATTATTCACCTTAAATTTTTTGTTGGAGTTGATAATGTAGCATTTTAATCCCTAAGCTTCTTCGCCTTTGAATCCTCTTGATATCAACTTCTTATTGCTTGCTAATGGCCGACCAATATTTTCCTTCCTTTGATTGTTTTATGAATGAGTAAAGTTTGAAGGAAATAAGTGGGAGAGGTTATAAGGTAACTCTATTTCCTAATTTACCCTTCCTCATATCTTCTCTTTTATGGTTAAGTTTAAAACAATCTTACGTAGTTCATTTTATGATGGCGTACCCTTATTAATTTATTAAATCTCATCCACTTGACTATTCACATTTTTATTACTTAATCTATCCAATTCAATACTTTGAGTAATGTTAAACAAAAATTAAGGGTGTTACAAACTCCCCACCTTAAAGAATTTCGTCCTCAAAATTCAGTAAGGACTACATAAGAAGCATATCAAACACGCAAACAATGTTAGTATATCCAACCAGCTATAATGTCTATATACATCAAATATAGATCATACCATCATAATATTTCAGGATAAATATCCCTAATCTTGTCTTCTATCTTTCAAGTACAGTCTTTCTCGTTATTGCTCCACTGAACTTTTACCAACTTGACTTTATTGTCCCTTAACTTCCTCTCATCTCTCGTTAAAACTCAAAAGGGTTGCTAACAAAAGTCAGATCTGGTTCTACTACTAAATCTTCCAATGTAGTCGGAGCAACGGTAGTTTTTGAATCATGCACATATACTTTTAAAGGTAAGAAACATTTAATACATTATGGACACCTGCCAAACTACTTGGTCACTCTACTCGACACACGAGCTTTCTAATCTTCTCTATAATTAGGAACGGTCCAACATATCTTGAGGCCAGTTTTCCCGACTTTTCAAAACATACCATACCCTTCATCAGTGATACCTTAATAAAAACACGATCTCCAACTGATAACTCAAGATCTTTATGCTTTTTAACTGTGTAACTTTTCTGCTTAGACTGGGCTTCTCTCATCCTACCTCGGAGTAACTCAACCTTCTCTGTGGCTTCTCTCACCATCTTTAAACCAAGGACCAATCTATCTTCGATCTCCAACCAACATGCTGGTGATTTGCATGAACTTATATACAAAGCTTCGAAATCCAGTACACAAGCTCTCATCAAATCCTCAAGTACATTAATGATTCTTTCTGTCTGTCCATCCTTTTGAGGGCGTTAAACGGTATTCATTTTAAGCTTGGTACCTAACTCTTCCTGAAGATTCTTTCAAAATTTACTAGTGAACATAACATCTCTATTACTGACTATACTACTGGGAATCCCATGCAGTTTAATTTTATTCTTCATAAACAACTTAACTCATACAGACGCTGTCTTAGTTGACTTAATAGGAATGAAATAGGAACTCTTGGTTAATCTATCCACCACAACCCATATAATTTCAATTCTCATATTCGACCTTGGTAGCCAGTCAATAAAATCCATGGATATTGAATCACACTTCCAAACCCATATATCTAAATGCTAGAGCAATCCACTTAGCTTCTAATGTTCGGTTTTCACTTGTTGGAAATTTGTATATTACTTCATCCATAAGCCTACATCCCTCTTCAACCTTCCCAAAAGATATTTCTCTTCATATCCTAATACATCTTTGTACCCCCAAGATTAATTGACATTCCCTAAGAACTTCCCTCCTTATGTTTCCCACATTCGAAACATATAACCATCCCCTATTTCTTAACCATCCCCTCAGGTCAAGGCTAAAATCTTTTAGATCATCAATCTCCTTTCCATTTTCCAGTCTTTGAAACATATTAGTTAATAATGGACTACCCTTTTGTTTAGAAGTAATCCTTTCAATCAATACTGGTTGGACTTCTAAACAAAACAACATGGCAGTACTTTGACTAGAACTAGCAGTCGATCTTAACTGCATATTACAAGTAGTCAATGCTTCTAGATCCTTCCATTCTGCAACATAGTTAACACCACATTTTGATGTTTCCTACTAAGTGAATTTGGAACTTTATTTCCTTTTCTCGATGTATACACAATACCAAAATCATAAGCTTCTAAAATCTCTAGCCATCTCTGTAGTCTCATATTCAACACTTTTTGAAAGATTAAATACCTCAAAGACTTGTGATCTCTGTACAACTCAGACCGCTCTCCTAAGAGGCAGTGTCTTCACACTTTTAATGCAAAAGTTACCACTGCCTACTCCAAACCATGAGTCGAATATCTAACTTTATGTGGCCTGAGCTACCGAGAAGCATAGATAATAACTTTATCCTTCTACATCAACACAGCTCCTAATCCAGTTCCACACACATCTGTATACACTACTAAATCTGGATTCCCATTTGGAATATCCAATAGAGGCACATTGGCCAATAATTGCTTTAACTTAAGGAATGCTTCCTCACATTCATCGTACCAAATAAACTTCATGTCCTTTCTGGTCAGCTTAGACAAAGGCGTTGCTATCCGCGTGAAATCCTTTATAAATCTCTAGCGATAGCCAGCTAATCCAAGAAAACTTCTAATCTTGGTCGTCGTCTCAGGCCTTTTCCAACCATTAACATCTTGATCTTGCTAGATCGACTAGAAATCCTTTCTTTGAAACTGCATGACCAAGAAACTTCACTTCTTTGTTCCAAAAATGACAATTCGAAAACTTCGGTTTAAGTTGATGCTTCATCAACGTCTCAAGCACTATTCTAAGATGAACTTCATGGTCTCTTTCATGCTTAGAATATATTAAAATGTCGTCAGTGAACACCAACACGAACCTATCCAAGTGCTCTCCGAATATTTGTTTCATTACGTCCATAGAGAAAGCAGGCACATTACTCAATCTGAATGGTATTACTAACCACTCGTACAAATCATACCTCCTTTGAAATGCCGTCAAAGGAATACTGTTCTCTACCACTCTCAATTAATGGAACATTATCGCCAAATCCAATTGGGAAAATACTTTAGCTATACTCAACTGGTCAAATAAATCATCAATTCTCGACAAAGGTTATCGATTCTATATTTTCTTTTCATTCAACTTATGATAACCAATACATAATCTTAACGACCCATCCAATTTCTTCACAAATACCGAGGCTGCTCCCTAAGGCAAACTGCTTGGTCTAATAAAGCTCTTTCCTTCTGAGTGCACTAGCTGCACCTTTAACTCCTTCATCTCGATAGGTGTCATCCTGCTACGTGGTCTACTTACGGGTTTAGCTCCTGGTACAAGATCTAATCGAAACTTGATAGCTCATTTCGGTTTTAGTCATGTAATCGACTCAAAGAAATCCGCAAATTCTCTTGTAATTAAAACCCAATTCAATTCGTCTACCACTTCTATGGCACCCAATAAATCACAAATTTTTCTAGACTCGAATTCTCAAATGAGTATACAATTCAGTCACTACTATGAGGATGTTTCAATTATATCTTCCTATCCTGGCAAAATATCCTAACATCATATCTGCTCTACCAGTCCATACCCAGAATAATCCCAAAGCCCACGAAATCAAATACATACAAATTGCAAGCAGAAGTATAACCTAACAACTCAAACTCTAGATGGTCACATCTCATCCCTGGAGTTGCGCAACCTTTTATTAGATTAGCTATCCTTAAGGAAGTAGTAAAGTATGATGGTTCTAAACATAACTTATCTAACAAACACTGAGATATAAATGACTGCGATGCATCGATATCAAATAATACCCAACTGGTATGCTATGAATCAAAAGCATACCTTCCAAGACTTTCCATTCTCAACTACCTTTGGTTGATATAGATGGCTCCAAAGCTAACACCTTCCCATTCTTAGCCTTCGCAGCTTCTAGACATTTGTTCTTATAATGCCCCACCTAGTCGCAATTAAAGAACTTCACATTCTGCTTCCCTAAAACCTCCTTGCTATCCCTAGATCGACACACATTAGCATAGTGCCCCTTCCTGTCACATTTGTAATAAACTATATCTGCTTTCCCCTTTTTGGCAGCCCTACCTTTCTGAGCTTCCTTTTTGTTAAAGAATTTCCTCATCTTATTTTGATAATTCTAGTTCTCCACTGGCTTCTCTTTCCCAAAGGTCGAAAGCATTTCTTCATTGCTAACAGCCATCTCTACCATTATATTTGATGGATCTCTGAGATGTGGTATAGTTGCCCTAGCAATTTTTGGCCTCAACCACCTGTTAAACTTCTCGTTCCTCTTGATAATATTGTCAATGGTAGCATATCCATACGTGGACAACTCATCAAATTTAGCAGAGTACTCTAACACTGACATTTGCCCTTGCTCTATCTCCATAAGCTTCCTGAGCAAAGCTGACCTAACTACTTCGGGAAAAAATCTTTCCTCAAATCTCCTTTAAAAATATGCCTAAGTTGATTCCTCTTCTGGTACCATACAGTCACCTTGTTCCACCAAAACAAAGCAACTCCTTTCAACTATTTAGAAGCTAGTCTCCTTTTTTTCTCATCATTCAAGCCCAAATCAACAAAAATTCTCTCACAATGCAACAACCAGTTTTCCACTTCTATCGCATCTTCAGTTCCCAGAAAAGGCTTTCCATCCAAACTGATGTAATCTCAACTTAGCTTAGCATAATTATTACCAACTGCCACTATGGGATTAACTCCTCCTGCATTAGAAACATCTCCTCTCGCTAATCCTGCAGCTACTCAAGCTTGCATCAAATTGACCAAGAACTGATACATAATCCCCATATCTACTGGTGGGGTTTCGGCACCTACGTTGGCATTTACATTTTAGAAGCTGTCTATTGTCCCTGTTTCTACTACTGTTGGGCCGAGCATTTCCATTAGAGGTGGTGATTCCTCCACCTAGATTCACTCTTTCGTTTCCTGCCTCCATACATTCTTTCTCTTAAATCTACATATGAGCCTTAGTAAGATACATAAGAACGGTCTAAGAGAGAGGAGGAGAATACATAACTTATATATAGAAAATACAAGTAATTTACCATAACGCTATCCCATATCCTAATCATATTGTCTGATTCATTCGGATTATGTTTTCAAAAAGTCTTTAGATTTTAACTTCTTTTAATCATAAACCTATCCTCTGATACCAACTTATAATATCCCTCATTCTAAGGCCCAAAAATGATGGCTATAGATGCTACAATCATCCATAGTTATCAATTCTCGATGAAAAAAATGCGATTATGTTAATCATATCAGTAATCAAAAGCACATGAATACGAAATTTTTTAAACATGATTTAATAACAAATTTCCCAGCTGATTTCATAATTAATATTTCATATTCATTACATAATCTTATTCATAATCCCATATTCAGAGAAAATATAACTATTGCAAAATACTCTAAGAGTGACATATAAAGATGCCCCCTTGAATGATCAGACTAAGATACTTGGCAATTATATAACTTTGCCATTACATCTAAATAGACAAAACCAAACTACGTAGCGGATATAGGTAAAGAAACTAATAGCAAGATTGCCTCCGACACATCTCTAGAAGCTTATTCGTCTACCTGGAACTTGAGAACCCTTACTCTCAACCTACTCAAATGAGTACCCGAGAGGTTAAGATGAGAAACAAAATGTTCAGGTCAAACAACTGTCTGATGTGAATAATAACCTACCATCTTGAACCAAATAAATATCTGGTGAGACCATGCCACCGAGCGAAGCGGTTTTCCCTTCATCGGTATCTTATCAAAACATAACAACCATATATTGTGCTCTTGCAAGCATAATGGTTAGAACATGGAAAATAGCATTTATAATCATACAATACATATTGGATTACCCACCCCAATCATTAGGTTATCCATCTTGATTTCGAATGACTACCCCTTACAATTTAAACTAACTATCCATCTTATTTTAATCTGGCTACCCATCTTATAATTATTGTGGACTACCCATCTCACATCTAAACATTTCCAGAATTATGTGGACTATCCATCTCACATGTCTTTATTACTTAGATTTGTTAGGAAATCAATTCTATGGTTTTGATGATAACAATTATACAATGGAAATCGAATACACATATATATCTATATTTACAGGTAGTTGATAAAGTAACTTCATCAAACAGACAAAAATAACACTCAAAAGAAGTATCAAAAGACTTCAAGTCGATAGAAGTGGAAGAGGGATGACATAGACACAGATAAAGCAACATGCACACATTCAGACGTCTGGGTACACTAGCCAGACGTCTGATTGATTCCTCTGGTTTGAAACTCAAAAAAGAATCAGACGTCTGGTTAATATACTCAAACGTCTGAAAAGCATCCGGATATAAAAAATATACGAAGACCAGACGTCTGGTTAATAAATTTAGAGGTTTGAAATATAAACAGATACAAAAAATAAATGAAGACCAGACGTCTTAAATATTTTCCAAACGTCTGATTTTGAACTCGACTATGTAAATTCAAAGAACACTTGTCACATCCGAAAGGACACGTTCGCTTCTCTTCACTGCAACTCTTCATCACCATGAGAAGCAACCTTAAAGCACTTACTAACAGTTGCAACTACACAAAGGATCTCTCCACCACTATAAATAGAATCAGGAATTCAAGAGAAATTTTACATCTTACTTACTTACGCTCTTAACTCTTACACACTGATTTATACCTGATCTCTAAGCAGTCAAAATACCTGTAATTGACTCTTATATATATATTGGAAGAAATTGTACTTAATAGTCAACATCCGTGTTATAGAACACATTCTTGACAAAGAAACTCTGCTATTATAAACTTGTTCCTCCGGGTCAAGTGAGGGTGAGTTGAAAGGAAATTCCGAAGAGGAGCTTCGGGACTGGACGTAGGACGAGAGGTTCGAACCAGTATAAAATCCTGGTGTGATTGTTTTAATTTACTTTGTTACTATCATCTATCAAGTTATATTATATAGTTAGTTGCATATACTTACATATACATCCTAACGATCCACTCATATAGATTTTCAATTGGTATCAGAGCAAGGTTTTGATCAAATAACAGTAACAAGTTTTTGAATCACTTTAATATGGAAAGTATTTTTCAAGAAGGACAATCCACAGCACGACCCCCACTCTTTAATGGATCTAATTATGCATATTGGTCAACTCGTATGAGAATTTTTATGGAAGCTAATGGTCTTGAAATTTGGTCAGCCACACAAGATAAATATGAAGCACCTACTACTGCTATGAACACTTGGACCGATGCACAAAAAACCTTAGGATCAAATAATGCTAAAGATATGAATGTTTTATTTTGCTCTTTAGACAAAAATGAATTTTCACGTATCATGTTATGCACCACTGCGTTTGATATTTGGCGTGCCTTACAAATTACACATGAAGGCACAACAAAGGTCAAACAAACCAAGATTTCAGTTTTACAAAACCAATTTTCTTCATTCAAAATGAAGCAAAATGGAACTATTGTTGACATGTATTCTAGATTTCAAACTATCCAACACGATCTTATGGCATTAGGAGTTAAATTTGCTGATTTTGATTTAGTCTCTCGAATACTCAACTCTTTAACATCAGATTGGGAAAGGAAGGTTTCAGCTATTGAAGAAGCTAACGATCTTTCTACTCTTAAAGTTGAAGAGTTAATAGGAAATTTAATGTCCTGTGAAGCTAATTAGCAGGCTTGAAAAGAACTAATTTCGAAGAAGGAGAATATAGCATTTCCAGCAATAAAAAATGATGACTCCGATTTAGATGAAGAAGAAATAGTCTTCATTGCTAAGAATTATAATAGATGTAGGAAATTTAGAAAGATAACCAAATTTCAAAAAGAAGGGAAATCCAACACAATAACTCAAATCAAGTGCTATGAATGTGATCAACACGGTCATATGAAGAAGGATTGCCTTAAACTCAATAATGACAAAAAGAATAACAAAGTTCAATAATTTAAGAAGAAGAAGGATTTCAAAGTAACTTGGGATGACTCGGATTCTTCATCCTCTGAAAGTGATAGCGATAGTGATGGAGAACAGGCTAATGTATGTTTTATGGCGCAAACTGAAGAGGTATGTCCTGAACTTAGCTATGATGAATTATTAGAACTTAGCATGGAATTAGATGATACATTTAGACAAATAAAAAAATTGAACAAAGAATATATAGTCAAAATAAATAGATTAGAACTTCAGGTAGGAATGTTGAAAGATGAAAAAATTATTCTAGAAGAAGAACTTGAAATATCTCAAGAGAAAATCAAAAATAAATTGATAGAAAGTGAGAATATTACTATAGTAAAAGAAAATTTGTTAAATGAAAATATTGAGTTTAAAAATATTATTGAATCATTGAAAATTGAAAATATGGAACTAAAAGAAAAATTAGATAAAATTACCAACAATGTGTCAAAATTTAATAAAGGAAAACAAGATTTGGAAAATCTTACTAAAACTTCAAAACCATCAGGTAATAGAAATGGAATAGGATTTAAAAATTCTTCTAAACAAAAAGGAAATGATGCTAAAAATCTTAGTTACATAAAAACTAGAATTTTTTCTAAGTCGAAATTAAGTATCAAAAATATGAAAATTTGGATTCTTAAAACAAATAATAATTTAATTAGACAAAAGCATATCAATAATTACTTAAAAGGAGTAGTCTATAAAAAAATTATATTTATAAAGGTACCAAACCATCTTGGGTATGGCCGCCTTCCTCTAACAATTAGGACCCTAATAAAATATATGGGTACCAATTAAAACATTCTTTATTTTGCAGGTACCCAAAATAAAAAATAAGTTGAAATGGATACTAGATAGCGGTTGCTCCAAACATATGACCGGAAACTCAAAATGTTATCAAATATAACATACATCGATGGTGGAACAGTAACCTTTGGAGATAATTCAAAAGGATATGTCATAGGCATTAGAGAAGTCATCAACTCTGGTATGTCTAACTCTCCTATTATAACAAATGTTTTATTAGTAGAAAATTTAAAACACAACTTACTAAGCATTAGTCAATTATGCGATAAAGGTTTTCAAATAAATTTTGAAAAGGATAGATGTAATATTTTAGATAATAAAAAACAACTCATTTTTGAAGGATTTTGAAACAAAAATATTTATGTATTAAACATGAATATAAATAAAAATTCAAACTTATGTTTAACGGTCAAATATGATGATCCATGGTTATGGCATGAACGTTTTTGTCATATCAATTTTAAGAATATTAATAAGTTAGCAAAATACGAGTTGGTAAGAGGATTACCTAAAATAAATTATAAAGTAGAAAACTTATGTGATGATTGTCAAATTGGAAAACTAAAGAAAAGCTCATTTAAATCTAAAAATAATATTTCCACAAAACAACCATTAGAATTATTACATTTAGATTTATTTGGTCCAACATAAATAATGTCTATAAATCACAATAAATATGTTTTCGTAATAGTCGATGATTTTCGAGATATACATGGACTTTATTTTTAAAACACAAAAGCGATACTTTTGGTATATTTAAAATATTTGCTAAAAGAATTAAAACTCAAATGAATTTGAAAATTAAAAATATTAGAAGTGATCACGGAGGAGAATTCAAAAATGATTTTTTTACAAACTTTTGTAATAAGAAAGGAATAATGCATAATTTTTCTTTTCCTCGTACCCCTCAACAAAATGGTGTCGTAGAAAGAAAAAATCATACATTAAAAGAATGTGCACGAACATCACTAAATAGTAGTGGTTTACCAAAACACTTTTAGGCTGAAGCTATTATGACATCTTGTTATGTATTCAACCAAGTAACCATACGCCCCATGACTAAACAAACCTATTTTGAAATATTTTTTGGTAAAAAACCTAAAGTATCATACTTTAAAACCTTCGGTTCAAAATGTTTTATACTAAATACAAAAGATAACTTAAGAAAATTTGACCCAAAGGCCGACGAAGGTTTTTTTTTTGGATATTTGGATTGTAGTAAAGCATATAGAATCTTTAATAAACGAAATAATACTATTGAAGAGAGCTTACAGTCTCGTTCAATGAAAATCTTTTTAACCGTCATACTAATGATGAAGAAGAATTTCTACTAACAAATTCAACAAATTCTATTAATAGTGAAACAAATATGCAAAATAACACCTTGATTTCATCCCCTAGAATTCTTAAGAATCATCCAATAGATAATATTATTGGAGATCTTAATTCAAGAGTAACTAGAAATCAACTCAATCAAATAAGCCATATAGCATTTGTCTCAAACTTTGAACCAAAAAATTATAAAGAAGCCTCAAATGATAATTTTTGGATAATAGCTATGCAAGAAGAATTAAATCAATTTGAACGTAATAACGTATGAGAATTAGTACCAAGGCCTGAAGATCAATCGGTAACAGGAACAAAATAGGTATTTAAAAACAAAGCAGACGAGAATGGAAATATCGTTAGAAATAAAGCACGTTTAGTTGCTCAAGGTTACAATCAATAAGAATGTATAGATTACGATGAAACCTTTGCTCCAGTAGCAAGATTAGAGGCCATTCGTACATTACTCGCCTTTGCAACTCATTACATTTTTAATTATTCCAAATGGATGTCAAAAGTGCTTTTTTAAATGGTTTTATGAAAGAAAATGTATACATCGAACAACCACCATTATTTGTTCACGAAAAATATCCCCATCATGTTTTTAAATTACATAAAGCACTATATGGATTAAAACAAGCTCCACGTGCATGGTACGAACGTCTTAAAAATCACTTAATAACATCTGGTTTTCATATAGGCAAAATAGATACAACTTTATTTATTAAAAGAGAAAATAACGATATTTTAGTTGTATAAATTTATGTTGATGATATCATTTTTGGTTTAACCAACGAAAATCTATGTAATCAATTTTCAAATATTATGAGAAATGAATTTGAAATATCGCACATGGGAGAATTAAATTTCTTCTTAGGTCAACAAATAAAACAACTCGAAAGTGGAATTTTTATTCACCAAGAAAAATATTGTAACGATTTATTATGTCGATTTGAAATGGACAAAACATCAAGAAAACCAACATCAATGAGTACCACTGTTCACTTAGAAAAAGATGAAAATGGAAACGATTTTTACGAAAAGTTATATCGAAGCATGATTGGTTCTTTTCTTTATTTAACGGCCAAACGACCTGATATTATGATGAGTGTATGTCTATGTGATCGATTTCAAGCAAAACCAAAAGAATCCCATCTAAAAGCTGTTAAGCGTATTTTACGTTATTTATCTAGTACTAGAGATTATGGTTTGTTTTACCCTAAAGGATCTTCATTTGAACTTGTTTCATATGGCAATGCGGATTTCGGTGGATGTAGAACAGATCGTAAGAGTACTAGTGGAACATGTCACTTTGTTGGAAAATCACTAGTTTCATGGTTTAGAAAAAAACAAAATTGTGTTTCCTTATCTACTTGCGAAGCCGAATACATCTCCGCAGCTCTAGCATGTGCACAAGTGATGTACATGCAACAGACACTAACGGATTTCGGTAAAATCATCAAAAAATCTCCAATATATTGTGATAACACAAGTGCTATAAATTTATCAAAAAACCCTGTTAATCACACACGAACCAAACATCTATATGTACGATATCATTTTCTACGAGACAATGTTGAAAAAGGAACTATTTCCTTAGAATACATAAATGCCGAAAATCAAGTAGCCGACATTTTTACAAAACCATTAAATGAACAAACTTTCATTAAACACCGACGAAGTTTAGGTATTTGTTCACTTCATGATCTTCTTCCTTAAAAAATTAATAACGTCATTTAAAGACTAAGTTTGGTTATCTATTTTATTACCACAAATTATACTTATTAATTTCTGAACCATTAAATTTTTAGACAATTAGTTGTTCTAAAAATAATGTTTTCAGCTTATATATATACATAGTTACATAACAACTATATACAAAAAATAAATTTTTAAATAAAATATAACAATGTCTTCTGGGAACTTCTATATATCCATCTCCATCTTAGCACCATCGATGGATAGCTCGGTTGACACACCACGACGTCTTCCTACGCCTACACCGAAACAAGAGCCAACAAATAGGTGGTCTTCATATCATACAGGCTTTACTCCAGATAATAAGAAAACTAAAAGATCTCTATTTATTTCTCCTAACACAAAGGAGAAAATTGATGAAATTCATCATTACCAGAAACAACAGATAGATCTTCAACGAGAACTTCATTTCGAACAAAAAGTTACGGCGCGACGGCTAAGCATTCTAGATCAAGTGGCGATGAAGTTTTGTTCGTCATGAAAGAAAGATGTTCATGAACCACTACCAAAACCTTGTAGTTCATTGGATCCATCTTCTTCGTATCGTACTCCTTCAGATCCTTCACCAAGACGATTTACTGGCTCGCCACGGACCCACGAACGTGGAAATATATGGTCTCCACTTGGACCATGGAAGGATAACAAGTCAAGAAATCGTAAAACTCTGTCGCCTTCTAAATAAATAAATCGTATTAATTATTGTATGTATCTATACTTATGTGTTATTATATTTTACAACAATAAAGATATTTGTTATCAACATTCGATAAATAAGTGAAACCATCAAACTTTAGGCTATTTTTAGCCAAAATACAAATTTCAGACGCCTGTCCACATCCTCCAGACGTCTGACACAATTAAAAATTTAGCAGTGTGCATATGTCAGACGTCTGATATATCTACCAGACGTCTGAATTAAGTTCTGCCTCCTAAAAATAGAATTCAGAAAATTTCAGACGTCTGACACATTGAACCAGATGTCTGACCAAGTCTTCTGTCACAAATTTATCTAAACCAAACGTGTGACATATATAACTAGACGTCTGTTTAAAGTTTCTGCCTATTCCATCTCACAAAATTCGACAAAAACAGATGTCTGCTCCAAATATCAGACGTCTATTTTTATCTTCTATACAATTTTTAGGGCAAACCAGACGTCTGATTACAAATCCAGACGCCTGAAATTCAATCGACCATTTAAATACACCCAGATAACGTCATTTTTTTCTATCTCAAAATTATTCCGCTCTACAATCTGCTTCGTGACGATTTTTTTCTTCCAAATCAACGTCTTCTACATAACTAAATCAAAATGCCTCCTCTAACAAAGAATATCAAAGCTCCAAAACGCAAACAAGACCAGCCCACTTCATCTTCAAACCCTTAGGTGTGTTCCGACGATCAAATCGAGAAATGGATGAATAAAGCAACGCATCCCATCAAAAGGTATCAAGACATCCAAAAGAAAAAACTTCACATAGGTCCATTCTACAATCTTCTTAAATTCCCTATGTATAATCTAGATGAACTTTGTGAAAATGCTGGATTAGAAACCCTAATCTCCTTTACTCCTAATGATATTCAAATAGACCAATTAGAAATATTTTTATTCTACGCTAATCTAGACAGTACTTCAGTATGGAATATTGAAGATGAAGACAACTGGCTATGGTCTAGTGTTTATGGTAATACAATTAGGTTAACCCCGGGGATAATTTGTAGAACTTTGGGATACTCTGACACCGGGGAAGATTTATACAACATTACGGATATGCGCTTTAAGCCACGGAATGGTATTACTCATCAAATTTGGGAGGACGAAATGCCAAATTTTTTTTCGAAATATTTATGTCCAAAAGCTTAACTCTTGACAAGAACGATAATAAATACAGTTGTTCCACGTATGGGGAGTCACGAGCAAATAACAGAAATGGAGCACAAAGCTCTATATGCTCTCTTTAGTGGAACTCAGGTAAATTGGGCCAAATTCATCTTCGATGAGCTCAAGCACTTTTGGACTCGATCACGGCCATCGATCATTTACCCTACTTATATTATGAGACTTCTTCGTGCACATAATATTCCTTCCTACCTATCGACATTCGAAGAAATCTTGCCTAAATATGCTTCCACCAAATTTTTCTCTCTGATGCACCTAACTGAAATCCCTCCAGAATTTATGTCCTTCGAAGATTGGACACACAATCATCAATCTCGAAGAGTTGAGCCTCCTCCTCAACCACATATTGATCCATCCCAAGAAGAAGTACATCATCGACAAGTTACTCCTCCTCCCGAATCATTTGATTATCCGGGACAAGATGAAATTATAGAGACTCGACTGGATACAAATCCAAATGAAAGTATTTGAGGTCTTACACTTTGAAACCAACATACACTGTCCCAAAATCAAAAATACTTGGCTAAGCGAATTAACAGTTTTGAAACTTCATTTGCTACACGACTAGCCACAGTTGAAGAATCTCTTTCAACTGTTTTATCGGTTCTTAAAGAAGTATTACAACGGGTTCGTGGTCCAACACCACCTTCTGAGGATTGGACAACCCCTGTACCTTCTCCTCCCCTAAAACATTCAAAACTATCTGAGGATGAACCTCCAAAGGAAGCTTTGACATCTCCTTCAAAGGCTAGCACTTATGACAAGGAAGAACCAAAGGAAGATGATCCAAATAAAACTTCCCAAAAGGAAATCTAGATAGTTTTTATAATTTTTGTACAAATCTATGATTGTAATCACTTCATGTTATTAATGAAATTTTTCTTTTTGACGATTGGCTTCACTGTTATAATTTTTTTTAATAATGTCAAAGGGAGAGAAATATAGGTAGAATCATACAACATTAAAAATAAGCACATATTCAAGGGGAGATTCATAATCTATATGTAAGTACATTGAATAATTGTCATCATCAAAAAGGAGGAGATTGGTAGGAAATCAATTCTATGGTTTCGATGATAACAACTATACAATGGAAATCAAATATACACAGATATATATATACAGGTAGTTGATAAAGTAACATCACAAAAGAGACAAAAATAACACTCAAAAGAAGTATCAAAAGACTTCAAGTCAATAGAAGTGGAAGAGGGATGACACAGACACAGATAAAGCAACATGCACACATTCAGACGTCTGGGTACACTAGCCAGACGTCTGATTGATTCCTCTGGTTTGAAACTCAGAAAGAATCAAACGTCTGGTTAATACACTCAGACGTCTGAAAAGCATCTGGATATAAAAAATATATGAAGACCAGACATCTGGTTAATAAACACAGACGTCTGAAATATAAACAGATACAAAAAATATATGAAGACCATACGTCTGAAATATTTTCCAGACGTCTGATTTTGAACTCGGCTATGTAAATTCAAAGAACAACTGTCACATCCGAAAGGACACGTTCGCTTCTCTTCACTGCAACTCTTCATCACCATGAGAAGCAACCTTAGAGCACTTACTAATAGTTGCAACTACACAAAGGATCTCTCTACCATTATAAATAGAATCAGGAATTCAAGAGAAGTTTTACACCTTACTTACTCATGCTCTTAACTCTTACACGCTGATTTATACCTGATCTCTAAGCAATCAAAATACCTGTAATTGACTATTTTATATAGATATTGGAAGCAATTGTGCTTAATAGTCAACATCCGTGTTATAGAACACATTCTTGACAAAGAAACTCTGCTATTGTAAACCTGTTCCTCCGGGTCAAGTGAGGGTGAGTTGAAAGGAAATTCTGAAGAGGAGCTTCGGGACTGGACGTAGGACGGGAGGTCGGAACAAGTATAAAATCCTGGTGTGATTATTTTAATTTACTTTGCTACTATCATCTATCAAGTTATATTATATAGTTAGTTGCATATACTTGCATATATGTCCTATACGATCCACTTATATAGATTTTCAAGATTATCCATCCCCTACCATATTGACTACCCATCACATATGGCTTAATTAGTTAAAATTTTATGGACTACCCATCACATATATTCGATTTAACTTAAAATGATGTGCACCATCCATCATATATATTCCATTTAACTTAAAATGATGTGAACTATCCATCACACATCCTATAGTTTTTCTAGGATAACTATAAACCCTACATTATCCACATAGAGACTGTCCATCTCTAGCATGATGTAGACTATCCATCTCACATCGCATAGTTTTCCTAGGATGACTATGAACATATTACTTAGCCTTTTAACTCATGTTACCCACATGTCTCTGTTTAACCCATGTTATACTTTAATCCATGCTACCCACAAGCTTTACCTATATCTATTAGTATCCCCAATCAGGTTATCTCTCCTTAAAAATTTTAACATTTCAAAATCACATACATTGATATCCCCACATGATCTATGTCAAACCCGGTATAAAAGTACTTTGGTATGCCCGAGCTTTAAGTGTAAAACATATAGTACATGGCTCGCTACCATTCAAGGTTTTAGTTTAGAACAACATGAAATTCATAATTTAAAATGGCATTAGTATCCCCAATGACATCATCGAAGTAGAAAGCAGAAGGCTCTCCGCCTTTAATAAAAACGTACATATTGGGAATAAACGACATCATCCTCTATCCAAGGTCAAATTAACAACTTAAGCATAAAATATCACGTCAAGATTAACGATGTCGACATATATGAAAACAATTGACTATCCGCCAAAACATTGGGCCTTCGACCCTCTTAAACATAGTTTACTTCGTTTCTTTTAAAACGTTTTTGATTCTTGCCGAAGTGGGTGCTTTTGATGCTAAAGAAAGAATTGCGGCATCATAGCCAAATAATACAAGGTCATTGAATTTATTGAATAGCGGCGATAAGGACCTCGTTGCCCTATATAAAATTAGTTTAGTAAACACTCTTTGGCTATTATTTCGCTTAATATATATAATATATGTATGTATGTATGTATGTATGTATGTATGTATGTATGTATGTGTGTGTGTGTGTGTGTATAAATATATATAGTCGAAGACATAAAATGCAACGTCACTGCCATGGTCTTGAAAACATTCGAAATGATAGGTGCAGGTTATTAAAACAATGGTGAGGGCATGCGACATTGACGTTGACTTTATCTTTTACATGTTTAAGTGAATTACAAAGTGCCATTGTCGCCTATTCTAAGTCATCGACAAGATCAACTTCGACCTATTTGGAACCATTACATAGTTACCGAAGTATCTAACCTATGCTTTGTTTCAATGTAACATTGGGACCTTAGGCTTCGCGATGTCAAAGGGATATGACATTGTCGTAATTTAATTGAAAGCTATTTTGTTTCTTCTTAAAGCAAAAAAATTTCACCAAATCATTATTCTTATCCAAATTCTATTGGATAAACTATTCTTTTGTACAAATCCTTTTTGGAAATTTGTCCTCGCCTTATATATTCATGTTCCAAAACATAATTAAAATAGTTAAGCAATATCTTTAATTAATTGACCTTTTATATGCTTATCTAGCATGATAAATTCACAATAAATTGAAATCACTTAGGAATATTCCCAAAAATTCACAGAAATTAAGGAATATTTAATTCTTCGCCTTCTAAAAATTTCAAGGCTAAAATCTATATCTATTTATTTTAAATATTTAAAATCCGAATTAAACCATTTCATCTTTAGGAAATCGTAAAATATTCATTTAAATTTGGAAATTATGAAATTGAAAATCCACCTCCAAATTATCATTTTCACCTCATATTAAAATTTAGAATCATTTGGGGAATAAAAGTTTAGGTTTTTACTCCAAAACCTATCAAAATAATTTCATAAAATATCCATTAACCACTATTCTATCCAAACAATGATTATTTAGCCATATCTTAACCAATCCAACAATCATGATTCAGGTATTATTGTTATTTGGTTGCTTGGCCTGGCTACAAGATGCTAATTATAGGGGCTTTGATTGAATCAAGACCAGACTCGAGCCAGTGAGAGGTTGGAAATGTTTGGAATTGATTTAGTCTGAGTGGTTCGGCCTATGAACGCGGGTCGGCTTGTATACATGGTTTGGCCGAGGAAGGGACGACATGTGTCTTTTGGTCTTGTGAGATAGCATATGTGCTCGACTAAAGAAAGGTGGTATAGAAACTCGATGCATGTTGCTCGGTCAAGAATGGAAAACGAGATGGCTCGGACATGAAGGGAAGGCTAAAGTGGTTCGGCCGTTCATCGCTCGGCCATGAAGGGAAGCCTAAAGTGGTTCGACCGTTCATCGCTTAGCCATGAGAGGAAGACTAAAGTGGTTCGACCGTTCATCGCTCGGCCATGAGGGAAAGACTGAAGTGGTTCAGCCGTTCATCGTTCGGTCATGAGGGGAAACCTAAAGTGGTTCCGCCGTCCGTTGTTCAAATCAGGAAATTAGCAGATTACCTACAGGGCCTTATGACCAGTCTTTCTATTCTTTGGGCTATGTTACTAGCTGCTCCGAGTCAGGGAGACTTCGCTTCGATGACTGCACAGAGAATTCGTGGAGCGACCAGAATGGATTGGGGCTTGCTGGCTCGGTCATGGGGGTGCAAAACACATGGGTCGGTGAACGCAAGTTACATACTGTGGGCCGAGGTATCCAGGTCATGGGTTGCATAGGGACTAGCTTGTCTTCATCTATAAATAAAGGGGCAGGAGTACAGTTAAGGGACTTTTTCGAGAACTCAAGGGATACTCTACCATTTTTGGTACACGCTTCCATCGGTTCAAACTTGTATTCAAGTTAGAAGTTTACGGATTGTATCTATATTCAAGTCTTTGAGAAAAGAAGATTAAATTAACAATGGACGTAGGCAGTTACGCCGAACCACTATTATTCTGGTGTTCTAGTTTCTGCAGTTAGTTTTGCATACATTCCTCTATTTTAATTTATTATCTTCATTAATTTCTACACAAATCTTTTCTTGAGTGTTAGTGAAAAATTTTGGTGCTAACATTTTGGTTCTCTCACTGAGAACCGCATTCTAAGGCTATTAGGATCTACATTGTTGCTACTGGATTGAAGAAATCCCCCAAAGAAGATCCAGGTTCATTTACAAGAAGTTCGTATATTCTACTCAAATTTCCGACCGATAACTCTACAATGGGAAGACCACGTACCAGCTCAGCTTAACACAATGCAGATGTCAACAAGGCCTCTGGCGCCCAATGAGTAGGACCCAGTAATCAATAAGATAATCGGGGTGTAGGGACCTCCACCGTCCTAAACCAAACAGAAGTTGTTACTAAAATAGAGTTCAACGAGCTAATGAGAGAACTTGTGGAAAGTAGGAGACAGCTTAATGAGAAAATTCAAGCTAACGCCAATATCATGACCCAACTTACTCAACAACAGCATCAGAATACTAGAGGAAATCCCGTTACCTACTCATCAGCTGATAACTCTTCTTCATCTGATGAACATCCTAATCATAGACGCCGTAGAATTGAAACATCAAAAACAAGTGTAATAGATCAATCCAACAGGAATGGTCTAGGTTCCCTACCTGGAGCCATGGTCCTTTACTTTCACTTAGGAAACCGCTCTCAAGTTGGAATGGGAAACTTAAGATTTAGAGCGTGAGTGGAAGCTGACCAACTGGCTCACCAAGGACACAATGAAGCATGTCACCAGGACACTCATTTTGGAGATCACTAATCAAGGAGGCACCAGCTGGGATGATCACGTAGGACAGAGTCCAACTTGCCACCTCTCATCCAGACCCCGGACTTGTCAGCCATGGTCACACAGCTGATAAGGGAAAATCAGGGCTTATCCAACATGATCGGGGAATAGATAGAAGTCATACTCCACTCACAGATGCTATCCTACAAGCTGAATACCCTCGGAAGTTCATCATGCTGACTATTCCAGCTTACGAGGGTAAGACTGATCACCGAGAGCATGTAATGAGATACGAGTGGATGATGGACTCGGCTAGGGCAAATGATGCGACTAAATGTAAATGTTTCCCAATAATCGTATACGGAATCGCTACCATATGGTTCACCAAAATTCCTCCATGATCGATCTCCAAATCTGATGAGTTAGCGACGAAATTTGTTGAGAAGTTAAGAATACATCTCAGTTGCTCAAAGGACGTGGTGTCTTTATCCAGTGTAATCCAAGCCCTAGGGGAGTCCTTTAAGCAATATTTACAAATGTTTCACGTTGCAGCTACCAAAGTTAGCAACCCGAATGACCATCCTATTCTTATGGCCGTGATGCGAAAAGTAGATCCAGACTCAAAGTTTGGTGATTGGCTAGCAGGAAAACCTCGTGCTACCTTGGAACATCTTTATTAAAAGGCACATCAGTTCATGAGAAGGGAGGAAGCCAGGTGGACGAGGTGAGGCAGTGCGCCAAGGCCTGGCAAAGAGACGGTGCAAAGCAACATTGCGATAAAACAGGCTGGCGACAATTCTGGAAAGGTCCAGGTTAATGTTCAAAACAAGCCCAAGCAGTTTAAAGGATCTAAAGGGGGAAATTTCAGAAGAAAGAGGGAAGCCGGAAAGTGAAAATCAAGGACCCTGACCTACAACGAATACATTCCTCTGAACATATCTCTGGGGAATATTTATTTGTCAACTTGTAACACCTTCCAATACTGGAAGCCATGCCCAAAGGAAACCACTGAGGAACAAAAGCTGACTGGGAAGTACTACCGGTTTCATGAGACCTACAAGCACAACACTGAGGAACGTAGACACCTCCATGATGCTATAGAAAAACTGACTCGGTATGATGCTATAGAAATACTGACTCGATATGATGCTATAGAAAAACTGACTCGGTAAAAGAAGTTACAACAGTTTGTTAAGAATCCATAGGAAGGCAGACAAGGAACGTCAGACCCCGGTCACGAGCAGCCTCCATGCCATCCTAAGGAACCTGCTCGGACCATAGGTAGACTAATCATAAATACAACAGTCGGTGGACCTCATCCAGCAGACAAGAATTGGTAAGAAATGCAACGCTATGCTAGTTCCTTGAATCATACGGACTTTGAATGCTGCTCAAAGTCATAAAATGGGATTCCAGCGAAATAGCAGCGAATGATGACGGATGATATAGTGTTCAGAAGTAGAGATGCCGATCAGGTGGAGGCACCTACCACTGACCTGATGGTCATCTCGGCCATGTTTGGGCCAGTGTTTGTGAGAAGGATATTGATTGATTACTTAACATTATACCCAAAAAGGCATACGACAAAATGAAGATGGAGGCAAAGTATCTGAAACCATCTAAAGCCCGCATTCATGGTTTTAATGGTGCAACCACTGAGGTGATAGATTTTTTGAATTACCTGTTGAATTAGGAGAAGGTGAACGTAGGAGGGTACGGATCCTACCGCTCATTGTGTTGGATGTTAATTCCCCGTATAATGTTTTTCTGTTGCGACCAGCCCTGGCGAAGTTTCGGGCAGCTTTTGCCCCGTGGTGTTTCACTTTGAAATTTCTGGCGAAGAGAGAAGTTGGGGTTGTACATGGCGATCAGGCGACAGGTCGTGCATGTTATGTGGCTGAGCTGAGAGAGGCCCAGCGGAGAGAGAAGGGAAAGGTTGTGGACAACTCTGTCCGCATCCAGATAGCGCAAAATTGACAAGTAGCGCCTGAGCCTTGGCTCGAGCATTAGGGTCGGATCTATAGAGATATAGATCTGAGAGATGATGATGAAGAACCTAAGGAGCCTAAAGCTGCACCGGCTGAACTAACGATTGACATTTCAGTCAGCCATGTTGATCCATCATTGGTGCTTAAGATTGGATCACAACTCGCTCCCTCGATGACTAATGACCAAACTAATTTCCTGCTAGTGAACCTAGATGTTTTCGTTTGGAACTACTCTAATATATGCGGGATTTCTCCCACCATCACAAGTCATACATTGAACGTTGACCCAAAATATGTACCTGTAAAATTGAAAAGGAGACGTATGGACCCAAAGAGTTCTGTTGCTCTTAGAGAGGAGGTGGACAAACTCAAAGCAAATGTGTTCGTCCGCGATGCCCTCCATGCTGAATGGGGTTTTGACCCCGTACTGGTTAGAAAAGAGAATGGGAAATGAAGGACTTGTGTCGATTACTCAGACCTGAACAAGGCATGCCCTAAGGATAGTTTCCCTTTATCTAGAATTGAGCAGCTTGTCGACTCAATAGCAGGATATGAGTTGTTGTCATTCATGGATGCGTATTCAGGATACAACAAATTTCGATGCATATTTCAGATCAGGAACACACTAATTGTGTCATGGACGCCGGGCTGTATTCTTATGTGGTGATGCCTTTCGGGATAAAGAACGTAGGAGCGACTTACCACTTCTTGGTAAATCGGATGTTTAAAGACCAAGTTGGTAGAACAATGGAAGTCTATGTGGATGACATGCTGATGAAGTCATGGCAGTCGAACGACCACAATCGAGACTTAGAGGAGATGTTTGATATACTTAGATACTATGGAATGAAAATCAATCCACTGAAGTGTTCCTTTGGTGTTGCTTCGGGAAATTTTTGGGTTTTATTGTCAATGCACGGGGAATTGAAGCTAACCCAGAAAAGATTCAGGCTATTCGAGAAATAAAAGCGCACAGAACTATAAACAAGTACAAAGCCTGAATGGAAAGGTCACCGCATTGAGTCAATTCATATCCAAAGTGACTGACAAGTGTATTTCTTTCTTCGATGTGATAAGGAAAGGGAAGATAAAATTTGAATGGATGCCCAATTGTGAGGATGCATTCTGAGCTCTAGTAAGACATTTTAAGAGTCCCCTGCTTCCGTCAAAGCATGTAGACCATGAAGTGTTATACGTATATTAGGCTGTGTCTCAGCATGCCAAGAGCACAACCTTGGTTCACGAGGAGGATTGCATTCAAAAGCCAGTGCATTATGTCCGCAAATGTTTAATGGGGGAAGAAAGGAATAATTCGAAAATTAAGAAGCTAGCCTACTGCTTGGTGGTTGCATCATGCAAGCTTCGTCCATATTTTCAGGCACATCTAGTTAGTATTTATACTAATCAACCTCTGCGATAGGTAATCCAATGACCAGAAACCTCTAAAAGGCTGCTAAAATAGAATATCAAGTTGAGTCAATTCGACATCACCTACCTGCCAAGGAGAGCTATCCAAGGACAGGCGCTAGCAGACTTCATTGCAGAGTTCACAATGTCAAATAAGCCGAGTAATGATGATGTGATTCCCCCCATTCGATGGAAATTATACACTGATGGGGCATCCAATGACCATTGTTCTAGAGTTGGTGTTATTCCGGTGACCCCCGAAAGCCAATCAATTTGTTATGTTCTGAAGCTCAATTTCCCAACTGCGAATAATAAAGCCAAGTATGAAGCATTGATTGCTGGCTTAAAAGTTACCAGGGAACTTGGAGTAAAATCAGTTGAAATATTTTACGACTCATAATTAGTTGTGTACCAAGTGCGGGAAGACTTTCAAGCAAAGAAGCAGAGACTTGCCCCTATCTTTCTTGGGTTCAAGAACTGCCGGCAGACCTTGAATATTACGATATCTCGCATATCCCATGTGAACAAAATAGGGAAGCCGATTCATTGGAAAAATTCACAAATATTGGTGATGCACAACAGATGGGCTTAATTCCCGTCGAAATCTTACATGCTCCGAGTAAAAACAAGATGGAAGTTGATTTTGTGTTAGAAACAGAAACTGAGTGGTAGTCATGGTTAACCCCATTTAAAAATACCTGTTATGTGGGACTTTCCCATAGAGAAGGAACGAAAGACAACAAGTCATTCGCAAAGCTTCGCGGTATATAATGTAGGATGGAATAATATATCGGAAAGGATTCTCAATTCCCTTATTTTGGTGCATTTCCCATGACGAGATAAAGCGGGTCTTGAAAGAGGTTCATGAAGGAGAATGTAGCGACCATACTGAGGGCAGACATTAGCAAAAAAGATCCTCCACTATGGATACTATTGGCCAACCATGAATCGGGGCGCCGCAGACCATGTAAGAAGGTGCGACAAATGTCAAAAGTATGCAAAAATCCTAAGAGCTCCACCGACGAAACTCATGCAAATGGTTAGCCCCTGGCCATTTTCAATATGGAGGATCGATATAATCGGCTCCTTGTCGATCTCCAGAGGTGGTGTAAAATATGCATCTGTTGCGGTCGGTTACTTTACGAATTAGGCGGAAGCAGAGCCCTGAGCTACAGTCATCACCAAAAAGGTCATTAATTTCGTTGTGCGAAACATCATATGACGTTTTGGCCTCCTATGAACTAACATTATGGACAATCGAACTCGGTTCGAAAGTAGGGAGTTCAAAGAATTTTGTCAAAAGTATGGAATTGAGAAAAGGTTTGCAATAAGTGCTCATACTAAAGCCAATGGACAAGTTGAAGCCGTAAAAATAATAATCAAATCCATATTGCTTGGAGAAGGCTTGAGGCAAGTGGGTGGATGAGCTTTTGACAGCACTCTAGGCTTATAAAACCACCCACAAGTCCGCAACTGTCCACACTCCATTCATATTGGCGTATGGCACTGAAGCTATTATACCCGCGGAACTTGAAGTTCCTTCCCAGCGAGTGACTCACTATGAACCTAAGACGAATCAGGATCTTTCACTGGAATCGCTAGACATTGTGGATGAAAAACATGATGAAGCTGATTTAAGGGCAGCTGCCTATAGCACTGAGTCGCTCAATATTACAATGAAAAAGTTCGACCGAGAATCTTTCATGTGGGCGATCTCATTTTGAAGCGAGTTTTTCCGATCCCATCACATATGAATCCCACATGGGAAGGTCCATATGTCATTGAATGAAAGCTTGGAGGAGGAACTTTCAAACTAGTGGTCGTCGATGGCGTGACGCTCCCTCGAGCATCGAATAGCGAGCATTTACGCCATTATTACACTTAGCTCATTTCTTTCGCATTTTAGCAGTAATTGTTTTCAGTATGTTTTTCTTTCATTGTTTTTTGGCATGTAATAAGTCAATTCAGTTTGTTACGCTTAGTTATGATCAATAAAGGCTTGAAGCCGCTTTTCTATAAACTATTTATGTTCCGTGTGTTATAATTCCATGGAAAAAATTAAGTCATATTATTCTGTCCGGCATATGAATGCGCACACTAAATTAAAAGTCAATCAATAAAATAAAAATCTCTAAGTCCCCGAAGTGCGGACTAGAGTACTCTGAGTCCTCGGAGTGTGGACTAGAGTATAAGCGACTTAAAAATCTCTAAGTCCTCGAAGTGCGGACTAGTGTACTCGGAGTCCCCAAAGTGCGGACTAGAGTATAAATGATTTGAAAATCTCTAAGTCTCGGAGCACGGACTAGTACTTTGAGTCCTTGGAGTGCAGACTAGAGTATAAATGACTTAAAAAATCTCTAAGTCCCCAGAATGCGGACTAGAGTACTCTGAGTCCTCAGAGTGCGGGCTAGAGTATAAACAATTTGAAACTCTTCGAGTCCCCAAAGTTCGGTCTAGAGTACTCTGAGTCACCGGAGTGCGGACTTGAGTATAAACGACTTAAAAAATCTCTAAGTCCCTAGAGTGAGGACTAGAGTACTCTGAGCCCCAGAGTGCGGACTAGAGTATAAACGATTTGAAAACATCTAAGTCCCTGGAGTGCGGACTAGAGTACTCTGAGTCCCCGGAGTGCGAACTAGATTATAAATGACTTAAAAATCTCTAAATCCCCGTAGTGCAAACTAGAGTACTCTAAGTCCCCAGAGTGCGGAATAGAGTATAAACGATTTGAAAATATTCAAGTCCCCGAAGCGTGGACTAGAGTATAAACGACTTAAAAAATCACTAAGTCCCCAGAGTGCAGACCAGAGTATAAACGGTTTGAAAATCTCCGAGTCCACGGAGTTCGGACTAGAGCACTTTGAGTCCCCGGAGTGCGGACTAGAGTGTAAACGATTCAAAACATATTTAAGTCCTTGGAGCGCGGACTAAAGTGCTCTATGTCCCCTAAGCATGGACTAGAGGATTTATGATTCAAAAAGTTTCCAAGTCATGTGGAAGAGGACCGGAGTTTATGTAACCCTCGAGATTTCATATTTCGCCTACAAGTTAGGCAATAAGCTAAACACTGAGTATCGTGGAAGACAAAGAAACAAAATTTTATTCACTAATCCAAAATAAAGTTCCACTATAATTTCTCCTGAACTCGAAGCCGAAAGTCTATTTACAACAATTATGAAAATAAATATAAACAACTGCATGATCCCGACTTATTTGGGTTAAATGAGGCACGACCGGATAACTACTTTTTTGATTTTTTTTCTCCTTCCTCGGCTTCTCTGAAGGCTCTTCACCCAAGCATTTTCTCTTGGACACCTTGCTTCCTAGTGAGATGGTGCCTGGCGAAGGAGGAGGAACTTCCAGTGGCGTAGTCCCACCGGGGAGAATAACCTTCAGGGGCCTGTTTATGGGATCATCTAGTACCACCACTTGAGGCTCAGCCTTAATTTCAGCTTTCTTCTTACCCTCTTCCATGATTTGTTCCGCCATGCTCAGTTTCGAAGTGTGTTCGAAGGCACCCATGATTTCAAATTCATCATGTTCTTCTATAGGTGAGGGGTTCTCGAGTTTGTCCTCATCGAGCCCCCCGATCATTTGAGCATCGGGTCTGGGAGCATTCCTAGTGCGAGATGTCTCTCCCAATTTCTCTTCCAACATCACTCCTTAGAGTTTGTTTGAGATTAGAATGGCCTAAACGAAGTTATAAAAGACAAATGTTAGAATATATTTATTGCCTGCCACGAAGCGATGGTTATTTGAACTCTAGAAAGAAAAGTTAAATACCAGCCTGCGGCTGACTCTCGGCTGTTTTAGGAGTCTCACCCTTTGGGATAGGGGACAGAATATGGATATCAAGCCTGGGTTTCTCTGGATCATAGCCAACAGGGTGCTCGAAAGGGTCGAGCGATGCGCAACCGGTCGGCCGAACAGAAGAAGAACGGGAGATTCAGTCCTGGATTGACCAGCAATTTTGTCCTTCTCTTGTGATGAGGAGGAATCTCTTCCATAAAGGACTTTGGCTGTAGATAAGTCGGAAGGCTCGTTTCCTCGAAACACTTCCTTCACAAGAGAATCCTCATCAACCTCCTCGATGCCCAGTTCTACTCGTTTGATTTTTATCAAGGTATCCCATGCCTCAGCTAATGATTCGAGGTAACCCTCACCCAGAAAAGATAGATCTCGATGCATAAGAACCCGAGCGTTGTATTCAACAATAAGCGGATCACATAGGCATTTAATTTCTTCTCTCCCAGCTTCAGCAACTGCCTCAAGGCGAGAGTCAATTTCTATTAATGCTATTCTTTTTCCCTCTTCATAGGTTGCGCCCTCCAACGCTTCAGTTTTGGAGAGCCCCTCATCAAGCTTTGTTTTTAGAAATCGTGTAGCGACAATCTCGTCGCAATATCGCTGCGACTCTTCTTAAGCAGTAGTTTTTTCTTCCTTTTCTTTGAGGAGTAGCTCTTCCAATTTTTTAACTCGATGAGCGATGAACCCCTTCTCTTTTTGAATGGAGTCATTTTCAAAGGCTAAAACGCCACAGCGTTGAACCGCCTCATTAATTTCCCTTTTGTGAGTAGCTTTCAAACGACTGACTGCATCGGCTGTATCTTTAGCATTTTTTTGGGAAGCTTCAAGTTGAGATTTGTACGAGGAAAGGGCTTTGATAATGTCTTTATCATCGATGGCTTCAAGTTTCCGACGATCGATCTTATACTGACGTTCCATAGAAACTTCTAAAACTTTTTCTGCCAAGTGAACAAATGCATCGTGTTGGATGTAGACATTATTATTGCAGGCGATGGCGATTTATTTAACATGCCCTAGAATTGGGTGAATCGTAGGAAGAAATTTCAGTCCGTCGAAGCATATCTTTGGAAATGCGACTTTAAGCTTAGCTAGTCTTTCGGCTATTGATGGAACATGTGCAGATATTTGAGGGGTATGCTTAGCAGAGCAATAGACTTTTTATGAGGTTCACGAGATTGCTTTGTGCTGGAAGAACCAGAGTGTTAGTGGCGGGGAGCTTCAGATTGAGACCCCTTCCGAGTAGATATTTTCCTACCGTGTTCTGAGCGAGGGGGAGGATTGTTAGGATATAAATAATGGTTGTATGTTTTTCTTCGAGAAGACGACGAGTCTCTAGGACAGTAGTCCCTATCGCCGCTATCATCTCTTTCTTGACGTCTACCTGACCTCGAATCCCAACTGGAGTGGTGGAAGATGGAGGATCTGTGAAGGCGATCGAATACGTGAGTGCGTCCCATATCACCTGCACATAAATCAAGTGAGGACGAGTTAGCAAGAATAATATGATGGATAAAATTTAAGTGAAGTGTAAGTGTTCATGTGCATCCTAGTGTTTTCCCCCGATGACTAGTTTCTTTTGCTTTGCTTATTGGGGTTGTCTCTCCTGTTGACCAAGCGGATCGCCTACATCGCCTCTCATGGGCGAATTAAGTCCCATATCTCCTGGATCATTAAAACCATAATCCAGTAAGTCATCAGCGATGGTCAGATCTGAAAGACCTTTTAGTGAATCCTCTGGATGTTGGGGAGATGACTTTTTCTCAACTGGAATGATTGTAATTTTATAAGTCCCACCTACTGTTTTCTTTTTTGGTTTATAGGCTAAGCTTTTTTTCCTCTTCGAAGAGGGAAGTGACTTGGCGATGCTAGGTGCATCTGTTATTGGTGCAATAACCTAAGTTCTCATCGATCATTTTTGGAACCTCGACGTCCTTTATTTTGCCTTCCTCGGATATATTAGAGGTTCCTCTTGTAGAGGGCATCGAAGGCCCAGCTTGCCCTTTGCCTTTTTCTGTGGCAGATCCGGTTGTAGCGGCGCCAGTTAGGGGATTAGTTCGACGACCTTCCACCAGCAATCCAAACTTTAAAAGTGATTCATTGAAAATGACAGATGGCGTCGACGGCCACAGAATACCCAGTACCTTCGGGACGTGGGCTGATATTTGTAAAAGTCGAAAAAAGTTTAGAAAAATGCACTTGGTGCCGTAGACAAATATTGATCCGGAAATGGAACTTACTCCCTTCCAGCCATCTTCTCGCAAAGCGGGGGCAGCGTACATAAAACCATTCCTGCTTATGTTGGGAGAATTTACTCCATGCCCCCGTCCGGATCTGACATTTGGAGCATGTCTCAAGGAATATGAACGATAGACTGTCAGACCATCTTTTGAAGCGATAAATGTAGTAGATGTCACTGAGAGTTGGGAGCCTGAGTTAGATGCTCATGAAGAGAATACAAGTGCCATAGATGAACGCTTTACTATTGGGATGTAGCTGTGCTGGGGCGATCTCAATATACTATAACACTCATGAAGAAAGGAGTTGACTAACGGCATACTACCAACCCAGCACGTGAATTAATTGCACGCTGTATATCTAACTAGGGGCAGGTGTGGTCGATCTTTCCCTAATGGAACTAGAACGTCGTCGAAAGGGGTTCCGTGAATTGTACACACCCGACGAATACCGGCTTCGCCGATTTTTGAAGCTTGTGAATCAACAGGATCTTCCAGAATGACTACTCCGTCTGTAACGTCAAGAGGGAGAATAACTACAGCTGATGGATTTGGGACACCCTAAGTAGGAGTTGTCGATGGAATCGAAGTTCCTACTACCTCCTGTTGAGAACTTGGCTCGGGCATACTAGAAACCATAGCAGAGCTCGTTCTTTTGGACATCTTCAATAGGTATAGAATAAGGGTAGATACCTATTTGAACTATACTTAAAAGACAATCGATATTAGATATGATGATAAAAATATTCCTCCCATGTGGTGTGTGGACTAGTGTAGTCATTCAAGCATTAGTATAAAAGAATTAAAGATTTAATGACCGATGAAGTGTGATTGAGCATTAAACTATCACCTTCGAAGACTGTCATCGCTGACCGTCTCCAAGTGTTTGTCCTATGATCGGTAGTACCGATCCTGGAATCGGGCGTTGGCGTCATAGGATGAAGGCTGTTATTTGCTTTGGCTAAGTTGATTATGTGTTTACATTTTGTTAAAGCTATGAAGTTATTAGTCCGAATCGCCTATATATGCTCATGTGCTTAAGATTTTGTCATTGTTCATTGTTCTACGGCTAGGCGTAGGAGTATGTGATCTTGAAATATGCTGTGTTCAAGTGGAGATGGTTTCGATTATCAATGTCGAACCCCAGGCCCAAGGTCGATCGTCTCCCTAAGCCTACATACTAAACGACTCATCTATTAGCTACCGAACGACCAGCTAGACCAACGGCACTAACCCACTCACTCTCCTCAACAACACTCACTCCCTCAACATCGAGCGACTCCCTCATTCAAAATACCAACCCACTCCACCAGATTTTGACCGACCCACAATGACATGCGGCGTTAACAAACCGCACTCTCACTCTCTCAATGTGAGCGAACCACTCTCTTTCTCTCGATACCAAACTAGTCCCTCTTAGAAATACCGACCCTTATCCCTAATAAGGTTTTACCGACCTAGCCCTGCTCCAAAGACATGCCGTCTCTGCTCCCTAACTCTCCACATCATCGACCTCAAGACCAAAGCTAAACTACTTCTCTTAGTAATCCTCAAACGAGCTCCAGTCCTAAAACATGACCTCCACTGTGGTTTTCTCCTCTTCGCCATCTCCAACCGAACCTGTAAACTCAAACTCGAAATGAGATTCTAGACGCAGAGGAGTGGACTAGATGAAAGGCTCATACCTATATGAGAAGCTTGAAACCTTGACGATTGTAGGGCTAAGAGTTGGGGATTGTTTGGATTAGTCAGCTACTGGAGTTTCGAGAGGTCTATGTTTGAAAAAGGGAAGGATGGATTCAATGGAAGACGGTGATTGGGAGAGAAAAGGTTGGATGGCTTGTGAAAGTGGAATAAAAGTAAGAAGAAGAGAAAGGAGCAAAGGTCGGGGTTTTTTATATGATGAGTGGGGAAGGCAAACAGGCCTTAGCCGGTAGAACCGGTCAACGTATCTGAATAGGTCAAAAAGGGAGAATGTGGTTCAAACCGAACATGTGATTCGGTATTGATATGACGAACCACATTTTGTCTTAAAATAATAATGAATCAATGAAGATACACGTATACTTATATGAATATGTGTATGCACATGTATATTTACTCGTATAATGTTTCGAAAGTTCTTCATGATCCAGCCTTAAAGAAATTGGATTCAGCCGGCTTTTGAAAAATTTAAAATGAGACTAAGGTGTATACCATACTAGATGATTACCTTTCTGAACGAGCTAACACCTGAGAGCAAAGACCGACTGCTAATTCAAAGCACATAATGTTGGTTCACACAACGCACTTTGGGGGCAAATGTTACCCGGCTTTGATTGAATCGAGACCAGACTCGAGCCAGTGAAAGGTTGGAAATGTGTGGAATTGATTCAATCTGTGTGGTTCGGCCTATGAACACGAATCGGCCTATATACATGGTTCGGCTGAGGAAGGGAGAACGTGTGTCTTTCGGTCTTGTGAGATAGCGTGTGTCGCTCAGCTAAAGAAAGGTGGTATCAGGAACTCGATGCATATCGCTCGGTCAAGAATGGAAAACGAGATGGCTTGGCCGTAAAGGGAAGGCTAAAATGGTTCGACCATTCATGGCTTGGCCATGAAGGGAAGCCTAAAGTGGTTTGGCCATTCATCGCTCGGCCATGAGGGGAAGACTAAAGTAGTTCGGCCGTTCATCACTCGATCTTGAGGGGAAGACTATAGTGATTCGGTTGTTCATCGTTCGGCCATGTAGGGAAGCCTAAAGTGGTTCGGCTATCCATCGTTCGAACCAGGAAATTAGCAGATTACCTACAGGGAATTATGACTAGTCTTTCTTTTCTTCAGGCTATGTTATTAGCTACTCCGATTCATGGGAGACTTCGCTTCGATGACTACACGGGAACTCATGGAGCGGCCAGAATTCATGGAGCTTCAATCCTGGAATCGGGGTTGCTGGTTCGGTCACGAGGGATCTGCACACTTGGGTCGGTGAACGCAAGTTGCATACTATGGGCCGAGGTATCCAGGTCATGGGCCTGCATAGGTACTAGCCTGTCTTCATCTACAAAAAGAGGGGTAGGGGTACAGTTAAGGGGATCTTTTTTCGAGAATTCCAAGGATACTCTGCCATTTTTGGTACTCGTTTCCATCATTTCAAACTTGTATTCGAGTTAGAAGTTTATTGTATCTGTATTCAAATCTTTGAGAAAAGCAATAAAGATTACATTAACATACGACGTAGACAGTTACGCTGAACCACTATAATTCTGGTGTTCTTATTTTTGCAGTTAGTTTTGCATACGTTCCTCTGTTCTAATTTAATATCTTCATTAATCTCTCTACACAAAATCTTTTCTTGAGTGTTAGTGATCAATTTTGGTGCTAACAATAACCATAGCCGAATCTAACAAAGATCAAAAGAGATAGTTAGTCATATTATTCACCTTAAATTTCTTATTAGAGTAGAGGTTTAATGTAGCTTTATTTCCCCTAAGCTTGTTTTCCTTTAAATCCTCTTGATATCCACTTCCAATTACTTGCTAATGGTCGGCCTCTATTTTGTCTTTGATTGTATTATGAATGAGTAAGGTGAGAAGGAAATGAAGGGGAGAGGGTTTAAGGTAATTCTATTTCTAATTTATCATTCCTCGTATCTTCTCTTTTATGCTTTAAGTATAAAACAACCTTACTTAGTTTATTTTATGATGGCTCAACCTTATTAATTTATTAAACCACATCCACTTAACTGTTCACATTATTCTTATTTAATCCATCCGATTAAATACCTTGAATAATGTTAAAAAAAATTAAGGATGTTTAAAGAATACCACCTAAGGAGATCTAAGAATTAAAGAAGAAGTGGTGGAACTCGAGCATAAAAATTTTGATCGGTCGGGTAGTTCGCTATAGGGAATATCTATAGTATTCTTAAAGAAGTCAGATGGAACTTTACTGATGTGTATTGACTGTTGGATGTTGAATAAGCTCACTATGAAGAATCATTATCCATTGCCTAGGATAGACAACAGGTTTGAATAGTTGAGTGGAGCTAGAATATTCTCGTAGCTAGATTTGGCAATAGGATCCTGCCAAAAGGGTAATTGAGGATAGTGGTCCGTTTATCACATTTAGAATAAGATATGGTTCATATGAGTGGTTAGTGATGCTTTTGGATAAACTAATGCACTTACGTTCTTCGTAGATCTCATGAACCGAATCTTTCATGATCGGTTTGATAAATATGTGTTGATCTTTATTTATGAGATTTTGACGTACTCTAAGAATGAGATACTACAAAGTCCATCTTAGGTTATTGTCGGTGATGTTGAGACAACACAAATTAGAGGGAAAATTTTCAAAGTGTCACTTTTGGAAACGAGAAGTCCAGTTTCTTAGGCATGTTTTATCGGAGAATGGTTTACTAGTGGATCCATCGATTGAAACCATTAACAGTTGGAAGTTACTAGAGACGGTTGTAGGGTTAATGAGTTCCTTAGTAATGGCTAGCAATTATCGTAGATTGGTTAAGGACTTCTTATGCATGGCAGCATCCTTGAGTAAGTTGACCAGAAAGAATGAGAAGTTTGTGTTGATGGATAAGTGTGAAGCGTCACTTAAGGAGTTGATGAAGTTATTGACAAACGCTCTTGTATTAATTGTACCAGAAGGAATTCAAGACTTGGTAGTGTATACGGATGCTTATTGAATAGGTTTGGGACCGATGCTAATGGAAAAATAGTAAGTGATAGCTTATGCATCAAGGAAATTAGGACCGCTTAAAGTCAGATATCCAACTGACGACTTAGAGTCAGTAACGATTGTTTTTGCACCATAGATTTGGAGATATTTTCTTTTGTGAGAGCAGTTCAAGTTGTATATGGATCACAAATACCTTAAGTGTTTATTCTCTCAAAAGAAGGTGAATATGGGGAAATAGAGATGGCTAGAATTCTTGGCAACATACAACTTTGGTATATAATATATGCCAGAAAAAGGGATCAAGGTTGCGAATTATTTGCTTAGGAAGAATAAAAATGGAGTATTATCCATGACTGGGGAATGGAAGATGTTAAAAACATTGGCGTCTTATAGAGTGCATAATAGACGAATGTAGGATCAAGTCTAGATCTGAGAATGGTATCAACTTTGGAAATACATCCAACCCTCATAGACATAATATCTACAAGGCAAAAGGAAGACCCATTGCTAGGAGAAATTATTAGGAAATTGGGAATGGATGAAAATATTGAGGACTTAAAAGGGTTCAATATAGACATGATGGGCTGGCATAAGAAGAAAAGAATACTGTGTGTTTCAAATGTAGAAAATATTTGTAAGGAGGTCTTGGAAAAAGGTAATCGATCTAAATTTGAAAGCTCATCCCTGGGGAATGAGATGTATTGTGACATGAAGTGAGTGTTCTTCTGGAAAGGGATGAAGAGGGATGTCGATAGATATATGAAGAGATGTTTCATGTGTCAAAGGGTAAAGGCTGAACATCAAAAGCCGAATGGATTACTTCAACCTTTGGAAGTACCGATTTGGAAGTGGGATTTAATATCCATGGATTTTATTAATGGGTTGCCAAGGTCAAGGATGGAAAATGATAACATTTGGGTGATAGTTGATAGTTTAATTAGAAGTGCCCAATTTATTCGGTGAAGTTGACAAGAACGACAATTAGGTTGGCAAAGTTATACATGAAGAACGTGGTGGGACTACATGGAATTCCAAGCGATATTGTAAGTGATAAAGACCCTTTGTTTACTACTATGTCCTGCAAAAGTTTTCAGAGTTCCTTGGGTATAGATTAGAGAAGGATGGCTTACCACCCATAGACTGGTGATCGAACAGCTAGGGTGAACAGCATGCCCGTGAATTTACCAAGAACTTGTGTTTTAGTTTTCATGGAATCTTGGGAAATCAACTGCATCTTGTAGAATTTGCATATAATAATAGTTATTAGTCAAGTATCAAGATGGATCTATTTGAGACATTAAATGGTAGACCATGTAAGTCACCTATCTGTTGGACAAAGGGGACAAGCTTGTGTTTAGACCTGATTTTGTAAGGGACGCTATTGAAAAGGTAGAATTGATCCATGTAGAATGAAGATAATGCAATCAAGGCAGAAGAGTTATGTCGATAAGAGGAGAAAAGAACTTGCGTTCTTAGAAGGAAATTAAGTGTTTGTGAAGGTTTCTCCAATGCAAGGAGTTATGTGCTTTGGGAAGGTAGGAAAATTAGCACTAGATATTTAGGACCATTTCCGGTGATATAGAGGATTGGTAAAGTCACTTATTGAGTCGAGTTACCAAGTACTTTAGTGGGTATGCATAATGTTTTTCACATATCACAATTAAGAAAAATGTGCGTAGGACCCAACTTCGGTGGAGGAACCATGGTTAGTTGGAGGTTTATCTGTTGAACCAGATCTGACTTATGTTACAAGACCGAAGGAAATAGTCGGTTGTGTTCTGAAAGAGTCAAGGAACAAAGTTATTAAACGTTTTCACATCCAGCGGAGTAACGACGATGATGATTGTACCTAGTAAGTAGAGGATAAGATCAGGAATATCTATCCTTATTTGTGTTGACATGCATGATTAAACATGTATGCTTTATTGTATGGACAAGTAATGGCATTAGTATGATTATATGATATGATATTGATATGTCTTAGTAGTGACATTAATTCATTATGATTGGTGATTGATGTATATTAATGGAGAACTAGTATAATTGTTGTACCGTGTATACATTGAATTGACAACTTTGATTTTTATCCTGTTTTGTCTGAATTTTGAGGTCAAAATTCTTATAAGGAGGGGAGAATGTAACTCCCTATATTTTGGAGTACCATAATATGGAAATTAATTAAACAAATGATTAACCAAATTAAACTATGAGACGAAAGAAGTGAAGACAGGTTATGTAATAGGAAATGAATTTATAATGAGAAGTTAGGGGATTAATAAGAACAAGCTCGAGTGGGGTTTTAGCCCATAGGCCCAATTACAAACCCCTTAACCTTCCCACACTCCATTCATTCTCCACTTACTTAAAACGAACCAAAGAAAGAAAATTTAAGACCTAGGCCGGCCAAACTTTAAAGTGAAAAAGAGGAAGATCTAAAAGAAAAGAGAAGGTGTTTCTTAAGCAAACCAATGCTTTAATCAAGCTCAAATGAACCAAGCATGAGTAATTCTTTCTCTAAAACCTTCCAAGCACATATGGAATTAGATTGCATGTACTTGTGATATTTTGTATTTTATTGAATAGTTAAGAAGAAATATTTATTCATGTTCGGGAATTTAAAGAGAATGATTTATGAAGTGTTTGACGAAAAATCTGAAACAAACCTTCTCTAAATCACTTGAAATTTTTATCGTATGCGTAGAATAATAATAAGGATGTTCATTTTTAATTTCATAATTTTTTGAAATTATTTTGAATTAATATGAATTTTCTAAATTGACAAAATGCCTAATTTCGAAAAATTAATTATTTAAAATATTTTTTTGGCTTGAAAATTTTATATAAGGCAAAATATGATTGATTGGCAGTTTTGGTGAATTTTTTGGATAGTTCCCATGAATTTTCGAATTTATATAAATCATTTGGTAAAGGGATAAGCTAAGTACAAAAGGGTAATTAATCAGTTAAGAAGGTAATTAATAATTTCTAAAATGAAAACTTTATAAAGCCCTGTAAACCAATGATAATTCGACATATAATTGGGTTTGGTAAAAAGTAGTTCTTCTGAATGGAAACAAAACAATTTTCAAGTTAATTATCAAATTTCCATCTTAACATCCGCTGGCTAATCCTCAACACGAGTTAGCTTCAACATGTGATAGTTAAATCTCAACATGAGATGGCTTAAATCTCAACATGCGATAGTTAAATCTCAACATGCAATAGTTAAATCTCAACATGCGATAGCTAGTTCTCAACATGAGATAGCTTAAATCTCAACAAGCAATAGATAATTCTCAACATAAGATAACTTATATCTCAACATGCAATAGCTAATTCTCGACACGAGAAGCTCATATCTCAACATGCAATAGCTAAATCACAACAAGAGATAGCTCAAATCTCATCATGCGATAGCTCAATCTCATCATGCGATAGCTAAATCTCAACATGGGATAACTTATATCTCAACATGCAATGGCTAAATTTCAACTCAAATCTTAACTTGCTTTAGCTAAATCTCAACATAAATAGCTCAAATCTTAACATGAGTTAGCTAAAACCTCAATATGAAAAAACTAAATCTGAACATGAGATACTTAAATCTCAACATGCGATATCTAATTCTCAACATGAGACAGCTTAATGTTAACTTGAGATAGTTATAAAACCTATAAATTTATTGTAGTTTAATATCAACTTAAGATAGTTATAAAACTTATCAACTAGCGTTTATCTTTTATAACACTTGGGAAGCCATCTTTTCTAAGTGAGGGTTGAGAATTTCATAAATATTAAATGTCCATATAGAATAATAAGGTAAAATAAAATAACTTACTTAATGAATCAAAATTTAATTATATAGCCTTTTCAGCACTAATACATCTACTCGCGACATTATAGTTAATGATTGTTAGCATAAGGCATGTGTGGCAGTCGTTAGTCTAAACATGACCTTATTTTTGAGTGGTGATGTAAGGTATGTGAGGCAACCATTTATCTAAACATGGCATTATACGTGATGATTGGTGACGTAAGGCTTGTATGATAGTAGTTTGTATAAATTTTATATTTGATGAGTGGCGGTGTAAGGCCTTTATGGAAACTGTTTGCTTGAATGCGACATTATATTCGATGATGGATGGTGTAAGTCTTTAGTAGCATCCTAATAAACTATTTGAGATACATTTAGAGGAAAATCCGATAAAACACCTAAATAATATCTGTAATTGTCTAGTACCTTTGTTAAACTAATAAGAGTAAGGCTTGAGTGGCTAATCTAGAAATAAACTAACTATAAAATTAGTCAAAAATATTGTATGAAATCTCACCCTTACGTTGAAATAGATGACTTGTGCTTAATCATGTTATAATATTATCATATTATATAATGTAATCGATGAAGTTGGAATAGCGTATGGAAAAACAGTTCCGCGCTTTAGTAGCATGGTCTCACTATATGATTGTCTACTAAGGGTAAAGAATTACTTTAATTAGGCTTTATGTTTGACTCGTGTTTTTATTATTTCCTATAAACTCATAAGTGTTCGAGTAGGGGGAGTTTATGATATATATGGGTGGCTTTTGGAAAAGATGAATTAAGACTCCAAAGACGATGCATGAGGCTTAATTTCTGAATAAAAGCTATTTTAAAATTCCACTATGTAAACTAGGATTTATAACTAGTTAAGTGTCCATGTTGGCATCCTTATATGTCGGGCATGGCGCTCTATTTATATCTGATTATATATCTACCCTTACATGGGAACGATATGAGTTAATAAGGACGGAACGACTTGTGTAAAAGAATTTGATGTAATGAAATTATTTAGTTGCTCTGTTTACTTAACGTTTTGAAAATAAATATATTGATCAAACTTAATCGCTTGAAAATAATTTGGATAATGACTACAGCATCATTAGGAATTCATTTTCAGCTCTCGAATTGGTGGATGTTATAACTTGGTATCAAAGCTTTGGTTAGGCAATATTTAAGTGAAACGAGCTAAGTATATGTCAGATAACTAGAAATGAACATCATTGGGAACAGTGTACGATATATATATATATATATATATATATATATATATATAATGTACTTGTACTTTGATACAGATGTATAGGTGGATATATATATATATATCCCTTTACTATTGTTTTCACTCTCTTTTACTTTCGCTTTTTACAAACGCGTGCTTACGTAGAAAGATGGAATGGATCCATGAAGTTGACATTAGACTTTGGGAGGAGGAAGGACAAATATTAGTAAAGGAACCACTAGTACTCAGAGTAATGATTAAGGAGGGGAGGCAGCCTTAGACGTTAATGCTGATGCTAGTAATGAAATGCATGTCGATGTTATAGGGAATACGGATATGAACGCACTCTTTCAATAGTTTTTAGCAAATTTGGTGTAGCAGCAAGTAACACACTAGGCTCAGAATGTACCACGTGACCTGGTACAACTAATTAGAGAGATTTTTCCAAGATAAATGAGGATTTCAAGAGCTTAGGAGGAGAAATGTTTGAAAAGGCAAAACAGATATTGGAGGATAGTGATTGGTTGGTGATGTGTGAGAGGATTTGTGAAGACACAAAGTTGATAGATGCTCAAAAGGTGAAGCTTGTATCTAGATAGTTCAAGGGATTGACCAGTGTCTGGTAGGGAACTGTGAGAGAAGGGATTACTGAGAAAGAAATCACTTAGGAGAAGTTTAAAGAGATGTTTTAAGAACAATATATTCTTGGATCAGAGTTTTCACCAATATTCTGGGAGTTTGTAGAGCCGCGAAAAGGGAATTTAATGGTTCATGAGTATGTGGAGAAGTTTATTGTATTGTCGAAATATGGAACTGATCTGATTAGGACTCCGAGAATGAAGGTTGAGAAGCTCATCTTGGGATTGAGGTAGGGATTGGGTCACCGGAAAATGACCCATCCAGCACTTTCATTCTATGAAGTGGTAGATATGGAAATGAGGTATGAGCTGATGTATACTGAAAGATGAGGCAGGAGTAGAAGGCTCAAGCTGATGAAAAGAAAAGGAAGTTTGCTCTATATTGAAAAGTTAAAAATTCCAACAATAGAAAAGAAAAGCTAATGGGTGAGCAGAGCGGAAGGAAGTTTTTGATGTAACATGGTGTAATTGTAGGCAAAAAGGGCGCTATGAAAATAAGTGTTTGGAGTTGGTTTAGGTGGTGAAGGCCAAATAATTTATTTGTGATAAACATCGGCACAAGATGAAAGACTATCTCGAGTTAAAGTGGCCAAAAGTATTCGCTTTGGAAGAATCTTCAGCCAGACCAACGACTGAAAAGTAGAGGAAGATAATTGTGCTAGGAGGTATGATCTTGATTTATAGTACTTCAGTTAGAGCTCTTTTAATACGGGTGCTACCCATTCTTTTATTTAGAAATATGTAGTGACAGATTGGAGTTATATACTACTTATTTATTCACATCCTTACATGTGGTCAATCCAATCATTGGGTATACAACTCTCAGATTAAGATGCACAGACCTTGTATTTAATTGGTGTGATCATTTTTGCGATGACGGATCAAGAGGAAGAAATAAGTAGATAACAATTAATCTGGAAGTTTATAGATATTTTCGAGCCAGTAATGATATTACCACCAAGAAGAGCGATTATGGTCCGTATAGACTTGATATTGAGGGCACAACCTGTTTGCAGACCACTAGTAGAATGCCACCTAAGGAGATGAAAGAATTAAAGAAGCAGCTAGTGGAACTCGAGCATAAAATTTTCATTAGATCGAGTAGTTCACTATAGGGAGTATCCATGGTATTTGTAAAGAAGTCGGATGGAGCTTTACAAATGCATATTGATTATTGGATGTTGAATGAGCTCACTATGAAGAATCATTATCCATTGCTAGGATGGACGTCTCGTTTGATCAGTTGAGTTGAGCTAGAATATTCCCATTGCTATATTTGATAATGGGATTGCAGTAATTGAGGGTTGCTGAGGATAGTGTTCCATTGATCGCATTCAAAACAATATAGGCTTCATACGAGTGGTTTGTAATGTCATTTGGACTAACTAATGCACCTTCGTTATTCATAGATCTTGTGAAATGAATCTTTCATGATTAGTTTGATAGATTTGTGTTGATCTTCATTTATGACATTTTGATGTAATCTAAGAATAAGAGAGACCACAATGTCCATCTTAATTTTTTGTAGGTAATATTGAGATAGCACAAATTAAAGGCATAATTTAAAAAGTGTCAATTTCGGAAATGAGAAGTTTTGTTTCTTAGGTATTGGAAAATGGTTTAGTAGTGGGTCCATCGAAGATTGAAAACATTAATGGTTGGAAGGTCACAAAAGTAAGGATTTTCCACGGATTGGTTTCTATTATCGCAGATGCATTAAAGACTTCTTATGTATAGCAGCACCCTTGACTAAGTCGATAAGAAAGAATGAGAAGAATGTGTTGATGGATCAGTGTGAAGCATCGTTTAAGGAGTTGAAGAAGTTATTAGCAAATGCTCCTGTCATAATCGTACCAGAAAGGAATCAGGACTTGGTAGTGTATACAGATCCTTATGGAATAGGTTTGGAACCGATGAAGATGCAAAAAATGGTGAACGACAGCTTACGCATCAGGGCAATTGAGACTGCATGAAGTTAGATATCCGAATCACGACTTGGAGTTGGCAACGATAGTTTTTGCACTAAAGATATGGAGAAATTATCTTTTGAGAGAGTGGTTCGAGTTATATAGGACCACAAGTCCCTTAAGTGTCTATTCTCTCAAAAGGAGGTGAATATAGGGCAACAGAGATGGTTATAATTCTTGGCAACATACAACTTCGGTATAGAATATATGCCAGGAAAGGGATCAAGGTTGCAGATGCTTTGATTTGGAAGCATCAAAATGGAGTGTTATCCATGATTGAGGAATGGAATTTGTTAAAGATGTTAGCGTTTTATGGAGTGCATTATCCAACAAATGCAGGGATCAGGTCTAAATCCGAGGATACTAGCAACTTTGGAAGTACATCCGACCCTTGTAGACTATATAGCTGCAAGGTAAAGAGAATACCCGTTGTTAGCCGAAATAATCTGGCAATTGGCAATGGGTGCAGATTTTGAGGACCTAAAAGGGTTCAAAATAGAATTGATGGGATAACACAGGAAGAAAGGAAGACCGTGTGTTTCTAATGTAGAAATATTTGGAAGGAGGTCTTGGAAGAACGTCATCAAACTAAATTTACCACTTATCCCAGGGAAATGAAGATATATCGTAACATGAAGTCCGTGTTCTTTTAGGATGGGATAAAGAGGGATGTTAGCGAATGTGTGAAGAGATGTTTCACATATTGACAGGTGAAGGCTAAATATTAGAATCTGAGGGGATTACTTCAACCTTTAGAAGTACCGACTTGGAAGTAGGATTTAGTATCCATGGATTTTATTGATGTGCTTCTTAGGTCTAGGATGGAAAATGATATCATTGGGGCGATAGTCGATAAATTGATTAAGAGTGCCCATTTTATCTCAATGAAATTGACAAGAATGACAACCAGCTTGGCAAAGTTATACATAAAGAATATGGTGAGACTACATGGAATTTCAAGTAGTACTGTAAGAGATAGAGACCATTTGTTCACTAGTGAGTTCTGGAAAAGTTTGTTGAGTTCCATGGGTATAGATTTGAGAATGAGGACGTCATGCCACATATAGACTGATGGTCAAACAAAGAGGGTGAAACGTATGCTCAAGGATTTACTAAGAACTTTTATTTTTGATTTTACGGGATCTTGAGTAGATCATTTGCATCTAGTAGAATTTGCATATAGTAATAGTTAAGAGTCAAGTATTGAGATGGCTCTGTTTGAGGCACCGTATGGTAGACCATGTAAGTCACCTATTTGTTGGTTGGACACAAGGAACAGGCTCGTGTTTGGATTCGATTTGGCAAGGGAAGCTCCTAAGCTGGTAAAATTAATCGATGCTATAATGAAGTCCGTGCAATTAAAACAGAAGAGTTATGCCGATAAGAGGAGAAAAGATCTTGAGTTCGCAAAAGTTGATTATGTGCTTGTGAAGGTTTGTCCGATGCAAGAAGTTATGCACTTTGGGAAGAAGGGGAAATTAGCACCTAGATATTTAGGACCATTTCCAATGATAGAGAGGATTGGTAAAATCACTTATTGAGTCAAGTTACCAGGTACTTTAGTTGGTATGCATAAAGTTTTTCACATATCACAATTGAGAAAATGTGTGTAGGATTCGAATTCGATGGTGGAACCAAGGACAGTTGAAGATTTATCTGTATAACCAGATCGGACTTATGTTACATTATCGAAGGGAATATTAGGTCGTTGTTTCAACCAAAAATGGCACAAACACAAAAATGAGTATGAAAATAGAGATTAAAAAGAAAGCAAATGAAAAACAGAAGAAATCAAACTGAAAACAAGCATACACAAATTTATAGTGGTTCGACAATCTTGGCCTACGTCCACTTGAACAATTTATTACTTTTCACTAGGTTTTGTGATTACAAGTACAAGGGATCAGTAGGGACCTCAGAGTACAATGGAGTTGTTATGTAGCATCAGCGTAAAGATCCTTAGAACGAAGCATTGTCCAAGTATTTTTAGTGTTAAACGACCAAATATCTCGCTGATATTTCATCTACAGATCCTCACAATGAAGTCGAAGTTCTCAAAAAAGTCTCGATCCTAGATCCTCTGGGGTTGGGGATCGATACCGATCCATCTAGAGGGATTGGTGGATTGGTACCGATCCCTATGTATGCATCATAGGGTCTTGAGACTTCTTGTATTAGCTCATCATGATATTGGTTTCATGTTTCCAAGGTTGTTTTGCATATTCTCCTAGGTTTTTTTGTTCCAAACGATGGATCTAAAGAAGGTTATGAAGGAGACTATGCAGATAATCATGTAATATGAATAAACTACTTGTGTGGAATTTAAATAATTAAAGTACTAAAGTAATTGAAATCAGAGATTTTTATACTGGTTCGAATTCTCGTTCTATGTCTAATCCCAGACTCCTTTTAGAATTAAACTAGCGACCCTCACTTAGCCCGGAGGAATAGGTTTACACCGCCTGAGCAGCCGAATAGGAATTCAACCACCTAAGCAAACGAATAGGACTTCTATGCCTGAGCAACCGAACATGACTTTTTTACAACTAGACAAAAGTATCTGACTTTAATGTGTTCTTTTAAATAGCATTGGTAAGTTAATTAATTACAATCTTCCTATAATCTTCTTCTTTGTGACATATAGTGTGATGTGCTTGAAGAGAGATGGAAGATAGAATGATCAATGATCGAAGATTGTATGCAGTTTGACTGCAATTTGAAAACAAAGAGTAAAATATAAGAATTCAAGAATACTAAAATCAGTTAGGTTAATTGTTTGTTGAATACTAGATTCTATTTATAGAGTTTTAAGAGTTGCAATGTTTAATGAAAATGAACGATGGAAAGAATAGATGCAACCTTTAGATTAGAAGATGTTTTTCTTCGTTGAAGAGAAGCATCCTTTTAGAAATACTAGCCGTTAAAGATAATCAATTGGCTGAATTTTTAGTTCAGCCTTCTATTTTATTTTAAATTCGATACATCAAGAAAATAGGCTATTTTTGACCTTATTCAGCCGTCTGAATGATACCATTTAGTCGGCTGAAATGACATAGAAAATATTCTATGTTTCAACAATCAGACGGATGAATGATATCATTCAACTGGTTGATTTAGCCTGCTTTTGTGCATATGCATGGTTTGTGTGCATGTTAGTGTACATATATCATATCGGAGATATTTTAACATATTTCTAATAAGATACATACTGTAAACAAAAAGAATAACAACTTCATTGCTTTCTGAATCTGAATCTTCAATGAATCTCCTGCATAAATGGTTAGTATATAAGAATATTGATTTATATAGCTGTCACAATGAAAATGATGAAAATTGAGATTTTAACATTCTCCATCTTTTTGATGATGATAATTACATAAGTATAAGTAATATATTTATAATGCCATGAAAACTTGTATGAACAATCCCCATGTCCATATGCACAATAATTTAAACAAACTTATACCAAATTTATGCCCCTTTGTCATCAACAAAAAGAAAAGACATATGAAATACTTAACATAAAAGCATGTAGAGACAAAATGAAACATATTAGTGATAATATCATAGAAATATAGTCACATATACACAAACACACAGAACCATAAGAGTGTTAAAAGAATATTACATACCAAATTATCATAGTTGTTCATAGAGCATAAAAGAAATCTAGATAGAGGGAGAAGGATCATCGCTATCATCATCTCCATTTTCATTATGAACAATGTTTTCATCTTCTTTAAAATTATGAACAATGTCTTCATCTTCTTCAAAATTATTTTGCGTAACTGTATTTATGACTGTTTTAGTTATTATCTCATTATCCTCAAAAAATTTATTACACTTAAAATTTTCATTTAAAGAAACATGTAGTGTTTCTTCAATTGATTTAGTTCTTTTCTTAAAAATTCAATAAGCCTTTGCTTTGTTCCGAAAATCCTATGAAAATTCCTTCAGCGGATTTTAGATCGAATTTTCCAACCTAATCTTTTGTGTTTAAAATGAAACAACAAAAACTCTAAAATATGAAATATTTGGTTTTCTTTCATGAAATAGTTTATATGGATTGTGTTTAGTTAGTAGTCGGATGGAAATACGATTCAGAACATAATAGGCAGTTGCTACAGCCTCTGCCCAAAAATGTTTTGGTAAAGTGCTTCCATTTAATAAAGTTATTGAACATTCTTATAAAGTTCTCTTTTCCTTTATACAACTCCATGTTGTCGTGGCTTTCTAGAAAAAGAAAATTTATGTTAAATTCCCTTTTTATTACAAAGATGTTCAAAAGCTTCATTTTCAAATTCACCTCCATGATAACTTCGTGATATCCCGGAATTTTAGACAATATCAATTTAATAATCTTTATATAAAATTAAATTGATATTGACAATATTGATTAATAAAATATGTTTTGATTTAATAATCTGAATAAATAAATATTTAATTTGTGAATTGTCTTTTAAATGCTAAAATAAATGTTTAAATTTTAATGTATATATATATATATATATATATATATATATATATATTTGTATATATATAATAGTTTATTTTTGTTTTGGAATTTGATAAATAAATGAAGTTTGTTTTTAAATTCTAATAAAATATTGAGTAATTAGGAAATTATGTTTTAAATTAATATTAAGCTTTTTAAAAAAAATCTATTTAAATTAATAACTTTATGGTTTGATAATATTTATAATAAATGTTATATTGTTTTAAATTTAAATAAAGGTAGATTTTATTTCTTTTTTAAAAATATTATTTGATTAAATATGAATTGAGACTCTTTTATATAAGTTTAAAATATAAGATAACATATTATTTAAATTCATTTAATAATATAAAAGTGATTTATAATTTCTTTATAAATCATATAAAGTTTGTGAATTAGTTATTTTAAGTCATATTAATTTTCATAAATATAAAAGGAAAATAGAATCTTCATTTTTAAATTTGATTTTGGTTTTATTTCAAAGAATTAATTTGATTTGCAGTTTTATTTTGAAATTAAAATTAATTGATTCTTTAAAATATTTGTATAAGTTTTAATTTATAAATTGTTTTATATACATTTACTTTTAAAATGAGAAATTCATATATATTCATAAACATAACATAAATTAAAGGAAAACTATTTTTTTAAACATATAAAAATATAACTAAATTTAATTTAAAACAAGTGTAATCAAATTAGCAATCTAAAATACAAGTGTTTGCTTACAAATGCAATAACATGACATGTGTCATCATTTTTCTTTTATCTTTTTCTTTATTTTAATAAATTAATTTCAGCCTTATAAACATTCTCATTTTTCCCTCATCCTCTTTTCAAAATCAAAAGAAATCAAAAGTATACTTCACTTAAAAATCTGAAACCCTTAAAAACAAAACCTGCAAAATTCACTTCAAAAAGCAAATTTGAAAATCCCTCAAAACATAAATCTGTAATGCACTCCTCAAACTAAAATATAGATCGGTGTCTACATTTTTACAACCTGGGAATTAACTGCATTTTCTCGGGAAAATCATGTTTGCAATTTCAAATTCATTCAATCTCAAGTCTGCATTTCTTTTCAACCTGCAAATCAATTCTTGCATGATCAAAAGCCTGCATCCATGTAAGTTTGGGGTCAAGGAGCAATTCAATTTTTTTTAAAAGATTCAGGCTTTCAATGCTGCTCTGTTCTTCAGAAATAAGGTGAGTAACTTCTAAATTTGTCTTTAACAAAATCTGGTTGCTTGTTTTTATCTATGGAAAGAATTGATATGCATGAAAAAAGTTGCAGGAAATTTGCTTGTATATGAATTTTTGGGAGCTATTTTTTTACTAATATAGGTGTGTATGCTTTGGTTTGATCAGTAATTGTTGATGTATCTGACTTAGGCATTTAAATTCAAACCTGTTTGTTAGGATAAAATAGAGTTTAAAAATTCATACAAGTTGGATATTACATGAACTTGCCTGGAAACATTAATAACAGGGAATTAAAATTGTATAAGTGGAAGATATAAACATTATAAATCAATGTTTCAGGTTTGGATATCAAAACATTATGCAAATTCATAAATATTAAATCTAAAATCACATTTTATAAAGTAAAAATCTGTGAGCAGTTCAAACTTCTCTGTACTTTATATTTTAGGTTAGTTCAGTTGATTTTTGTGTTTGAATGGGTTGAAATTGTTTCTGGAATAGAAGAAGATATCAGAGAAGTTGGGAAAAATATTGATTTGGGTTGCCATTCATTTTTGATGTTGAAATTTGAATTTAAGGTTTTGAACCCTAGTTTTTACTGGGTTCTAAATTTTGCTTGAATTCGATCTCCTTGGTGGATCGAGTGTTAAGGGGTTTTGGGTAATTGAAGCTTGGGAGTAGACGATGTCCTAGCCGGAATTTTAGCCCAAACAATGGTCGGAGGGAGGTGATCATGCCATTGACAGGTTTTGAGTTTGGGTTGGCACAGTGGTTTCCAGATTTTAGCAGTAGAGAAGTATACTCGAGCATGTCCCGGGTAGTTCAAGTTTTTACTCGAAGAAATCTAGTTTATGACTCGAAGTAAAAATAGTTTTACTCGGGTAGTTTTTAAGTGCAGAATCTTGTTTCTGTAACCTGAACAGTTTCAGGTTTCCAAACTTTTAAACTAAATTTAAAAATAAGCAAAGCAGGTTTAAACTTATATTTGAATTAAGTTTAAAATTATGAATTCAAATGAATTTGAAATTTCAGATTTCAAATAGAAATTTGCAGAAATAAAATATTTGAAAGTTGAAACTTGACAGTATGCAGGTTTAAAATTTTTAAACTAAATTTAAAAAGAGAAAAGCAAAGCCTGATTTAAAATAGGGATTGAAGCAAGTTTTAAGTTATGGATTCAAAATGAATTTGAATTTTAGTTTTGAAAATAAATAAATTTATAAAGGATAAAATGGTTTGATTCAGGTAGTTTTAAGTGGCAGGGTGGTTTTTGTAACCTGAACTGTTTCAGGTTTCAAATTTTAAACTGGATTCAATCTAAAAAAAAGAGAAGGGCAAAGCAAGTTTAATTCTAAACTGAAGCAAGATTAAAACATGAATTCAAATAGGTTTTGAATTTCGGTTTTTGAATAAACAAGTTTTGCAGGAAATGAAATTTTTAAAATTTAAAACCTGCATAGTTTTATATAATTTTTCTGAAAATAAGTTTTTAAAACAAGATTTAAATTCTAAGCTAAATCTGAATTTGAAATCCTGGATTCAAATTTGAATTTGAATCTGAAAGTTTCAAAAAGAAAATAGGTTGATAAATTCAAATGTTATAATTTAGTTTGAATATTTTAGTATGTATAAAATCTGAAATGAAATTTAAAACAGAGTTTTAAATTTTAAATCTTTGAATTTAAACCTGAAAGCATGATTTGAATTTTGGTTGTAATATAAATAAGATGTGAATTTAAATGTTTAAATGCCATTTGAAATATTTAAGATATTTTAAATTTATTTGAATATAGGCTAAAGTTAAACTATTCTTTTAAATCTACTTTAAAAGATAAGTGATTCTTTAAAATGAAAACTAAAGAGTTTTAAATACTTAAAATCTTGTTTAAGTTTAAATTTAATTTCATTTTAAATTTTAGTTTAAAATGGAATTTGTAAAATTTAGAAGCAAATTTGTTTTTAAATAACTTTAATAATGATAATTTAATCATTAATGAGATAAATGATTTTTATTGTTTTGAAACTTAATTATCTGATCAAGGTAATTAAGATTTTAATTAATTAATTTAATTAATTAATAATTAGGATATTAATTAAATAGTTAAGGGTTTATTTAATTAATAAAAGATTAAGTAAGTTAATTAAATTTGATTAAAATATGATTTAGAAATTAATTTAAATAAGATTGGGTTAATTTAATTTAATTAATGGATTGAATTATTAATCAAGTAATTAATAATTAATTAAGTTTTTAATTATCACTTGATTAATTTAATAATTAGAAATTAATTAATAAGTTTCTTTAAATAAATTAAGAATTAATATTGATTAATTCAGTTAATTAATTTAGAAAGTAATTAAAGATTTGTTATTGGTTAATGAAGATCATTAACTTAATATTATTTTTATAATTAATTAATGTAATTAATTTTAATAATTAATTGGATTAATTAATTTAAGATAATCCTTTGAATTGTTTAAGTAAATTACTTAGTGAAAGTAATTAAGGAAATTAATTACTAATTGTAATTAATTGAGTTTATTTTGATTAATTAAGTTAATTAATTAAGTTTAATTAATTTAAATTAATCATTGATTTATTTGAGAAGTAATTACAAATGTAATTAAAAATGGAAAATTACTTAGTGAAATACTTAAGGAAATAAATTACTGGATGTAATTTAATGGAGGAGTTTTGGAAATTAATTACTTTGTGTAATTAATATGTAATTTTTATGTTGTACAATTACTTAAGTAAGTGATTATTAATTAATTACTTAGTGTAATTAATTTAGGTTTTGATAATTGAGTTATTTGAAAATGGTTAAGAGGTGTAATTAATTTAAGTTAATTACTTAATGTGATTAATCAAGAATGATTAATCAATAGAGATAATTGATGATTAGTTTATGGAGTTATTTTAAATAAAATAATTTGAGATCATTGATTTATATAATTAATGATATAATTAAGGATTGATTAATTAAGAACAATTAATAAATAAAGAATTAATTAATATAATTAATTAAGGATTAATGTAATTAATTATGATTAATTAATTGATGAAGTAATTACAGGTTAATTACAGGGATTGGTTTGGATTAATTAATTTGTGAAATTAATTAGAGATTAATTACTTGAATGTAATTAAAGAATAATTAATCAAGATGATTAATTAGGGTAATTTGTTAAGAATAATTAATTGATGTGTAAGCAAGATTTATATGGATGAATAATTAATTTAATTCATTTTAAATTAATTAAGGAAGAAGTAATTAATTTAATTCATTTTAAATTAATTATAGGATGGTGATTTAATAAGTCTTTGTTTATGAATGATGATTGATATTACCCTGAATGGTTGAGATCTCGGTTATGAGATAAATGTTGTTGTGTGATTTGGATGTTATGGTTGCATTGAGTTGATAATATGATTTATCTGTTTAAGTTGATAATATAGATTATCTGATGTTATGATAATATTGATTATCTATTATGATGTTGAGAATTATCTATCTGTGTGTATATAGATAATATTGAATTGAATTGTTTTAAAATTTAAAACAACTTGGACCTAAAAGACACGCTTTGGATTTTGATGAGACCGGGATCGGGTTTCCATATTTGGATATCCGAAAACCACATCGATTCCAAATATTGTTAGGTCGTGAATTCAAATGGAGCTTTGTGAAGACTCGAGGTGTAAGGGCTATACGTCAGTATAACTCTGTGGGTGATTCCGTAATGAGTTGACGGAATAGTGCTTATAGATTCGAGATGGTGGTTTAGAGTGCAAGGGTTATTATCGTTAACTCTGAGGGTGATTCCAAAATGAGTGTAACGAGATAATGCCTTCGGTTTCGTTCGAACCCGAAACGAACTTGTATGGATTGATTGCTTTCAGAACATCGTCAGGTGGACGATGAGCATTCTAAGTGATATGTCCTATAAAGGTAATCGTAACCTCAAGCCTCATCAACCGGAAATGGCTAAAACAGGGGAGGTGCAGCAAGGCTTCGTGGGTAGCTCCCACTGGAGAGCAAGATTTACCCCTGTCTAGAAGTCCCTTTATATTCGGCTGTGTGGGGCAGTTGATTGCAACAACTGCCGGGGTTGTCTTGTTCGGGACTGTTCAGTAAGGAATGGTTCCGGTCTTGTGTTGCAAGGGAGTTAGGGTGGCTCCTTGGTACGGTGATCTAGGCCATGTACTGTGACGGGCGGTACCCCAGTAGCCCTGCCATTGTATGGAATCCAAAATCCAATAAGTGTCGTACGTATTAGTTGTGCCCAACTATGTTGGAACGTGAGAGATAAGCATTCCAGCTATTTCTGTATTTTACTTGAAAACCCTAGACACTATTATAATATCACCGGATTTCCTATCAAATGTTTTGATTAGCGTAAGGTAAAAACTTTTCCATGTTTATGTGTGGGAAGTCTTACGTGATACCCTTTCTTTCAAAGGTTTTTAAAGTTAAGCAACCTTAACCTATTACTCACACCAGACCCATGTCTGACCAGGAGTTTATTTTTGTTTTTCATAAACTCTTGGGTACTCAAATTTTTACGAGTAGTCAAGAGATTCAGGTTAGCTTTGACGAATAATGGAGGAGCAATGGAGCAGGAGGCTTCTGCATTAGAGATATATAGTTCTGCTGTGTATTCTCTGTGTTGTGATTATATTGAGTTGTAAATACTAGACAGGTGTTTATAACTGTCTAGTATATGTGATATGTATGCTGTGTATCTCTGATTGTTATTGTATATTATGTAAATACTTATGTTGTTAATATAATTTATTCGTTCCGCTGTTGAGATTCTAGTGTTGTTCTTCTTTCTCTTCTTTCTTTTCTTCTTCTATCCCTTTCTTTCTTAATTCATGATGCGTCTTTCTGGGTAGTGGATGACGGGTCGTGACAGTTGGTATCAGAGCGTTAGGTTGAGTGAATACCTAGGCTCTAGAGTGGTGTCTATCTTGAGAGAGCGTATTTGTAATTTTTAATATATTTATTTATTTCTACCTATCGATTGGGTTACCTGTTTGGGTTTTCCAATGTGGGTTATAAAGGTAGATTGGGGTAGTGATGTGTATAACACAACTACCGATTGGTTGGAGTTTGAATGTTTGATTAGAAGTGTATCTGTCGAGACTGTAGACCTAATACCGTCTCGAGTGAGCTTTGAAGTGGTGCAAGGACTTCATTGTTCTCTGAAGGTAACCTGTTAAGGTTTGGAATTCATCTTTGAAGTTGGATGAGTAGAGTTTGGATCTGTTGGCTGAACTGAAGTGAGTGATGATATCTTGATATCTCAGGAATAGTGGCTGCGTGATGAGATGCAGTGACTATGGATGTTTCCGAAGATAATTTCTTTGGAACAAGTTTAAGGAGTAGGTCTGATTCGGTGATGTGGCTGAGTTCAGCAGGGTGTTTTTGTGTGGTTTGAAGTCCGAGTTTCTCGAAGAACTTTGGATTGAGAATTCTTTGGCATTGGTGTCAGCAGTGCAGATAGGATTGTTCTGTGTGTCGGTAGAGTTTTCTGGAGATGGAGTTTAGAAGCAGCTGAGTGGAATCCAATTCTTCGATGAGTTGGCAAGACCAGCATAAGCTGTTCTAATTGGTAAAGAGAGAACAGTTTTCTTTGGAATTAGATTGAGTAGATCGCAAAAGTGACTTGCGATAATTGGGTATTCTCATGGATTGTTGGAGATTTTTCTGAATATTTTCGGTGAAGTTAGAGTTTGTCTTCATCTAGAGATTCAGTGGTACCGGTGGCTCAACTAGTTGAAGGTTGGTTCCTTGAGATGGAGTTTGGTGAAGCAACTCAAGATTTGAGGAAATTCTGAATTTTCTCTGGATTATCGGAGACCTTCTTGGTTTTGTTGTCAGTTGTGCATGTGTTCTTCATCAGCATTCTTTTCTACTCCAGATCTGAGTCGTGCAGCGGAAGCAGTTTGGGAGTGCATCTGCTTTTCTTTTCCGGATAAGAGAAGTTTGTTTTCTTCTGATGATTATGAGTAGATTTGTTCTTGATCTTGATTGATCGTGAAGGATCATTCTGATGGGTTTGGACTAGATTGTTTTCTTAAGACATCATTAAGAATTGAGCTGATCAGGTAGGATATAGGCAGCTCAGAATCGTCCGAAGAATTATGTGGATCTGAAGTCTGGTTTTGGATAAGTTTTCCCAATTTCAAGAGCTATAAATTTTGGTAAGGTTGGGTAAGCTAGCTCCGAGATATTTTGGACTTCCTCTGAGTTTTGTATTGAATAAGTGTTTGATTATCTGGATTGAATTGCCAGTTTGGACAACTGGAATTCGATGTGTTTCACGTATCTCTGAGGGAGTACGTGTATATCTATTTCTGGTTTTGGAATCAGCTGTTCTGAGAGATTTTGGTTGTTGAGTCAGACTTGTCTATAGTCTGATGTCTTATTCAGTTATAGATATAGATGAGTAGGAGTTCTGTAACTCAGTAGTGTTGATTGTTTGGGTTTTATAGAGCGAGTAACCCGATGTTTACTTGGGAAACTCGAGGAAACTCTATCCAGAATTTTGTCTGGATAGTTAATTTTCTTTGATTGGATGAATTGATTTCTATGGTTGTTAGCATATGTTTGATATATGCTTGATTTTAAAATTAAAAATCTAAAGTAGGTTATTAAATTACCATTGTTTTAAATTTCGGGGACGAAATTCTTTTAAGGGGGAAGGAATGTGATATCCCGGAATTTTAGACAATATCAATTTAATAATCTTTATATAAAATTAAATTGATATTGACCATATTGATTAATAAAATATGTTTTGATTTAATAATCTGAATAAATAAATATTTAATTTGTGAATTGTCTTTTAAATGGTAAAAAAAATGTTTAAATTTTAATGTATATATATATATATTTGTATATATATAATAGTTTATTTTTGTTTTGGAATTTAATAAATAAATGAAGTTTGCTTTTAAATTCTAATAAAATATTGAGTAATTAGGAAATTATGTTTTAAATTAATATTAAGCTTTTAAAAAAAAATTAAATTAATAACTTTACGGTTTGATAATATTTATAATAAATGTTATATTGTTTTAAATTTAAATAAAGGTTGATTTTATTTCTTTTTAAAAATATTATTTGATTAAATATGAATTGAGACTCTTTTATATAAGTTTAAAATATAAGATAACATATTATTTAAATTCATTTAATAATATAAAAGTGATTTATAATTTCTTTATAAATCATATAAAGTTTGTGAATTAGTTATTTTAAGTCATATTAATTTTCATAAATATAAAAGGAAAATAGAATCTTCATTTTTGATTTTGGTTTTACTTCAAAGAATTAATTTGATTTGCAGTTTTATTTTGAAATTCAAATTAATTGATTCTTTAAAATATTTGTATAAGTTTTAATTTATAAATTGTTTTATATACATTTACTTTTAAAATGAGAAATTCATATATATTCATAAACATAACATAAATTAAAGGAAAACTATTTTTTTTAAACATATAAAAATATAACTAAATTTAATTTAAAACAAGTGTTATCAAATTAGCAATCTAAAATACAAGTGTTTGCTTACAAATGCAACAACATGACATGTGTCATTATTTTTCTTTTATCTTTTTATTTATTTTAATAAATTAATTTCAGCCTTATAAACATTCTCATTTTTCCCTCATCCTCTTTTCAAAATCAAAAGAAATCAAAAGTATACTTCACTTAAAAATCTGAAACCCTTAAAAACAAAACCTGCAAAATTCACTTCAAAAAGCAAATTTGAAAATCCCTCAAAACATAAACCTGTAATGCACTCCTCAAACTAAAATATAGATCAGTGTCTACATTTTACAACCTGGGAATTAACTGCATTTTCTCGGGAAAATCATGTTTGCAATTCAAATTCATTCAATCTCAAGTCTGCATTTCTTTTCAACCTCGAAATCAATTCTTGCATGATCAAAAGCCTGCATCCATGTAATTTTGGGCTCAAGGAGCAATTCAATTTTTTTTAAAAGATCAGGCTTTCAATGCTGCTCTGTTCTTCAGAAATAAGGTGAGTAACTTCTAAATTTGTCTTTAACAAAATTTGGTTGCTTGTTTTTATCTCTGGAAAGAATTGATATGCATGATAAAAGTTGCAGGAAATTTGCTTGTATATGAATTTTTAGGAGCTATTTTTTTTACTGATATAGGTGTGTATGCTTTGGTTTGATCAGTAATTGCTGATGTATCTGACTTAGACATTTAAATTCAAACTGTTTGTTAGGATAAAATAGAGTTTCAAAATTCATACAAGTTGGATATTACATGAACTTGCCTGGAAACATTAATAACAGGGAATTAAAATTGTATAAGTGGAAGATATAAACATTATAAATCAATGTTTCAGGTTTGGATATCAAAACATTATGCAAATTCATAAATATTAAATCTAAAATCACAATTTATAAAGAAAAAATCTGTGAGCAGTTCAAACTTCTCTGTACTTTATATTTTAGGTTAGTTCAGTTGATTTTTGTGTTTGAATGGGTTGAAATTGTTTCTGGAATAGAAGAAGATATCAGAGAAGTTGGGAAAAATATTGATTTGGGTTGCCATTCATTTTTGATGTTGAAATTTGAATTTAAGGTTTTGAACCCTAGTTTTTACTGGGTTCTAAATTTTGCTTGAATTCGATCTCCTTGGTGGATCGAATGTTAAGGGGTCTTGGGTAATTGAAGCTTGGGAGTAGACGATGTCCTAGCCGGAATTTTAGCCCAAACAATGGTCGGAGGGAGGTGATCATGCCATTGACAGGTTTTGAGTTTGGGTTGGCACAGTGGTTTCCAGATTTTAGCAGTAGAGAAGTATACTCGAGCATGTCCCGGGTAGTTCAAGTTTTTACTCGAAGAAATCTAGTTTATGATTCGAAGTAAAAATAGTTTTACTCGGGTAGTTTTTAAGTGCAGAATCTTGTTTCTGTAACCTGAACAGTTTCAGGTTTCCAAACTTTTAAACTAAATTTAAAAATAAGCAAAGCAGGTTTAAAATTATATTTGAATTAAGTTTAAAATTATGAATTCAAATGAATTTGAAATTTCAGATTTCAAATAGAAATTTGTAGAAATAAAATATTTGAAAGTTGAAACTTGACAGTATGCAGGTTTAAAATTTTTAAACTAAATTTAAAAAGAGAAAAGCAAAGCCTGATTTAAAATAGGGATTGAAGCAAGTTTTAAGTTATGGATTCAAAATGAATTTGAATTTCAGTTTTGAAAATAAATAAATTTATAAAGGATAAAATGGTTTGATTCAGGTAGTTTTAAGTGGCAGGGTGGTTTTTGTAACCTGAACTGTTTCAGGTTTCAAATTTTAAACTAGATTCAATCTAAAAAAAAGAGAAGGGAAAAGCAAGTTTAATTCTAAACTGAAGCAAGATTAAAACATGAATTCAAATAGGTTTTGAATTTCGGTTTTTGAATAAACAAGTTTTGCAGGAAATGAAATTTTTAAAATTTAAAACCTGCATAGTTTTATATAATTTTTCTGAAAATAAGTTTTTAAAACAAGATTTTAATTCTAAGTTAAATCTGAATTTGAAATCCTGGATTCAAATTTGAATTTGAATCTGAAAGTTTCAAAAAGAAAATAGGTTGATAAATTCAAATGTTATAATTTAGTTTGAATATTTTAGTATGTATAAAATCTGAAATGAAATTTAAAACAGAGTTTTAAATTTTAAATCTTTGAATTTAAACCTGAAAGCATGATTTGAATTTTGGTTGTAATATAAATAAGATGTGAATTTAAATGTTTAAATGCCATTTGAAATATTTAAGATATTTTAAATTTATTTGAATATAGGCTAAAGTTAAACTATTCTTTTAAATCTACTTTAAAAGATAAGTGATTCTTTAAAATGAAAACTAAAGAGTTTTAAATACTTAAAATCTTGTTTAAGTTTAAATTTAATTTCATTTTAAATTTTAGTTTAAAATGGAATTTGTAAAATTTAGAAGCAAATTTGTTTTTAAATAACTTTAATAATGATAATTTAATCATTAATGAGATAAATGATTTTTATTGTTTTGAAACTTAATTATCTGATCAAGGTAATTAAGATTTTAATTAATTAATTTAATTAATTAATAATTAGAATATTAGTTAAATAGTTAAGGGTTTATTTAATTAATAAAAGATTAAGTAAGTTAATTAAATTTGATTAAAGTATGATTTAGAAATTAATTTAAATAAGATTGGATTAATTTAATTTAATTTAATTAATGGATTGAATTATTAATCAAGTAATTAATAATTAATTAAGTTTTTAATTATCACTTGATTAATTCAATAATTAGAAATTTATTAATAAGTTTCTTTAAATAAATTAAGAATTAATATTGATTAATTCGGTTAATTAATTTAGAAAGTAATTAAGGATTTGTTATTGGGTAATGAAGATCATTAACTTAATATTATTTTTATAATTAATTAATGTAATTAATTTTAATAATTAATTGGATTAATTAATTTAAGATAATCCTTTGAATTGTTTAAGTAAATTACTTAGTGAAAGTAATTAAGGAAATTAATTACTAATTGTAATTAATTGAGTTTATTTTGATTAATTAAGTTAATTAATTAAGTTTAATTAATTTAAATTAATCATTGATTTATTTGAGAAGTAATTACAAATGTAATTAAAAATGGAAAATTACTTAGTGAAATAATTAAGGAAATAAATTACTGGATGTAATTTAATGGAGGAGTTTTGGAAATTAATTACTTTGTGTAATTAATATGTAATTTATATGTTGTACAATTACTTAAGTAAGTGATTATTAATTAATTACTTAGTGTAATTAATTTAGGTTTTGATAATTGAGTTATTTGAAAATGGTTAAGAAGTGTAATTAATTTAAGTTAATTACTTAATCTGATTAATCAACAATGATTAATCAATAGAGATAATTGATGATTAATTTATGGAGTTATTTTAAATAAAATAATTTGAGATCATTAATTTATATAATTAATGATATAATTAAGGATTGATTAATTAAAAAAAATTAATAAACAAAGAATTAATTAATATAATTAATTAAGGATTAATGTAATTAATTATGATTAATTAATTGATGAACTAATTACAGGTTAATTACAGGGATTGGTTTGGATTAATTAATTTGTGAAATTAATTAGAGATTAATTACTTGAATGTAATTAAAGAATAATAATCAACATGATTAGTTAGGGTAATTTGTTAAGAATAATTAATTGATGTGTAAGCAAGATTTATATGGATGAATAATTAATTTAATTCATTTATAATTAATTAAGGAAGAAGTAATTAATTTAATTCATTTTTAATTAATTATAGGATTGTGATTTAATAAGTCTTTGTTTATGAATGATGATTGATATTACCCTGAATGGTTGAGATCTCGGTTATGAGATAAATGTTGTTGTGTGATTTGGATGTTATGGTTGCATTGAGTTGATAATATGATTTATCTGTTTAAGTTGATAATATAGATTATCTGATGCTATGAAAATACTGATTATCTATTATGATGTTGAGAATTATCTATCTGTGTGTATATAGATAATATTGAATTGAATTGTTTTAAAATTTAAAACAACTTGGAGCTAAAAGACACGCTTTGGATTTCGATGAGACCGGGATCTGGTTTCCTAATTTGGATATCCGAAAACCACATAGATTCCAAATAACGTTAGGTCGTGAATTCAAATGGAGCTTTGTGAAGACTCGAGGTGTAAGGGCTATACGTCAGTATAACTCTGTGGGTGATTCCGTAATGAGTTGATGGAATAGTGCTTATAGATTCGAGATGGTGGTTTAGAGTGCAAGGGTTATTGTCGTTAACTCTGAGGGTGATTCCAAAATGAGTGTAACGAGATAATGCCTTCGGTTTCGTTCTAACCCGGAACGAACTTGTATGGATTGAATGCTTTCAGAACATCGTCAGCTGGACGATGAGCATTCTAAGTGATATATCCTATAAAGGTAATCGTAACCTTAAGCCCCATCAACCGGGAATGGCTAAAACAGGGGAGGTGCAGCAAGGCTTCGTGGGTAGCTCCCACTAGAGAGCAAGATTTACCCCTGTCTAGAAGTCCCTTTATATTCGGCTGTGTGGGGTAGTTGATTGCAACAACTGCCACGGTTGTCTTGTTCGGGACTGTTCAGTAAGGAATGGTTCCGGTCTTGTGTTGCAGGGGAGTTAGGGTGGCTCCTCGGTACGGTGATCTAGGCCATGCACTGTGACGGGCGGTACCCTAGTAGCCCTGCCATTGTATGGAATCCAAAATCCAATAAGTGTCGTACGTATTAGTTGTGCCCAACTATGTTGGAACGTGAGATGTAAGTATTCCAGCTATTTCTGTATTTTACTTGAAAACCCTAGACACTATTATAATATCACCGGATTTCCTATCAAATGTTTTGGTTAGCGTAAGGTAAAAACTTTTCTATGTTTATGTGTGGGAAGTCTTACGTGATACCCTTTCTTTCAAAGGTTTTTAAAGTTAAGCAACCTTAACCTGTTACTCACAGCAGACCCATGTCTGACCCGGAGTTTATTTTTGTTTTTCATAAACTCTTGGGTACTCAAATTTTTACGAGTCGTCAAGAGATTCAGGTTAGCTTTGACGAATAATGGAGGAGCAATGGAGCAGGAGGCTTCTGCGCTATAGATATATAGTTCCGCTGTGTATTCTCTGTGTTGTGATTATATTGAGTTGTAAATACTAGACAGGTGTTTATAACTGTCTAGTATATGTGATATGTATGCTGTGTATCTCTGATTGATATTGTATATTATGTAAATACTTATGTTGTTAATATAATTTATTCGTTCCGCTGTTGAGATTCTAGTGTTGTTCTTCTTTCTCTTCTTTCTTTTCTTCTTCTATCCCTTTCTTTCTTAATTCATGATGCGTCTTTCTGGGTAGTGGAAGACGGGTCGTGACAAACTTCTACTATTTTTAATTTTTTAATTTTTGAGATTTTGAATTCTTTTAGCAAAGATTTTGAAATTTTCCAAATGTCACTTTTATTTTTCAAAAAAATAGTCCAAGTATATCTTAAGGAATCGTTAACCATAACAAACACATATTTGCTATGGTTTAGATTGAACTTGAGTTGGTTCAAAAAGATCCAAATGCAATAGTTCAAGTGGTTGTATAGCAGATATATTTTTCCTTGATTTAAAAGATGATTTTGATGATTTTCCTAATTGGCGAGCATCATAAATGTGTTTTCTTTAAAATTCATTTTTGGTAAACCTTTTACGAATTCATTTTTAGATAATTTATTTATAGCTTTGAAATTAGCATGACAAAATCTTTTGTGCCATAACAAAGGATCATTTTCTTTGGCTATTAAACACCTGTTGGTAATGTAATTTATATTCATATTCAAAACATGTATATTTTTTATCACTAAAACCTTCAAAAATACGATTTTTATTTTGATAAAAATACTACACTTTGTTTCAAAAAATGATATATTAAATCCTTTGTCACACAGTTGGTTGATGCTAAGTAAATTATGTTTTAAATTTTTAACTAATAAAAAATTTGCAATAAGAGGTAAATTAAGTATACCATTATTGCTCACATCACCTTTGCCGATGATATACCCTTTGGAGTTGTCTCCAAAAGTGACAGAACCTCCATCTAAGTAGGTAGTTTTGTTAGCATCTCTTTGTTTCCTTTCATTTGTTTCGAGCAACCACTATCCAATATCCATTTTCCTCTCTTTTTAGGTGGTACCTGCAAAATATAGAATTAACATTGGTACCCACATTTTTATTTAGGTCCGTAAAAGTAAGGTCTTAGGAAACCAAACCCAAGTGGGTTCAAATTCCTTTTAAAAATAATTTTTTTTATTTTTTTGAACAGTTTCTATAAAAGATTTTATATATTTATTTCTAATCAAAAAATTATTTGTTTTAGGAACTCAAATCTTAATTGATTTAGAATAATTTGCAATTTTTGAAATACATTTTTCAATTTTATTATTATTTCTTTTAAAGTTATTATATAAAAAATCCTTTTTCTTTGGAATAACTTTAGGAGTTTGCTTATATCCTACTCCTCTTTTATTTGAAACTGTTTAAGAATTTTCTATAATTTTGGAAAGATTTTCTCTACCTTTGTTAAAATTAGAGACATTCTTAGTAATATCATCTAATTTTGTTTTAAGACTAGAAATATCTAATTTGAATATTTTAACACTAGCTTTAAGATCATGGTTTTCAATTAAAAGAGAAACATTCTTTTCCTTCTGAGTTTCTATTTCTTGACTTAACATAGAGAGTTGAGATGTCGTATTAGAATAAGATTCTTGAGTAATTTCAAGTTCTTATTTAAAATTTGTTTCCCATCTCTTAACATATCTACCTCAATTTCAGTCCTATTTAATTTTTCAATATTTTTTTTATACTTTCTTTTGATGTTTCTTAGTTTTTCAAGTAATTCTGAGTTTATTTCCAATAAATCATCAAAAGTTCATCACTTACCTCGTCGTTTGTGGCCATAAAACATACGTTGGCTTGTTTAGTGTCGATGTCGCAGTCGCTATCTGATGATGAAGATGATTCTGAATCGTCTCAAGTGATAAAGAAAGCTTTCTTTTTGAATCTGCCTTTCTTGTGCTTGTATTTATATTTCTTTCTATCAAGATAGTCCTTCTTTATGTGGCATTACTTGTGACACTCATAACATTCTAGAGGAAACGATGATGGTTTGTTGTTGTTGTTATTGTTGCTGGAGCCGTTCTTGTTGTGTATGAATTTGTTGTTCTTGTTAAACTTCAAAACTTTTTGAAATTTTTAGCAATGAACGCCATATCTTCCTAATCTGAATTTGTTTCAGCCTTTTCTGGTTGAATGTTGTATTCTTCTTATCTTGAGCCTATACTAGTTTTGCATAGAGATTAACTTCATAAGATATTAGATTTCCTATCAACTCCTCTGGTTTGATGGTTGAATGTCGTTAGCTTCTTCGATCGCTAAGACCTTTCATTCCCACTCATCCATTAGAGATTTGAGGATTTTTGAAACAATATCAAAGTCTGTATATGTTTCTCCTATTACTAATAGAGAATGATATATATATCTTGAAATCTAGAGTACATTTTATTTATTGTTTCATCTTGCTTCATTTTGAAATTCAGGAACTGATTTTTGAGCATAGAAATTTTACTTTGCTTTACTATGTTAGAACTTTCATGTGTAACTTCAAGTGTACGCCAAATTTCATAAGCCGTTTTACACATGCTTACTCTATTAAACTCAATCTTGTCCAATGCACAATATAACATATTCATGGCTTTAGCATTTGCAGTAGCATCCAGTTTTGTGTGTTAGACCATTGTGAATATTCGGTAGTAGGTATGGTATATTTAGTTTGAGTAATATTCCAGGTTACGTAACCGTTAGCTTGTATATAAATTCTCATCCTAGTAGCCCAATAGTTATAGTTTATTCCATTAAATAGAGGTGGTCATGCAGTAGATTGACCTTCAGGAAAACTAGTGTTAGTTATGATGCTGGTGTTGTTTTCCATATTAAAATATCAGAAAACTATGTTACAGTTATAAGATGAGCTTGCTCTGATACCAAATAAAGGAGACTGTGTTATAGGATCGAGTAATATTGATGAATTTGCTTGTATGGAATTTAAATAATTAAAGCAGTAAAGTAAATGACAACAGAGATTTTTATACTAGTTCAAACTCTCGTTCTACATCCAGTCCCAGACTCCTTCTGGAATTAAACTAGCAATCCTCACTTAACCCAGGGGAATATGTTTACACCGCCTGAGCAACCGAATAGGACTTCAACTGCCTAAGCAACCGAATAGAACTTCTACCGCCTGAGCAACCGAACATGACTTTTTTACAACTAGGAAAAAGTATCTAACTGTAGTATGCTCTTTTAAATAGCACTGATAAATCAATTATGCACAATCTTCCTATAATCTTCTCCTTTATGATATATAGTGTGATGTGCTTAAAGAGATGTGGAAGATAGAGTGATCAACGATCAAAGATTGTATGCAGTTTGAGTGCAAACTGAAAACAGAGAGTAAGAGATAAGAATTCAAGAATGTTAAAATTAATTAGGTTAAATGTTTGTTGAATTCTAGATTCTATTTGTAGAGTTTTAAGAGTTGCACGTTTGATGAATAGGAATGATGAAAAGAATAGATGCAACCTTTAGGTTAAAAGATGTTTCTCTTCATTGAAGAGAAGCATCCTTTCAAAAAACTAGTCGTTATAGATAATCAACCGGGTGAATTTTCAATTCAGCATTTTATTTTATTTTAGATTCGACACAGCGAGCAAATAGGCTATTTATGGCCTTATTCAGCCGTTTAAATGATTCCATTCATCCAGCTGAAACTGCATAGAAAATATTCTATGTTTCAGCAATCAGACGGCTAAATGATATCATTCAGCCGGCTGAATGATCCTTCTTTTGTGCATATGCATGGTTTGTGTGCATGTTAGTGTATATATACCATATCGGAGAGATTTTAACATATTTCTATTAATATAAATACTTTCAACAAAAAGAATAACAATTTCATAGCTTTCTGAATCTGAATCTTTAATGAATCTCCTGTACAGGAATATTCACATATATAGTTATTACAATGAAAATCGAGATTCTAACAGGTTAAATTGCCGCTTTAGGCCATACATGGAGATTGTCAATATGACGCATAGGAACTCCGAAACAACACTTTAATCAACCTCTACGTAGATGGAGAAGAGTGCCATAGGAGTGGGAGTTACTTTGGGTGTACCTTAGGGATTAGTATCGATCCCCTATGTAGGGTGGAGCACTAATGTATACTTAGTGTATTCCAGGGTGTTGTTGACTCTAATGCTCATAGAGGTCGAATGAGAATTACATAGAATCATAGAAAGGGAACTTGGAACAGGCTTTTGGTATCCTTAGTAGTGAGTGGAAGGAGTCAGGGTCACTTTGGATGAAAATTTGAGGATCGGTACTAATCCCCTAGGAACGGATTAGTATCGATCCCACACTTAGTGGGATTCAGCAATTGAATTGGTCATGCCCTAGGTGTGGGATTGGTGATGATTCCACAACTAGTGGTTCCCTTCCTTAGGTGCGGTACCAGTGATGATCCCTCACCTTGTGATTTTTATGACTTTGGAATTTCTTAGGATAGTTATCCCCCTATTTTGTGGTCTTGTTTGTAGTTAGTATCCGAACCCTAGGATCATCTCTCTAAGCTACTTGCCTTGATAATTTTCGAGCCTCACTAGTCAAGTTAATCTGAATATATCCAGATTAAATGGCTAGATAACACTTGTGTCCTAAAGTACATCTTGTTGCAAACATAATGTGCTTTGAATCAACACAAGTTAGGATCGTCATGAAGGATTCCATCCTGTATCTCGAATTGTTACTCTCTGGTCGAGTTGACCTGAAGAAGAGTCATATCTCTTACTATTCATTGGGATGCTTGGTCTATATCTAACAGTAACTACACGTAATTTTTGAGTTTTTAAATTTGAACATTTAATTGTAACAACCCATAATTTCAAGAAGCAATTAAACAAAGTTTGTGATGGTGAGGAAATACAATATATTTTTATTTAATTATTTCTATGCTAAAAATGAGAATATATATCATTTGAAAAGAATTTCATACGTTCAACTTACTTCACAAGCCAAAATTTCTTTATGTCCTTATTTAGACTTGCTAACTCTAGAATTTTCCTTTGGCTTCTTAAATATACTTCATATTGGTTGATATCTTCTCTTTAATGCTTTATTATGATAGCGTTGCTTGAAAACTCTATTAGCTTCTCTTGGAAACTTTGTTTTGATGGCATTGCTAGAAAGCTTTGATGGCTTAGATTGGAAGTTTTATTTTGATAGCTTCTCTTGGAAACTCGGTTTTGCTAGCTTCTCTTGAAAGCTTTGTTTTGATATTTTCGCATAGAACTTTAATAGCTTCTCTTAAAGCTTTGTTTAGATAACATTTCTTAGAAGCTACGATAGCTTCTCTTGGAAGCTTTTTTTGATAGAGTTGCCTGGAAAGCCATTATATCTTTTGTTGAAGCTTTTCTATGCTTATATGTAATTAAAGTCATTTGCAAAGGGGAACAAGAAATTTCTAAAGTTTAAAATAATCTCTAGAAAACCCTCCTTCTTCTTTTGGCCATATCTTTCAAATTATTGATCCAAATCAAGTGATTCTTTTTTGTTAGAAATATATCTCAATAATGAAGAACTTTTTCTTTGACCACATTAAAAGATTCGAAATTTAGGATTTTTGGAAATCATTTGGAAGTGAAGTTAATTTTTGGCCCGGATTTTATTTCTAGAAATACATACCGTTAGTTTTTAAGCCGTACATTCGAATTACTTTTCCAAATTCAATGATCCTTTTATTGCCGGAAAGGTGATTCGAAAACGAACAATATTCATTTGTACCAAAATATCTAATTCGAAAGTTATCTTTTTTAAAATTGAATAGCGAGATAGATCATTTTCTGATCGAAGCTTTAAAGGCAGAATATATAACACAACTTCCAAAGATCATATTAAATCCACATTCAAGAAAGTATGTGCACTTCCTTAGAATAATTTGGAGGAAAAGAGGCAAGGAGTACGACCATGAGCATGAGAGAGAAAGGTGGAGCTAGTCTTGGTTGCTTTGCTTTTAGTATTGTTAGGAAGACTATAGGGTTCATGCTTTAGCCTAGGAGGGCTTGATATGGGATTAAAGGCTTGGCAAGATGTTGATGAGATCTTTAAAATTTCAATGAATTATATACCTTTATATATGCAATTTTAATGCAAGTATAGTGATCATAACACATCGAAGCTTAAGTTTGAAGCCCTTGGCTTTTAAAAGTAAATAGCTAACTCTAAAATAATTACTATCACTTGTATGCATTTTATAATAAGTGACATGGTCTATATTTAGTATATGAATGCTTAGTTGAAAGTAAATGTAGAGTTAGGAAAGCGTTTACAAATGTTCGATAGAATGAAGTGTTAATTATCATTTGCTGCTATGTTTATTTCATGAATTGACTGTAAGACATGTGCTCAGCCATTCTTATGGTATTTCTCTTCTACACGACTTGGCTTGAGTAGAATTAATTGCGAGCATTTAATAGTTAACATCTTGTGATTAGAATTTCACAATTTGGATATAAGGTGTTTAGATATAATATTTGATTATGATAGATTATAATTACATATGAATCGAGAATGAACATCTTATGATTAAAATCTCACTATTTGACTATAAGATGTTCGAATACGATATTTGTTAAGGAATTAATTATAATAAAAGGAATGTATTATAAATCTACAAAATAGATATATATCTTCAAATGAAATGTTTTCCAAAGAGATATTTAGATTTATTGAAAAAAAATATTTATAAAAGTGCCTTTACATATTTTGAATGTAATAGTATTTTCGCTATAAACGTTGGTTCTAAATGTTTTCGATCAAAGAAGGTTTGAAAAGCTATTATTTCAAAAACTTTAATCCTAAAGTAAAATTATTATTTGATACAAAGGATGTATATATTGCTATTTCAAAAGGATTTGAAATGAAACCGGAATTTAGTTCAAAGAGATTTCTTCGAAAAGGATTATACTTTGAAAATGATAAAGCTAATTAGATTTAAGAAATCTAAATGCAAGGGTTGAGTCTAAGCGTGTAGATTTGGAAGCTACATTTGCATGCTATATGTTATGTAGTTATGGAATTGCAGTTATGTTTGTGCCATATAGGCTCTTTAAATCTATTCATGGTAGGATCACACATTTGCTTGGTCTTGTATCCAATTGATTACCCAATTAGATAGAGGTATGCAGGCAGTCGCAAGTGGTAGTGATGTGGCCCCAATAATAATGTAAAACATTTCTATATGTTGTTTGCTATTTATTTTGTGCTTATATATCTTTCTTGCTTTCCAATTTTTTTGCATCGACATGTTTATTGAGTTTACAGAAATGGATATTGTTGTCCGTCTCATCATATTTGCACAGCGGTATGATTTTGTTATTTATTAAAGCACGTTCTCTATATAAATAAATACTCTGATAACTTATATCAATTTAAAGTGTATCCTCTACATTTAGTAATGTTGAATATCTATCAAATAATATGGTGTATTGTTGGTAGTTATCATTCGTTGTTTTAAAACAGATTGATTTTTAGCAATTTGGACTTGTCCGAGAATGCGGGTCATTACAGTTCGGTATCAGAGCTTAGGTTAGGTGCCTAAGTGAAATTTATCTAAAATTAGTAAATCCTCCTAGGAATTTTAAATAAAACTACCTTAATTTGATACATAAAACAAGATAGGATAAGGCACCATACCTCTGATCGGGGTTACGAGTAGTATTATTTTTGACGTGTTTAACTTTTGTTTAGTGTTTATACTAACAAGGATAATGTGTTGATCCATTATCGAGCATCGTATAGAGAGGCTTAATGAAAATTTAAGTGTGTGTATATATATATATATATATATATATATATATATATATATGTGTGTGTGTGTGTTCATACATTTATCTACATACTTTCTTTTAGTTTACAAAACTAATGGTACATAATTTATGTTTATGAATATGTAGGTTAGGTCATGAAGTAACAAAGAAAGGAATGTTAATATGTATAAAATGACAAGTGTAAATAAGCTAATTTATTATATAAATTTAACCCATGAATACATTTGTCATATTAAAAAGTAACTTGAAAAGGAAGGTATGAAGTGGCTTGTGAAGAAAGGAATGAAGTAGCTTAAGAGGGAAGGAGAATAGTGGCTTGTGGAGAAAGGAACTAAATGACTAAGGATGAAAGAAGTGGTCTCATTGCAAATAAGATCATCCAGTGTGCTAAGTGGAAAATATTATACTTATAGACAAGGGGGCATTCTCTCCAATTGGAAAAATAGTGAAGGCATGCAAAGCAAGGAGGATCAAGAGGAGTAAATTAAAGGCTACATTCATACAAAATTGAGATGAGAAAAGCATTTTAAATATATATATATATATATATATATATATATGCCATTCCATAATATGATAATTAAATTATTTAGCATTGATAATATTGGTTTTTAATTATTAAAACACCTTTCAGTAATTCGGTCATAGCTTTTGCAAATCAAATTGGAATTTGAATTTCTTTAATGTTTTGGAAATCTAACTCAAACAGATAAATTTATTATGGTTATGCCTTTCCCAAATTAATATATCATAAAGCTAAAATCAAGGTGCAAAGTCGAGTTTATACCTAGGCCAAAATGATTAACAGGATCATCCAAAATAATCTTGCAGTATACTGACCTTAACTTTTGATTCCTTGAATGGATTTTGTCGAAATTTATCTTGTTGGAAAGCTATTTCAATATTCTATAACTTTTATTTTATATACTTTTTAAATTTTGAATGCTTAATGCCCTTGATTAATATAATACTTTTGAGATCCGTTAAATGATTCGAAAAAGATAATTATTTTGTATAAATCTTTCATACTTAATACCTCCTAAATGGTTTCCTAAGTTGAATATTTGGATTTTTTCAAAATAAAAGAGTTACTTATATTCGAAGATAATTTACAAAATATAAAAGTATTTTGGGAATACTTTGCTTTTACTTATAAAAGTGTTTTTGCAGCTCATTTCGTCGATAATGTTTAACTTTGGATGATGGATGTGCGGTATAAGACTGTAGATCTTGGGTAGTGGACTATTACTCCATGTTGGTAATGATTTAAGTAGAGTACATCCTTACTTGGTGTTTGGATACCGGCCACAATAGGATCTAATCCAAACTGAGTGTGCGGTTTAGATCCATATGGAGTAGACTAAGTGTCAATGCGGTATAAGGCTGTAGATATGGGGTTGTGCATAATTACTCTATGTTAGTAATGAATCAAGTAGAGTATATCCTTACTTAGTGTTTGGATACTAGCCGTAATAGGATATAATCCCAACTGAGTGTGCGGTTTAAATCCAAGTGGAGTAAAGTAAGTGTCAATGCGGTATAAGACTACAGATCTTGGACAGTGCACTATTGCCCTATGTCGGTAATGAATCAAGTAGAATACGTCCTTTCTTGGTGTTTAGATGCTAGCTACAATAGTATCTAATCCAAATAGAGTGCGTGGTCTAGATCCACTTGGAGTAGACTAAGTGTCAATGCGGTATAAGACTGTATATCTTTGGTAGAGTACTATATATATTGGTATTTCAACAAGTAGAGTACGTCCTTACTTGGTGTTTGGATGCTGACCGCAATAGGATAAAATATCCTAGGATCTAATCCTAACCGAGTGTGTGGTTTAGATCCCTGTAAAGCAAATTAAGTAAATCTAATCCAAACTTAGTGCGCAGTTTATATTCATGAGAAGTAAACTGGATGTCATTGTGGATTGGGATACATATGATATTGGCTTTTGGCAGAAGAAAAGAACTACTTCGGGCCCGATCCTGTGATTGGTACATTGGCATTCACATTAGTATTGTGACATAGTCCACTTTCCATTTATATTTTATTTTATGTATATATATTTCTTTATATACTTAGATTGTAGGATAGGTAGATGTTGAACCACAATTGGGAAAGAATAAGCAGGAATTACCTTCGTGAGTATTCCTTATGATGTTATATTGCAAGATGATTAGAATACATTGGTTTAATCAATAACTATTCACCACTCTGATGTTCACTTATGATGCTGAATATATCGATCCTATCACATCTCGGTCGATTAATTTCTAAAAAATGTTCTATCTTATTGATATATTTTCCGATTATTGGGTAATTAGTATATGGGTTTCATCCCCACGTATCACTGAAATGTCTTTAATCGCATGATATTCGAGAGTACATTAAATTTAAATTTTGAACTCCAATGTAATGAAATTGTTTAAAAAATGGTAATACTTTCAAGCCAAACCACACATGGATACACAATGTTACTTTTGTTAAATATTTGGCTTTCATTATATTTTTCGCTCCATGGAATTTCAGGGACGAAATTTATTAAGGGGGAAAGAATAATACAACTTTAATTTCTTAGTTTTCGTATTTGAATATTTAATTGAAACAACTGTGAACTTTGAGAAGAAATTATTTAAAGTTTAATAGTTAGGAAATAAAATATGTTTTTATTTATTTATTTCTACGCTAAAAATGAGAATATATTGTTTGAAAAGAATTTGTTATGCCCAACTTACTTCACAAGCCCAAAATTCATTAAGGTCTTATCTAGACTTGCTAACTAATTCCCATAGCTTCTTAAATACGCTTCATATTTGTTGATAGCTTCTCTTGGATGCTTTGTTTTAATAGCATTGCTTGAAAATCCTGTTAGGTTCTCTAGAAAGCTTTGTTTTAATAGCATTGCAAGGAAGCTTTGATGGCTTATATTGGAAGTTTAGTTTTGATAGCTCCTGTTGGAAGCTTTTTTTAGAAGCTCTATTTTGATAGCTTCCCTTGAAAGCTTTGTTTTGATATCTTTTCCTAGAAGCTTTGATAGCTTCCCCTGAAAGCTTTATTTTGATGTCATTGCTTGGAAGTTTTATAGCTTCTCTTAGAAGCTTGGTTTGATAGAGTTGCTTGGAAATATTTTGTAGCATCTTATCGAAGCTTTATTCTATCTATATATATTTAGAGTTTATTTGCAAAGGGAAACAACAAATGTCGTAAGTTCAAAATAATCTCTAGAAAACCCTCCTACTTCACAGCCAAATCTTTCAAATTATTGATCTGAATCAAGTGATTCTTTTTTTGTTGAAAATATATCTCAATAAGGAAGAAGTTATACTTTGACTACATTACAATATTCGGAATGTTGGATTTTCAAAAATCACTCGGAAGTGAAGTTATTTTCTTGCCTAGATTTTATTTCTAGAAATACGTATCCTCGGTTTTTAAGCCATAACTTTTGAATTGCTTATCTAAATTAATTGATTCTTTTCTAGTCAGAAAGTTGATTTGAAAAGCAACAATTTTTTTTTGTGTCAAAATCTCTAATTCAAAATTTATCCTTGCCAAAATTAGGTTCCAAGATAGAACATTTTTTTGGTAGAAGTTTTAAATGCATAATATATACCACAGTTTCCAAAAATCATATTAAATACAAAAATGATCAAATCGACCTCAAATCTTCACCAAAACCACCATTTTTTAACCCTCTATCTATGCTCAAACAAGTTGTGTAGCACTTCCTTATAATAATTTGGAGGAATAGAGGGAAGAAGGAGTAAGGCCGTGAGCATGAAAGGGAAAAGCGAAGCTAGTCTTGGTTGCTTTGCTCTTAGTATTGATAGGAAGGCTACGAGGTTCTTGTTTTATCTTAGGAAGGCCTACACATAGGATTAAGGATTTGGCTAAATGTTGGTGAGATCATTAAAATTTCGTTGAAGTATATAATGTCATATATATGTAAGTTTAATGCAAGTATAGTGATTATAACACATCAAATGTTTAAGTTTGAAACCCTTGGCTTTTAAAAGTAAATAGGTAACACTAAAATAATTACTATCACTTGTTTGCCTTTTATAACAAGTTACATGTTTTATATTTAGTATATGAATGCTTGGTTGAAAGTATATTGAAGTTAGAAAAGTGTTTATAAATGTTTGAAAGAATGAAGTGTTAATTATCATTTGTTGCTGCGTTTATTTCATGGATTGATTGCAAGACATGTGCTCGGCTATTCTTATGGGAATTTCTCTTCTACATGACTTGGGTTGGGCAAAAATTATTGCGAGCATTTAACATCTAACACCTTGTGATTAGAATTTCGCAATTTGACTATAATGTGTTTGGATATAATATTTGATTATGGTAGATAATAATTACACATGAATCGAGAATGAACATCTTATGATTAAAATCTCACAATTTGACTAGAAGATGTTCGAATATGATATTTGTTACGGAATTAATTGTAATAAAAGGAATTTATTAAAAATTAAAAAAATAGATATATATCTTCAAATGAAATGGTTTCCAAAGAGGTATTTTGATGTTTTGGAAATAAGTATTGTTAAAAGTGAATCCCCATATTTTGGATATAAAATGTATTTTGGGAATAAACACTGATTCTAAATGTTTTGGATCAAAGAAGGTTTGAAAAGCTATTATTTAAAAAACTTAAGTCCCGAAGAAAAAGTATGATTTGATACAAAAGATGTATATATTGTTATTTCAAAAGGATTTGAAATTAACCGGGAATTTAGTTCAAAGAGATTATTTTCAAAAAGGATTACACTTTGAAAATAATAAAGTTAATTAGATTAAAGAAATCTAAATGCAACGATTAGGTCTAAGCGGGTAGATTTAGAAGATACATTTTCATGTTATATGCTATTTAGTTAAGGAATTGCATTTATGTTTATGCATCATAGGCTTTTTGAGTCCTATTCGTGGTAGGAGAACTGTGTTGGCTTGATCCTATATCGAATTGGCTACCCAGGTAGATAGAGGTACATAGGCAGTCACAAGTGGTAGTGTTTAGTCCTAACAATAATATAACATTTTTATGTATATTATTTGCTATTTATTTTGTGATGATATATCTTTCCTTCTTTTTGATTTATTTTGCATTGACATGTTTATTGAGTTCGCAGAAATGGATATTGCTGCCTCTCTCATTAGAGTTGCGCAGTGATAATATTTATAGTTTTGATTTTGGTATGTACTAAAGCACGTCCTATATATATAAATAAATAATTTAATAAGTTGTATCAATTGAAATTATATCCCTTACATTTAGTAATATCTATCAAATAATATTGTGTATTAAATTGGTGGTTATCATTCGTAGTTTTCGAATGGACGGATTTTCCATGATTTTGACTTATCCGAAAATCTGGTTTGTTGCACTAACATTATAAACCAGAATGTATTATCTCGGTCTGCGCTTGGTTCCATTGAGCTAGTTGTAGGCCTCGATTATCTGAATTGGTTTCTTTTTCGAAAGTTCTAAGTAAGAATTCAATTCTCGTCAATTCAGGATATTACTTGTCGAGTATGCATACACGCTCGTATGTCCTTACATATACTTTTTCCATTGGCTCCCAAGCAAGTTTATATGCATATAGGTCATTGCCAAGTTCCATGGAATTGTAATCACAATTTGTTTTGTTTGGTTTTTATCCTAATGCATCCTTTCGGTCGTAGCCTTAAGTCGTATTAAACGCTAGGCATGGGCCATAGCGTTAAGCTGTTGTATGCATCTTTCAGGTGATTATACTCCTGGCTCCAGTCTTGAGTTAACTAAGTTAGAGCACAGACGGTCGAGTCTCATCCTTATGAAGTTATATTTTTCCTGTCGGGTCTAAAGTCTGAGTTAACGAATGGGTGGTCAGGTCACAGCCATCTAGGATCGGAAGATCAAATTACGCCTATTTAATGATTTATGCTCTTCCTGTCGACTCAAGGAAAAGAGCTAGGAGCCAAATGGTTAGGTCACATCCACTTTAAGTTCAATGATGGATGGTCGGATCATGTCCTTTTGTATTTAAACTCCTCATGTCGGGTCAAGGGAAAGGGTTAGGAGATGGATTACTAGTCACATCCACTCTTTTATTGTTTAAACTTCCCCTATGGGATTAAGAAAAAGAGACAAATTGATGGATGGTCAACCATATTTATTTTGGTATGAACCTCTCCTATCGGGTCATGGGATGGAGTTAAGTTGACGGATGGTCAGTCACATCCATTTTTGTTTGAACTCCCCCAGTTAGGTCAAGGGATAGAGTTAAGTTGATGGATGGTCACTCACATCCATTTTGGTTTCAACTCCCCCTGTGGGGTCAAGGGATATAGTTAAGTTGATGGATGGTCAGCATCCACTTTTTTTTATCTTTTGGGCCCCATACCAAAAGCAAGAGTTAGTGCATGGACTTTCATGTCACGTCCATGTTCGACTGGATTTTGAGTCTGCCAAGCTTGAAGCATGGTGTAAGTGTTCTAGAAAACATCGGGTACGTGCTTGAGAGTGGATGGTCGAGGCACATCCACTTTTCGATCACGGTCTTACCCCCGACTCAAAGGCAAGAGATTTGGCTGATGAGCGGTCGAGTCAAGCTCGCATTGGTAGAGCTTTACAGACCTAATAATGGGCCATGGATATTTGGTGGGAACCCAAATTTGGGTACGTGCGCACCTGCATTATTCATATGCAGTTTCATTCGAGTTGGTTATTGTTCACAATAAAATTGCAAAAAGGTAAAGTTGCATGGATGGAAAGCCAATTTATTGAAAAATAATAGAGTCTTTCTTATGAAATAATTCAAAGCAAATAGGAATAAGTTTTATTCTCAAGCGAAATAGCATCATAGATGCTTGTTATTCCATTTCGCTCTAGCCCTTCACAACTGGAAGATGACCGTCAGTGATCTAGTTTATAATCAATCTTCTTTCAGGCTGCTTAAGTTCACCAGCACTAGGAACAGTCTGTCTTCATTGAGGATCGAATGCTCCTTGCCTGCCATCTTGTTGGTTTTTCACAAACTGTTTGAGCTTTTTATTTAGGATCAGTTCTTCAATCATATCTTGATGGTGTGTACACTTGTTCGTGTCGTGTCCATATGTATTGTGAAATCTACAGAACTTTCCTAACTTTCTCTAGTCTTCAGTTAACTCTCTCGGGGCCGGTATCCTATACCGCCGAGGCGCGAGTAGCCAAGTAAATATTTTTTAGTTGAGTCATTTTGTGGGGTGTATGTGTCAAATCTTAGGACTCACGGTCATCTCCTAGAATCCAATTTCTAGTATGGGGCCTGGCTACGGCCCTTATTATGACTACTACTTTTGTTTTGCACATTCACAACTATGTGCACAGAACTCGCTCCATACTGTTTCACAACAACTTTTGCTTTGCACTACTTCAGCATGATGGCCTGTATCATTCTTTTAGTCAATGTAGCCTCCTCCTTATGCAAGTGCTGGGTCGACTTATTGTAAAAACGATCCAGAGTAGCAGGAGGCTTTCTCGATAACCATTCACCAAAGTCTTTATTGGGGTGGATCCCCTATCAAAGCCACCAAGATATGTTGTCCTAAGAGTTGCTCACCTCAGTCGCAGTGATATTAAAATTTTGCAAAAAGTTCTTGAGTGAATCCCTCAATCCTTGGAATAAGTTAGACAGTGATATGAAATCCTTGGGGTGAGTCAAAGCATTTTGAACTGCTCGATGAGTGCCAGTTGATCAAAAGAAGAGATGGACCTTAGTGGTAGTTGAGTAAACCACATGGCCGTTACTCCTTCTAGGAAGATTGAGAAGCGCCTGCACTTGATTGCATCTGACACTCTAGCGGAGTCCATATGCCACTCATATTTCATGTGATGTTGTCTAGGATCAGTCTTTCCTAAGTATGAGGGCATTGTCGGCATGCTGAACCTCCGTGGGTACTCTTCATGCAAGACTGCTTCAGCAAAGGGATTTAGACTAAGGGAAGTATCAGAGTCAATGTTAGTTTGATCTTGACTTTCTCTCACAAGTTGCCATACCATCTCAGCCAAGTTCAACTCTTGGGTACCGACTGGGTTGTGGTAGTCGTAATTTATGCCTTGTGCTTGGCCCGATAAACAATCCTGGTTCGTGCATCATCTCCTATGTTCACCTAGCTTTGGATGAAATGTTTGTTTGGCAGCTCTACATTCATTCCTTGGAGCAATTCAATAGAAAACTCTTGATTTTTGTTGCACTAGTCAGTCATAGCACGTCCAAATTGCATTTCAATCCAAGCTTGAAATGTTGCTCCTTGGTGGACAGGTTCGGTACCGACCCCTATACCGAGGTTCAGTTGCATTCTCCCACATAGAGGTTCCAACTTTATATGCCTTTGTCCTTCACCTTCTATTTCTCCACAGGTGGTCAGATGATGAGAAACTGCTTGATTCTGAGTATGAAGGAGATGGCTCTCTCCTAGTCTTCCTACAGTGGGTATTCAGTTGGGTCATCATGGTTCTATTCTCTTAAATTTACTGGCTCAACTCTGCACGGCTATCCTACACTCTTTCATCGTACGCCCAAAATCAATCCTTGTGATAGCATCTAAAGGATTCTGGACATTAACAACTTCTTAGTGTTAATCTTCCTCCAAGATGTGTACGTTATCATTCTCTATTTCATTGGTAGCTCTTAAGGAGGCAACATCTTTGTCTTTCCTAGGGGCTGTTGAAGATAGCTTCCTGCAGACTTTGTTCAAGTCTGAGTAGTAGGAAAACTAGCTGAGAAGAAACTAGATCTCTTCCTTAGATTTTAGGCAAGCTAATAGTAGATAAGGATTTAAATAGCCTAAGAATCGAGTCTCCCAATGAAAGCACCAAAATGTTTGAACCAAAAATGACACAAACACCTAAAATAGTAAGAGAGTAGAGATTAAATAAAGAAAGTAAATGAAAAACAGAAGAAATCAAATAGAAAACAAGCATACACAAATTTATAATGGTTGGGCAATCTTAGCCTACGTCAAGTTGAATGGTTTTATTACTTTTACAATAGATTTTCAAATTACAGGTAGGAGGGATCGGTAGGGATCGTAGAGAAAATGGAGCTTGTGTGTAGCAGCAGCGTAAAAATCCTTTAAATGAAGTATTGCCCATGTATTTATAGGGGTAAGCGACCAAATATCTTGTTGATATTCCACCTACAGATTTTCATGATGAAGAAGAAGTCCTCCAAAAAATCTCGGTCTCGGTTCCTCTATGGTTAGGGATCGGCATCGATCCCTATAGAGGAATCAGTATAGATCCTATGTATGCATCATAGGGTCTTACGACTTCTTATATTGGCTCGCTTGATGTTGGTTTAATGTTTCCAAGGTTGATTTTCATTATTGCCTAGGTGTTTTTTAGCCCAAGCGATGGATCTACAGAAGGTTGAATTACAGCTTTAGGCAGTATATGGAGATTGTCAGTACAACACATAGGAACTCTTAAAAAACACTTTAATTAGGCTCTATGTAGATATAGAAGAGTGCAATAGGAGTGGGAGCTACTTTGCGTGTAGCCTTTATGATCAGTATAGATCCCCTATGTTGGGTGCAGCACCAATCTATACTTAGTGTATTTCAGGGTGTTGCTGACTCTAGTGCTTGTGAAGATCGACTGAGAATTGCATAGAATCGTAGGAATGAACTTGAAACAAGCTTTTGGCATCATTAGTAATGAGTGGAAGAGGTTGGGGTCACTTTGGATAAAGATTTGAGGATTGATATCAATCTCCTAGGGAAGGGATCATTACTGATCGCACACTTAGTGAGATACAACACTTGAGTTGGTCTTGCCTAAAGTATGGGATTGGTAATGATCCCTCACATAGTGATTTCCTTCCTTAGCTATGGGATCGGTGATGATCCCTCACCTAATGATTTTTATGACTTTGGAATTTCTTAGGATGGCTTGACCCAACTTTGTGGTTTTGTTTGTACTTGGTATATGGACCCTAGGTTCATCTCTTTGAGCTGCTTGCATCGATAATCATTGAGTCTAACTTGTCCAGTCAATCTGAATATAGCTGGGTCAAAAGGCCGAATAATGGTCGTGATATGAAAAGGTCGAGGAACAAAGTTATTAAACCTTTTCACGTCCAGTGGAATAACATAATGATGATTATATTTGGTGGGTAGAGGATAAGATTGGAAATATATATATCTCGATCTATTTTGACATGCATGATTAAACATGTGTGCTTTGTTGTATAGACTAGTAGTGACACTAGTGTGATTATACGATATGATATTGGTATGTCTTTGTAATGACACTAATGCATTATGATTTTTGATTTATTTACATTAATAGAGAACTTGTTTAAGTATTATACTGAGTGTGTATTGATTTGACGACATTCATTTTTATCCTGCCTTGTCTGAATTTTGAGGTCGAAATTCTTATAAGGAGGGGGGACCATCCTATATTTTAGAGTACCATAATATGGAAACTAAGTATATAAATGATCAATTAAATTAAACCAATGAGATGAAAAAAGCGAAGACATGTTATTTAATGGGAAATGAATTTAGAATGAAAGTTAGGGAATTAATAAGAACAAGTTTGGATGGGGTTTTATCCCAAAGTCCAAATTACCAACCCCTTTAACCTTCCCACACTTCATTCATTCTCCAATTCCTCTAAACAAATCAAATAAGAAAATTTAAGACCTAGGCCAACCATACTTTAAGGAAGAAAGGTGGAAAATCTAAAAGAAAAGAGAAGGTGCATCAATTTCTTAAGCAAACCAAGGCTTTAATTAAGTTCAAACAAACCAAGCACGAGTAGTTCTTTCTCTAAAACCATCCAAACACATATGGAATATGGTTGCCTGTATTTGTGATGTTTTGAATTTTAATGAATAGTTTAATAGTTTAGAAAATATTTATTCATGTTCGGGAATTTAAAGTGAATGATTTATGAAGTGTTCGAGGAAAAATGTGAAGAAAACCTTCTCTAAATCACTTAAATTTTTTATAAAATGTATGGAATAATAATATGGTGTCCATTTTTTAATTTCATAATTTTCATGAAATTATTTTGAATTTATATGAATTATATAAATTGAGAAAATATCTAATTTTGAAAATTAAAATATTTATTTTGGCTTGAAAATTTTGTGCAAGGCAAAATAGGATTGATAAGGATTTTTTGTGAATTTTTTAAATATTTCCTATGCATTTTTGAATTTATACAAATCATTTGGCAAAGAGATAAGCTAAGTGCAAAAGGGTAATTAATTAATTAAGAATGTAATTAACAATTTCGAAAAAGAAAACTTCTTAAAGCCCTATAAACTAATGATAATTCGACATATAATTGGGTTTGGTAAAAAGTAGTTCCTTTGAATGGAAACAAAACAATTTTCAACTTAATTATCAAATAGCCATCTTGACATGCGATGGCTAATCCTCAACATGAGTTAGCTCAAATCTCAACATAGGATAGCTAAATCTCAATATGAGACAACTCAAATCTCAGCATGCGATAGTTAAATCTCAACATGCGATAGCTAGTTCTAAACATGATATAGCTTAAATTTCAACAAGCAATAGGAAATTCTCAACAAGGGAAGCTCATATCTCAACTTGGAATAGCTAAATCTCAACTAGTGATAGCACAAATCTCATCTTGCAATAGCTAAATCTTGATATGTGATAGTTCAAATATCAACATGAAATGGCTAAATTTTAACTCAAATCATAATTATTGCTAAATCTCAACATGAGCTAGCTCAAATCTCATCATGCGATTGCTAAATCTCAACATGAGATAGCTCAAATCTCAATACACAATAACTAAATCTCAACACGAAATAGCTCAAATCACAACAAGCGATAGCTAATTATCAATATGAGATAGCTTGATGTCTACTTGAGATACTTCAAAAAAACTTGTCAACTTGCTTTAATTTAACATGAACTTGAGATAGTTATAAAACTTATCAACTCATGTTAGTCTTTAACCTATGATGGCTATGCACTAACAACCTACGATAGATAAAGATGCTAAAAAATTCTAAGTAAATAATCGAACTTTTGTAACACCTGGGAAGACATCATTCTAAGTGATGGTTGAGAGTTTCATAAAGTTAAAATGGACATAACTAATATTAAGTTGAAATAGCCATAACGAATATTAAGTGAAATAACTTACTTAAAGAATGAAAATGAAATTATATGGCCTTTGACATCTACTCATGATGATATATTTGTTGACTTTGGCATAAGGCTAGCGTGGCAATCATTATTCTGAACATGACCTTATTTTGATGATTAATGATGTAAGTCCTATATAGCAACCATTTATCAGAACATGAGTTAATATTCGATGATTGGTAATGTAAGGCATACGTGGAATAGTTTGTTTGAACTTTGTATTTGATGAGTTGCAGTGTAAGGAATTTATGGCAACTATTTGCTAAGTGTGACATTATATTCGATGATGGGTAGTGTAAGGCCTTGGTGTCAAACAAATAAACAAATCGTGATACATTTGAGGGAAAGTCAAACAAAACCCCTAATGATATCTAGAAGTTTCTCGTACGCTTGTTAAACTAATAAGAGTAAGGCCTGAGTGGAAAATCTAGAAATGAACTAACAATAAAATTAATCAAAAATGTTATGAAGGGAATCTCACACTTATATTATAACTAATGACTTCTGTTTGATCGTGGTATGATATTATCACATTATATGATGCAATTGATGAAGTTGCAATAGTGAGAGGAAAACCAGTTCTTTGTTTTAGCTTCATGATTTCACTATGATTGTTTGCTTAGGGTCAAGCATTTCTCATACCATGATTTATATCCAACTCATTTTTTTATTTTCCATAAACTCATGGGTACTCATTTGAGCACTTTCATTATGATACAAACGAGAGCTTTTGGAAAAGATGAATAAATACTCCAAAGATGAAGCATGAGACTTAATTTGTGAATAAAAGCTATTTTAAAATATCAATATGTAAATCCAGGATTTAAAACTTGTTAAGTGTGCATGTTGACATCCTTATATATCAGGCATGGCAGTCCATTTACATCTTACTATATTTACCTTCACTTGGGAACAAGATGGTTAATGATGATGTAACAACTTATGGAAAATATTTTAGTATAATGAAATTATTTCGCAGTTCTGCTGTGAAAATAAATTTATACTGGTCTTAACTTTTTGCTCGAAAATAATTCTGCCGATGACTGCAGCATCATTAGGCATTCAATTTCGAGTCTCGAAGTGGGAGATGTTATTGTCTTCACCGGTACTCGACTTAAACTTGGCATAAGCTTTGAATTCTCTCTATGTCTTACAACAAATATATTCCTATATCTCAACACTCGTGTCAACTTCTGTTTTTCATGCGGTAGTGCTTATACATACATGAACTAGTCTGGAATATTTCATTTGTTGCTCGTGCAATCTTCATGCCTGTGTCCCTTACGACACCCTTTCAAGCTTACATCCATGCTATTTGCTCCTACTTACGAATGCATCTCACATCCCCTGCTTCTTTATTACAGCAACCATCAATATCTTACGAGCATCCACCTCATCATATGTAGCCATATTTATTCTCATGCAGTTCATTTATTCCATATGTAGTTTACTTTTGTGTATGTTTTGCTTACTATTTATACCTTATGTTGATCGTCTTTTTGATAATTCAATATCATAAATTCATCTTATGAACATTTTGTATCGTCACCCACAAGACATGTTGATGGTTTTTGTTTCTTACATATATAATATAATAACTAGTGCTCCACTCTTTCGAGGAACACTTTTTCATCAAAAAAATATTTGGAAAAAATATTATTTTATTAAAGCCATCAAATTAAATAGTTAAATTTCAAATTTTGAAATATTTTAACTAAAAATTTTCAAATAATTGAATTTCAAACTTCAAATAATATTTTATTTAGTTTAAATTTTAGACAAACAAATTAAACCTACCTTTTAGGATGTTGAACTTTAATAACAAAATATTCAAAAAAATAATTACATATTTTTCTAGCTATGCATTAAAAAGAAAAATAAATTTATTTATTTTTAATTTTAACATTTAATATATAAATATCCAATATTTAAAGGCTTTCTTCAATTATTATTAAAAATTAAAATTTGAAAATTGATAGACAAATGAATTATAATATGGATAATGGTTAAATGAATATATGTATATATCTTACATACATATATATGTGTGTGTGTGTCTGTGTGTATCATCTATATATATATATATAATTAATTAATTAATTAATATGCATACACATATCGAATAAAAATATATAAGCAAATAGCGCATGTTTTTGACATATGTATATGTTTTGTAAATTCCAATAACTACGCATTTATATCAATATACGTACACACACATAAAGACATTAATTTAATATTGTGTGCATGTATATGCACCCATATACACGATTGTTATCTTGCTTTTGAATTAAATGATATTTCAATTAATCTGAATTATTGAATACCCATGAGAAGGATCAAAAGTCATGAATGCTAATGGAATGCCAAAAGCTAGATGAAGTCCAAAGGGTCAGTACCGATCCTTGTTGACTATAAGAAAGTACTTAGTCATTTTATGGTAATCCAAATGATGAGAAGCTAAAAAAATGAAGATTCAAGATCAATGCATAAATCTGTACTGATACATCATGTTCTTAACTCGAACTGATCCATTCTGTGACATATCATGAGTCATAATTACTTAATCAAAGATGAAAGACAAAGCCAAGGCAAAACACAAGACAAAAGAGCTTCACAACTCGATACCAATCCTCAATGATCAGTATCGATCCATTTTAGTTCATGTATTTTCCTACGATCTCTTGCTAAAGCTTCGTCCTGGAGTATGGAATGTGATTAAGCATTTTCTGATGATTTGCATGATAGATTTCACTTATAAATAGTAAGGGAGGTTCACGGGAGAATGGATCCGATTGTAGCTTTGTTATTTGATCCTATGCCTAAATATTGTCAAATTCATACTTCAGATATTGGATATAGAGTTGTAAGATCTCTCTTGTAAGAACAAAATATAATCATTACTATTGCTCATTTTTATCACTAATAAAGAAGTGTGCCAGCACACTTAGACATCCCTATTTCCCTTGACCAACATATCACAATGGCCCGTCTCCTCAATCAACCCGACCCGAGTAGCTGCGACCAGGGCCCATATGTTTTCTCTGTTTGGGGGCACATCCATTCCACTTTGCATCTCATCTGCCGGCCTGGCCAAGCCTATTAATAATATACTTATTGACTTGACAAGATTGATGGTAGTTCTCCCATTTGGATGGGGGCAAGGTTATGGTAGGTTATTCTGATAAGTTGAGGTCCTTGTTGGTCAACTTGGCCAGCCAACAAGCTATCGAAATAGCATTCTCATTTGCTGTCGTCCTTATGCTGGCCTGCCACCACTTGCAAGATCCCCTAGTTTCCTTCAACTATTTCTACAAACATCGGGCCACATTGACTTAAGAGATGCCTCAATTCTTCCATTTCTCCAAAAGGTTGGCGTTCATCAACAGCTCATGTGACAAAGGTGCCACAGTGTAGCAACCTCTTTATGCACTTAACTAACACCCAAGTTTTTCCGCTACAGCCGCCTCCTACTCCCACGTTGTCTTTTGTGTTTTTGTGGTGTTTCCATATTGTAGCCACCTAACCTTCTATATCCATACCCTACAAACTACCTAGCATATCAACTGGCATGATCATCAATCATATATCACCAATAGTGGTTCAGAGGATTTCCTAAGCTTCTTCAGACCAGTTTGAACCATCCAAGCATCAAGTCATCCACTATAAATATATCATGTATAGCCTCTACACAAGGGTTAAAAAATTTATCTGAAAAAGTAAATACCTTTATATTGTTGGCAACTCTATCTTCTAATTTAGGTTGTTGTAACTGAAGAAGTATAATAATGGTCTCCTCGTAGTGGACCTACACCACCTTTTGTCGAACCACTCTAAACCATGCTATCTTCACCTTTCCAAATACTACTTCACCGTTCCATGTATTACTTCATTTATCATTTTTTAACAGAGATATTATCCATCAATCCTTTCTAATATATCCTTGTGAGCACATTTTCAAGGTTGGCTAAAAATTTATTTCATATTTTGGTCTAGAAGAAGAGCCTCACCTAAAACACCCATTTTCCCTTTACTCTTTCCCCTCGAACAACTATTACAGTTTGTTGCCATGGAACCAACTCCAAGTCCTGAGGGTAGCACCTCCAATGAACATGAAACAAATGGCAACACCATTGCAAGTGTCATTTGACATATCCCTGGACTCTTCATGGAAACGTGGCATACTATGGTGGAACAACTGACGAATGTGGGTAATTTGAACCATAAAATGGAGAATCCAAAGGCAAGATCGAATGTTAAGAATACGATCAGCTTTGTCCCGCTAGTCTCTCAATAACTAAATAGACTCCTCAACCAGCTCCCCAGATCGTATACAGCCTTATGAGAACCGTTAAAGCTTTGGAAAGGGCATCTCTAAAAACTACACCCAGGAAGGCCCGTGTCCACCTCAAGAACACTCACACTGTTCCAATGTAAGAGGACGTCAATGAGATCCCGGAGCCAAAGCCACCACTGCATCGTCGATATCCTTTAGTCAAGAGCAATCCACTTTCCATCACTTACGAATGGCAGATCGAGACTGCAATCTCCATTTTGAACACCTCAATGGTGGAGTATAAGGCAAGACCCTAGTTCTAGAAAACCATTGGTTCACTCCTGACCTCAATAGGAGGTGCCTCGGTCCAAATCCCAAGAAAGGCAACCTTATCTGCCTAGCTCCTAGTCGGTTGTTAGAAGAAAGTCTCTTACTCCAGCAAAACATCATTTTTCTCCTTTGCCATATTATCACCACAGATCCCCATCACCAAATAGACGACCGAGAAGCCTCTCCCCTATAAGGGATCACTGTCATCCTCAATAGGTAGAATCTATCCTTTGAGAAGAAATCATCCCCATACATCAGCAAATGCATAAAATTCGGACTAGAAGCCCGATGATGAAGGGGTTCAAATGATGAGAATGAAGACTCTGCCTCCTGTAGATAAACATGATGGAAGTGCCAACCCATCTGATCATGTCATCACCTTCAACTTAATAACCTGAGACAGTTGGATCTCTAGGTATGCAAAATGCCTCTTGTTTCCCTCTACTCTAGCTTAGCCAGCATCCTACTGGTCGATTCACCTACAAGTTGGTAGATTCAACTCATGTACCTAACTATGTCAACTTCAAGACTTGCTTCTTCGCATCGAGGCAAAGAACAGTAATGGCCAGTGAGCTGCCCAATATAAGGCAAGGACTAATGGATTGCTATGCTCATACATTAACTGCTTTAACAAGGAGTTGATGACAGCAAGAAAGTCAACAAGATTGATTTTGTAGTAGCCCTTTATTTGGGGGGAAATATCGACCTCGTATATAGAAGGAATTGCAAAAGCTACCCGCTTTTGCCTTATCGACTTCCTCCAAAAGATGGACGACATCATGAGAATGAAGGAGGCAGACATCTCCAATAGTGATGACGAAGGTAGCCAGAGGAACAAAACAGGCCAGAGAGAGGATAATCATCAAATGATTAATTGGTAAGAAAATAGAAAAAGTGTTCCGATGATGGAGCGTGCTTTAAGCCTAGATACACCAATTATGCGACCCTAAACCGTGACATGGAAACTGTGTATCTAACCATACGCGACCACGTCGCATTTCAACGGCCTACTCCCTCCCAATCAGGACAAAGGGATGAGCCCAAATGCAATGATAAGTACTATGAATTTCACCAATTTAATAGCTACTTGTCCAATGAATGTCCAAATCTTAAGGTTAAGATAGAGAGGCTAAGCTACGAAGGGGTGTTGGTTCAACATGTTAGGGAACAAGTTGAACAATGTAACACTCTACCAAACCTACATACCCTGCCTTAGTGAGAAAATGACAATAGTGTGACCACAATCAATATCAAAATCCTATCAATATGTGGTGGTCTACACGTAGTAGGTAGTAGTCAAGGGAATTAGGCCTACTATAAGAAAGAGCTCTCTGATCATGTTTACTCAGTAGACCTTTGAGCCGCAAAGGTACCTCGAGTCGAAGAAGGCTCTATTAATATTGCATTCATCTCAAATATAAGAGAAGTGTTGGCTTCCCTCACCATGACCCTATGGTTGTAGTCAGCTTGGCTAGTACAAAGGTCCATCGGGTCTTCATTGATGGGGACGGATCCATTAGTGTGATGTTCAAAGATGTTTTCGATAGGATGAAGATTCCTGCCTCCAGGTTGCTCCACGTGCATCACCTATTTATGGGTTTGGAGGCATTACATAGTACCTATGGGGCTTACTTCTCATGTGTCACATTCGGCAAGGAGCCATTGGTAAAAAATCAGTTAGTTCACTATCGTAGATTGACTGTCAACATACAATATTTTAATAGGCAGACCAGCCCTAGCAGATATGGATATGATAGTACCTTACCAATGCATAATAACAAAATTCCTAACCTAGGGATGAGTAGGATGTGTTCGTGGCAACCAGCAAGCCTATAGAGATTTTACAACATCTCCCTACAATAAACAAAGAAGGAAATACTTATGTTGTAGTAGGAAATGGCATCCATTTAAAGTGACATGCCCGAGCAACTTGTTGCATCGGTCCATGTTGGGGTTACCCTAGTTATCGAAAGCAAACTACATGTGTTGATTGCTGCCCCAAGCCAGAATGACATAGCGGATGAAAATAGTCTTTCCTTTGCCAGCTTGAGCGATACTAGGGAGCTCATCGCCACACGGAATTAACCGGTTCACCCCTGCTAGTACATAGGGACAGGAGACACTATTACTCCTTCCCTTTGGCTCCAAAGGTCTTATTTGTGGGAGATGAGGGCAGCATTGGCCTTTTGGCTCGAACTAAAATGTTGATGCCAGTCGAGAATGTTATTGAATGAATGTTATATGCATGGGACCAGCGTGACTTGTAAGAAAATGTTGAAGCTGATAATGATGACCCGCTTGATCCATGGATGGGGGATTCCAATCTCAAAGGCAGGTCGACCATGCCGCTCATGCTAGTTTTGATTGACGGTGATTATCCCAACAAGGTCATCCATATAGGCAAAGAGTTAGGCTCGAAAGCAAGAGGTTGATTTCTTTTTTTAGGGATAGAAATAATGTGTTTTCTTGGGGGCATGCTGACATAATAGGTGTCGATCTCTCAATTATATGCCACACCCTCAACATTGATCCAACAACTCATCTGGTTCGATAAAAGAGACGAACGCTTAACTTTGAATAGTATAAGGCACTCAAGGAGCAAGTGAAGAAACTTTCGGCGAATAGTTTTTTTTCTATAAGGCGGCATACTCTGTCTGGATAGCCAACCTGGTACTCATCCAAATAATTATTAGGGCATGGAGAACTTGCATCGACTTCTTAGAACTTCACAAAGCATATCCTAAAGATCGTTTTCCTCTTCCCGCATTGATCGGCTCATGGATGCGACCAACGGACATGAACTACTCACCTTCATAGATGCGCGCCTACTCTAGGTTCAACCAAATTGTTATGCATGGCCCTAACCAAGAGCATACATTATTCATCAACACTAGGCTCCACTACTATTATGCCATGACCTTTGGCCTTCGCAACGCCAACACTATATAACAACAGCTTGTTAACCAAATGTTCACACATTAAATCGGCCATTCAGTGAAGGTCTACATGGATGACATGCTGATTAAATCTAAAAGGGCCAGGGGGCATGTAAAGAACTTGGCCAAAATCTTTGGCATCCTCTACAAATACAACATGACTCTCTACCTTATGAAATGTTCTTTCATGGTACATTTTGGAAAATTCCTTGGCTTTGCAGTGAGCGCCAAGGGAAATAAGGACAATCCCAACAATATTCAGACAATTCAAGAGAATAAGGCATCACATATAGTCAAGCAAGTATAAAGTCCAAATGAAATGATTATGGCCCTTGGGCACTTCACATCAAAAGCCAGTGCTCATTATGAACCTTTCTTCAATCTTATCAAGAAAGGGAAGTCATTTGTATAGAGTAAAGATTGCTCTATAGCCTTTGAGAATTTGCAAGGACACCTAGCCATTTCTCTTGTGCTATCAAAGCTAGTTGACGGGGAGGACCTATATTTGTATCTTATGATGACTGACCATACGATCGACATCGCCATGATCCATGATGAAGAAAAAGTCCATCTTTTCATCTACTATGTCAACAGAGGTTAACAGGCCCTAAAATAAGATATTCCAAGTTAAAAAATGACATACTGCCTACTCATGGCCACCCCGCTCCTACGGCCATATTTCTAGGCCCGTTCTATTAAGGTTCTCTCCAAATGGTCTTTGAGATAGGTATTAAGCTGGCCTGATGTAGCAGGTTGATTATTGAAGTGGTCCATAGAATTCAGACCGCATCACATCACTTTCCACCCTCGCACCTCAATCATAGGCCAAGATGTGGCTGATTTCATAGTCGAATGCTCTTATAGCAGTAATGAGGAGGTGATAAGTAATTTTCCCCTTTAGAAACTTACACTAATGGCGCATCTAATGAGAAAGACATGGGGGTAGGAATGGTGTTGATCATGCTCGACGATAAGGAACTTTTACTTACAGTCCGCTTGAACTTGAAGGCCACGAGCAATAAAATAGAATATTAAGCCATCATGGTCAGTCTCAGGATAGCTAAAGAGTTATGAGTGGAATCATTACATTTGTTCAGTGACTCATCGTTGGTTGTCAATCAAATTATCAAATGTCTCTAGGTCAAAGACAAGATGTTGGCCCACTATATGGTAGAAGCCAAGTAGCTCATCTGCACCTTCGCAAGTTTCAGGATATAATATATCTCCCTATAGAGAAATACCAAAGTCGATTATTTGGCTAAGGCAACCAGCAATGCTAAAAAAATATCATTTAGGACTCGATGGAGGTATGGCACACCCTTTACCTCAAACAAGGGGAAATTGCCATGGAAATCGATGAAACCCATCCTGATTCTTGGATAACCCAGCTGATAATATATCTCATGTGCGACGATTTACCCACTAAAAGAAAAGTGGCTTAAAGGATCTTGTACCGGGATAAAGAGTTGCCACATATACCCTGGATGTACTGCACAAGCAATCACACCCCAACTGTGTGCTCTACATTCTCTTTAGCTTGCATATATGAAGACATGTTACTGATCGAGGTCAATATATCATCTCCGAGCCATCTCACGCACGGCCACCAAAAAATGGAGAGTTGTTTGAGCGCGAACTTGGCTAATTGGAAGAAAATATAGCAGAATCTGTACTGTGCATAGAAGCATATAAAAGGAAGATAGCCAGATACTATAATGCAAGAGTAAAACTCCACCAGTTCAAAGGGATGACTTGGTTTTACACTATGACTTCGCCAACACCAAGGATCCGACTGAAGGAGTCATAGAGATGAACTGGGAAGGCTCATATGTAGTCATTGTTGCCCTCGCCGGTGGGGCGTACCACATCTCAAATCCCGATGACTCTAATATATCAAACACATGGAACCCAAAGCGCCTCCGGGCATAATATGTTTGAAAATTATAAGCCTCTATTATAATATCATGAAATATTGTCGTAGTTACAAGGATATATGACTTGAATCACCTTTTTTGGAATGTGACATGCGAACAAAAATTCCTTGATCTAATAATCAAATGGAACCAACTTATCTAGGCCCCTCCCCACCATCGCTGGAGCACCCCACAACATTAGCTATCTGAAAGGGTCGGTCCAAAAATCCACCTCTATGGTTGAGGAACATCTAGCAAACTTCTTTGTGTATATGCACAAGATTCCTAATGCTTCCTTAATCATCGTAGGCATCAACGAACTGACGGTGAGTCGGCAACTGCACTGGTCTTGATTTGTTTGCCCATGATGCTACCCATTATCCTGGTAGGACCAGGCACTAGTGCCCTAAAGGCGCAGTTACCTATGTTGTACCTTCAAAACAGGCATTTGTAATGATGCTCCATTGGGATATGCAAGCCACTCAATGCTTCATTCCTTACGGGAGGCATTAACGAACTAATGGCAAGACCGCCTTCGCAGTGGTCCTGATTCGTTTACCTATGGTGCAACTCTTCTCCTTGGTAGGATGGGGCATTGATGCCCTGGCAGTGTAATTACCCATGTCGTAACTCCAAACCAGACATCAGTAGTGCTGCTCCATGGGGACATATAAGCCACTCAATGCTACTTTCGTCACTGAGTTATCGATGAACCGATCGCGGCACTTCACCCATAGTGGTCCCGATTCATTTGCCTATGATTCGGCCCATCTCCCTAATAGGATGTGGCACTGGTGCCTTAGTGGCATCGTTACCCACGTTGTAATTGGGAACTAGGCATCTATAGTGCTACTTCATGGGATGTGCAAGCCATTCAATGCTTTCTCCCTCATTAGGCATCGGCGAAAGGATGGCGAGAGCACCTCTATAGTGGTACCCATTTGTTCACCCATGATGCATCTTATTTCCCCCCTGTAAGGCGACACACCGATGCCCAAATGACATGGTTACCTATGTCGTAACCCCAACCTAGGTGCCTGTTAATACCTTGCACCCATCATGCAAATACATTGACTAAGAATCTTCATTAAAAGATAACTCTTATTTTGATTAAATGTTCTTTTCTTTTGTCGTATTTTCTTATGTTAACTTATGCATAGATAGCCTACGTGTTTACTCGTAGACACCGAAGGCATCAGAGTTGCATCATCTTGAATCATAAAAAGTAAGCGTATTGACAAAATAAATTCAATATAATCATGGACAATTCAAATAGATGAAACTGATCAACATGGCAACCTTTAACATAAAAGATAAGAAATGTTTAATATTTACAATCATCGTCATAACCCGACCTAGGCATCATCCAAAAAGACAAAAAGAAGACTAATCCTATTGCTTTTAGGGGAGGAATGGTCGCGGTAATATGGCATTCATCGTCAAATTTTAGCTCCTTGTCTACCCACGGAGGGTTGGAAGCGATGGCCCCGCTTAGTCCACACACTAGGGAGGCAATCTTCTTTAGAGTAAGAACCATCAGGGGAGATATCCCAGATGCCACCATATCCTCCGCAACCTCTACGTGGACCACCATATGCTATGCCATGGAAATAAAAGAACCAACAATGGAAGGTGGTAGTTAGCCGAAAAAAATCTGCTTTAACATCTCATTCAACCTACCCTCCCATGGAGCCTTTAAGGTTGTAACCTCATCCCAAGTGGAATAGCCAATGTAACTTTGAAGCTTATTCCTCGGCATATCCGCTTCATTATGGCTCACTTCTAGTTCGTCCTCATCTTCTATAGCTCCTCCCCTTCTCGGCTAGGTTGTTGATAGCAATCTTCTAGGCATGCTCAACCATGTTCTAAGTTTCCTTTACCATCTAATCCTTTTTTTTGAAAGCCTCTCTTCCCTTCCCTTATCATCCTAAACCCGATTCCATGGTTCCTCCCTCTCTTCCTCCCCTTCCTAACATGCAGTTTTCTCCTTCTCCAACTGCTCATTTAGATCTCTTAGTCTCGAGTAAATGTGAGAGGCTCACATCGTAGACTCCATAATAAGCTATTCAAGGCATAGGTCATAGTAAGAAAAAAGAGATTGTTTACTAAGTGTGAAGACCCTTACCAAGTAAGCTTCCGACAGCTATGAGTTGAGGACGTAATCCAGGGATGAGTCTCTAGGGTGACCGAACCTGAGGCTTGTAGCACATGACTACTGTTACCACCCCAGCTAGCACTTATACTAACATTCGAAGGTTGTCATATGCATCAACTACCTTTAGAGTTGTCAACCACACCGTCTTTAGCTTATCCACCCCTAATCGGTGCCTAATCACATCTATCGCCTCTAAGAATTTATAGGCCAGGACACTTCCTGAGATTTCTAGCTCGAAAACCTGAGGCCTTTTAGATGACCTCCTTCACTCTGCCTCCTCCCCCTCTTGGGTCCTCTTAATTGCCATCCACTCATGTTGAGTCGAGTTATTAGCAGAAAATTTTATCCCCTCTCACTAGGAGGTTAGGAGCTAGTCAACATGTGTGGTAGGGTGCTTAGGTTAGGTTGCTATGCTAGTTGGTGCCAGTAGAGGCTGCATCGTAGGCTCCTTAAATGTGTTCCCCACATGATGATCGCATCAAGAGCAACACCCAAGCTCAAATGGAGCATTACAAAAGACATAATCATAAGTTAGAGAAGATAAAAGAAAAAATTAAAAAGAGAAGCGGTATAAATCTATGATGTGTCCCCTTATGGTTGTGTGTTTGTTTAAGGAGCACATTTTGGGTCACTTTTTCCAGAGATCCACGGGAAGATGGCTTCTTAGAGAATGAGCCCTTGGTGGTAGGAAAATCTAGCTTCTATGCCCGATCTTCCATATTATCCACACTAGAATCGGTGATGAGTTAGCGTAATCTTATGACTAGTCTATTACGGTCTCATGACTATGGACCATGACGTCCTTCAAGAGGGCTAGATCATAAGACTCTTGCTCACACTAATAATCCCTTAGCCATAATTAGAGTCCTACTCGATGGTCTTGTCCTCATCATCAGCTTCAACCCCTATGGTCGTGGAACCCTTCTCTTAAATCATGATACCCGTCAACCTTACTGGTTGCACCATGAGGGTTCTAACTACATACGCTCCTTCCTCCATGGTTTGCCTCAGGACTATCAGTCCAACCTGGTGAGGACTGACATCATTCAGGATCATTGATAGACTCTGAGTGGTTTCCTCGGTCACCATGATTAGACGAAGGTATTCCTCATACATGGAATGGTTTACCCCAGTCCCTATTGGGAATACTATGATAGAAGAAGAAATGATTGTTAAAAGATCAACGTTAGAGTATTCTTCAACAAGTTAAGGTAAACTTTTCGTGAATACTAAAGACCAAAGTTTTAAGGCCCGGGTTGATTTCCAAGGGGATGAAGAAGAATCGATCTTTGTAGGTCGATGCCTTACTTAGGAGAACATAGATCAAGGGAGGTGTTGCTTGGCCCTGTAGATGATAGTAACCAATTGATTTGGTTCTTACCTATCAATAGAGCTTGAAAACCAAATGGATAGGTTAGTATCATGCTAGGGAAGTTCTAGCTTATGGCAGACATATAATGCTCGACCAGAAGCTTATAGCTGTTTGGGGCTAGTTGACCTGGCATCAACCCGTATGCGTTTAAAACTATGATGAAGAATGGGTGTAGAAGAAGGGTCGCCCCAGCCTTAATGTAAGTAAGTGGATAGGAAAAGTAGCATAGTGGGGGTTATTGGGCATGACCACAAGTAGCGAGTAAAAGGGAGAAATGGTTTCATGCTAAAGTCGGCTAAATAACTTCAAGGTTGATCTGGTCCTCTCGAATCTTGGAGTTCCCAAAGGGATTGTCTATACCAAAATTGGTCACAACACTCTTCGGATGTGTTTGGAGAGATAAAATAAGGAAAACTAAAGTTAAATGAGGTAGATCTAACAAACACACCAATCAATAGATAAGAATAAATGCAGCAGCAGTAGAATTTAGAGTGGTTTGGCGTATTGCCTATATCCACTATGAAATGATTGATGTTTATTGAATTTCACTCGCTTATTACAAGAGATTACAACAATATGACTGAAGTACAAAAGTGATTTCTACAGAGTGTCAGCGTAGAGAAGCCAAAAGTACATTTTCTGTAGGTCTATAGTTGCTATTAATAGGTGCAGGCTGCAAATATCTAGCTCAAATCTCAAAAGACTCCTTCTCTCAAGTGGGTGGGCCCACCAGATCAATCCAATGTGGATTGGGATCGATCCACTATCGATATGCACTCATTTCGTATCGATCCACAACACATCCATTTGGGTCGAGATCGATCATAGACAAAGTAGAGGTGGTACGCAAGCTTCTGTGAAAATTTGGCAGCATTTGGACTTGTAGATTTTGAGTTATGATTGATCTAAGTCTGCATTTAAAAAACGCTACCAAGTTCGTATCGATACAATTCGTATCGATGGCTTCGTATCGCTTCTGGTTCGAATCGATCAGGTGACGTGGTGCTATATTATAGGATCGATCGACTATTCATGCCGAGTGACTGAATCTTCTACTTTTACATGCTTTATTCGTATCGATCTGGAGTATTCCTTACGTATCGAGGGTTTGCACTTCTACGTACCAATGCTTTGTAACAGCTTCGTATCTATACGAACCAATGCATTTCGTATCAATGACCTGGATGTCATTTCGTATCAATTATTCCACACATCCTTCGTCTCGATGACTTTAATGGCATTTTGAATCGATCATTCGCAGATCGATATGAATTGAGTTGATGAGGAGACTGATACAAAGTACATATGGACGATGTCGATACGAAGCGTTGCTTATTGATTGATACGAAGTAAAGCGATCATGATGGATACGAAACGATGCTTACCTAATGGATACGAACCAATGCTTACCTGATGGATACGAATAGGATGGTTGCAAGACGATGGATACGAAATGGATCGATGCGAAATAGACGGATACGGGCAAAAACGTGCTTCTAATGGAACTTGATCAATCCATAACCTGAGCATATGAATTCCAATCGACTTGAAATTCGACACGTTGGCTTTCATAACTTTGCTTGTTGTGTCTTGTCAATTGTAGCTTGATCTGGACTCGGACCAAATTTTCCAGTATCTATAGTGAACATGTGCATAACCGATCTTCGGGCCTAATTGTCCTTGGTTTCTAGTCAAGTCCTTGGTATCACGACCTTCCCAAAATGCAGGATAACATTTGCCCCCCAAATTACATCTTGTGTGAACACGATGTGCTTTGAGAAGCTGCATTCTTTATTCTAAAAAAGCTCTATCTAATTCGTTGGATATTCGTTGCCTTTTCATCAAGAGATGTAAACTTTGATCTATTTTCAATAATATAAATGTTGTACTATTTGCTGCCAATGATTATGCACTGCATTATGGTAACTGAGTGTCGAGTGCTAGTAACTTATCGATCACTATTATGATTCTCATAAGGTGAGCATTCAATTCCTATAGATTTTGAAATTGAATGTTAGTCCATCATACATGCACGTATGTTAACTTGACTCCTGTTTACGTTTGCACGTTCATGGGGCATTGTCAAGTTTTTTTTAATCGAGTTTCGTATCGATCCTCTCCTAGATCGATGTGAAATTCGAGTTGTAATGACGCTTGATGGTCGTTTTTAGAGTATCTCTTCATGTCGGTCCTCTCTTGGATAAATTTGAGAAGTTGAAATATCGTCTTCGTATCAATGGCTATGAATCCCAGTAGCCTTCAAAATGATGGATACGAAGTTGTAATTTCATATCGATGGACTTTTGACGGATACGAACAGTCCAACCGATCCTCCGAGTATCATTTGTATCAATGGAGACGAACTCCTGTAGTCTTTGAAGTGATGGATACGAATTTTCCATTTGTACCAATGAATATCGATGGATTCGAACGGCCATGCTCTGGATTGATTCGAGTCGATGGCTACAAACCACTTTTGTTCCAGATCGATGGTGGATGGATACGAAGAAGGTTTCTTCGTGTCGATATTATGGAAACCGCTTCCACCGGTTATTAGCACTAGGAGATGAATTATTTTCTTCCTTTGGTTTGGTAGCCATATAAATACACTTTGGACTTAGAAAAAATTTCACTTGTTCATTCTTCCTTCAGCCTTCTTTCATATTGCTCTAAGTTCAGGAAAATTTAAACTGCCTTTTGCCTTCAAGTTATTAAATCCATCTAACTGCTCAAATTAGGTTAATCATTGAACTAAATCAACGTAAAATGTTGGGATTTGAACTCTCGTGTCTTCCCACTTGTATCCGTGGCTTATTCTGGTGAATAAGAGGCCATAGATGGTTGGAGCAAGGTTGTGGAAGGTTGAAAAGGAATTCGAGCCATCTGGAGAAGAAGGAGAGCAGATGGATATGGTGGAGTATCGATCGTGGGCGGTAAAAGAGTTTCATATCAATCTAAAGGCAAGGGAGTTTTGTATCGATGGTGGGGGTGGTTTATCGTCAATCTATGAAGGGATGGCGATTGATACGAAGGCACCACTAAGCATCGATACGAAATGGATAATTTGTATCGATACGAGCTATCTCTTCGACGATCGATACGAAGTGAGGTATCCCATAATCGATATGAAATCTGTTCTCTAAGGATCGATCCATATCTGAACCATGATGGATATGAATCTTTTTGCATACTCAAGAATTCGACTCTGACGAGTTTTCGCTTTGCATAATTGGACTCAACTGTTTCACTGCAATTTGATATCGACATTCATGCACTACACACTGGGGGAAGCATGTGTTTATTGTCGTCTGACGATGATTTTTACCGAGTTCAATAGCTATGGAATCCGAGAGTTCACAATCGTGGGATGTCTATAGTCTGGCTCTCTCCGTAATCGAAATACCGGCTATCACAGCCGAAGTTATCAATCTTGCACTAGATGAGCTACCAGGAGCAGTCTTCATCACACATCCACAAGATTTTGTTCGCTCTAATATTTCTGAAGATACGCTGGGCAGAATTTGTTCAAATGCATAAGTTGTCGCTGAATGATGTCTTACTGTTGGGGTCAGAAGATAGAGCCTATAACCCCTTGGAAGGATATATAGTCTGCAACATATTTAAGTGTGTGGCCGGGGAACTTCCTCCTTTCAACCAATATATCTAGGAAGTTCAATTTTTCTTGAGGATCACTCCATCTCAGCTGCACCCGAATGGATATGCCTTGCTCAATAGTTTTGTTCAACGACTAGTTTTTTATCGGTTTAGAAAATACTTGAGAATTTTCAAATTAAATTTATCTAGAAGCGCACGACATAAAATTTTAGTATACTACTACAAAATACGCATGTTGCTTCGCCTCATTTGCATCGGTTGTTACCACAACCGATGCAAATAAAAGTATTTGCATCGATTACGTTTTAACAACCGATGCATTTGGTATGTGGAAAGCAGTAGATAGTACAAAAATACAATTTGCATCATTTATCGTCAACAACCGAAGAAAATACACCGATGCAAATAGTGTTAGTTGCATCAGTTTTATTTAAAGCCAGTGCAACTATCTTTATTTGCATTATTTTTTTGTAGCCGATGCTAATGGTTGTTTGCCGCCCTCATATTTTCGTTTCCCGCTTCCCATCTTTCCTTAAGCCTAAATTACAAATCCAACCGCTAATCCACATACGCAACTCCTCATACTTCACCTCCAGATCACATGCTTCCAAATCCTAAATCTTAGTTCACTGTAATCAAATTACGGTTAATCTTAGTTCAGCTGTTATCTTACACGGTGGTGCTTTCCGTGATGTCATTCAATGTCAGTGTGTTGATTGTCGCTGTTTTAGGACATGCGATTGGGTTTTTTCTTTTCGGTACCGGCATTTTGTTTAAGGGTTCCGTTGGCCAGAACGGTGAGCTTGGTAATGTTAAGTGTTGATTGGATTTGATGTTGATTCCTCGGTTATTATTAATTGCTTGGAAATTAATAGTTGTAGATTAATATATGTGTGAGCAAAAAAAAGAGTATGTGGTTGTGATTTCTGCTCTCTTCTGTTGTCATCTAAACATTTGAATTTTCCAACTGCAAATTGCAGTTCATTTTTGCGTTGCTGAATGCATAGTTGAAATAATTAAGTAATTGGTTCTAGATATAAAGTTTTTGTTCTTCAATGGTTGGAATAACTTTATATATCGAAGTGTAAGATTCAACTTTCGTTCCACAGACTTAAGCAGAAGCAAATAACTAGTGATTTGTCTATTTTGCTTTACACTAAACCAGCTGCATTTTGCTTACAGATTTAAATGCAACGCCTTCATCATACTTTTAATCTGTAAATACTGGCATATATAATTTCATAATAAGTAGATTTTGAAACTGTAAGCAAAAGGCAGGTGGTTAAGTGCTTTGGTCTACAAGAGGAAGAACGTGATCAATAAGGCAATGCCGTTGGTTATCCTTTTCAATTGATTTTGCTCAAACTATCTATTTAAACTTGTATTTATTTGTAAAATTTACAATATCCCATATAAATCATTAATAAATGTATAATTACAATACCAATCTAGATGAAGAACTTCCTAAGCCATGTAACATTCTGATTCTTCTTATTTCTTTTAAGGCTGTATATTAGAAAACAATATGTACATGTTTGTGGTGTAGATCTTACTCGGGCATTAGTGGCAATTAACCCTGACCATCTAAAAGGAACAGAAGGTAAAGATAATCACAACATGAGTGTGCTTCAGCAGCATGTGGCTTTTTTGATAGGGATAATGGCATTGTGTATCTGTGGGAAACTTATCAGGTTAACATATTCATTACTTATCTCATACTTGTTTAATGGACTAAACTTCTAGAAATTACTGAACCTGTCAACTATAGATAAGAGCCCGTTTGGCTACAAGTTGCTTTAAATCTCCTTAGAAGTTTTCAATGATAGCTTTTAAATAGTTTTGGATAGTACTTGTAAATGAGTATATGATAAATTACAAGGTTGAATATACTTTACTCATTTGCGTGTGAATCAAAAGTTGTAAGCAACAACAAATACCTATTTTAATATTTTTATTTTTTAAGCTTTTTTCCATGCTCTATTTAAGTAGTTTCGAGATACTAGAATACAATTAAGTTGCTTTAAATCTATATATATTAAGTGATGGCTTCTGATAATTCATAGTAGGGATAAAATTTGATTTGCATGCTTAAATATCCATATATATGTAATAGTACAAACTTTTATATATATATATATATAAGGTTAAATATTTATAGGTTTTCGAGCTATTGGTTTCAATATTTTCCTCTCTCTACTATTTGGGTTCTTCCTTAATCTCCTACTTGGTTACAGCACCCAACCTGTAAGATATCATTATCTGATTATGCACAGCTAATTTCTTACCGATTAATGTCTAAACGTTTCATTCTATCCTAAGAGTACATAGGAATTTTATGATGTGGTGAGCTTATTCTATCCTAAGAGTATAGCTAATTTGATTGATGTGGTGGCATTATGTCAATCAGAGTTCAGCAGATGGAGGCAATTTTATCTATGATGAGTTGAAGTGTGGCAGCAAGTGTTGTTTGCTGATGTTGATTGGAACAGGTATGTGATGCTGCTTGTATGTCCAGGGCAGTATGTAGTTGAAAGGGTGGATGTCAGTGGTGAATGCATTGGGCATAGGCAATTAGCAAATGTGGTCAGTGGATAGAGGCACTATGATATGGTGATTGTGGTGATGCCTTGAAATGGTATACAGGAATGTTTATTGATAGAAAGAAGACTGTGTGACGGTGAGGCAATGGATGTTGGACAAGCCTGTATATGTTTGGTGAATGCGGTGGAGCAGTTGTAGTGCGAGTATGATGGCACAGTTGCAGCTGGATGGAAGTGAAGTTAAAAGAAAAGAGAGGAGAGAGATGGAAGTCTAGATGTACTTTGGCTATCAGGTGGAGGAAGTAGGTGATTGAAGATGATGTGTGGTTAAGGGTGGTGCTTTGAAACTGATTGTATGAATGACAGTGATGGTCAAGGAGGAGAATGTAATGAAATGTTGTGGTGAACTATGGCTGTGGCTGCTGTAGTTGACAGGCAGAGGTGATGTTAAGAGGTGGTTGGGATGTTTCACTGTGTTTGGGTCGATTGTTTTGGCAAGTGTTTGACTGAAGGAGTTTGAAGAAGAGGCAGTTTCGACTGTGTTTTGACTGGGTATGTTTGAAGAAGATGCAACAGTGAGTGGTTAGTGGAGGGGAATAGGCACTGGTAGTATGGGGTTTGATGGATGAGCAACAGTTTTGTTCCACTGGGTAGTTGCTGTAAGAGGTTGGTGCAAGAAGTTATGCAGAAGTATTTTGTTGCAATAGTTGTCGTTAGAGTAATGGCAAGGTTACAGGAGGAGAATGTAATGAAATGTTGAATTGCCATGGTGGGTGGTTTGCTGTCAGTGGAGATGTGTAGATGAAGTGATGAAGATGTATGCAGACTGTTTTTGTGTATGGTCGAGTCTGCTATTGTGAATAGAGATGGGAATGTGGTGAATGCAATCAGAGGGGATCGGGTGGATGCAAAAATGAATGTATGAACCATTATTTTGTATAGATTATTAACACTTTAATTGATATATGTTTATTTTGGTATTATGCTATTCAGTTTGTATTTTCCATCAAATTTAATTTTGAATGATTGTAATATTGCATGCAATAATTGTTTGTTATAATCAATAATAGAGGGATTAGTTTGCATCGGTTTCCAACAATAACCTATGCAACAAGTTCCTTTGTTGCATCAATTTTCATTACAACCGATGCAACATGTTCCTTTATTGCAACCGTATTTCGCATCAGTTGTTAGTAACTACCGATGCAAAAAGGACCGTTTTGCATCGGTTTTAGAACTAATGCAAAACTGTTAAGCCTGTTGCATCGGTTGCATGTGCATTGGTTGTAGAACTGATGCAACAGGGGGTGAACAACCGATGCAAATGACATGTTTTGCAGTAGTGGTACGTGGTGAATACGGGTCGATCCGTAGGGAATTTTTTTAGATTTTAAAATTTCAAATTCAATCAAATTAGACCAAAGTGAGAGAAAATTATTAACTACAAAAGAATTAAAGCTAGAATTAAAATGTGATTTAGAAAACTATTAGATTAGGGAATAATTCGGAGGAAAATCTACTCTCATAATATTGTAAATCAACAAACAAATAATTTATGATCTCCAGTTATGAAATTAAGTAAATAATTGTTGCATTTATCACAAGTATGCTTTATTTATGTTATTAATTAACATAACTTAAACCATCAAACTATAATACAACAATTATACCGCTTGTAAATTCTCATCAAAATGAAGCCAAAGCAAAAGCTATTTTAAGTATGATCTATTTACTTATACAACTAGTAATGTAGATCATCAAATTTCATTTTTACTTTCATTTCAAAATCAAAAATTAATTGGCAAATGATGATGTAAATTATGGTTATGTTGAATAAGAATAGCTCATTTGCATAAGCAAATTAAGCTATCAAACACGCCTGTATAAACTTACATCAAAATTCACTTTCATGAAGCACAAGCTCAAGAGATCATAAATCATAATAATGTTGAAATCACATAATGTTGAGAGCTTTATTACCCCTGAATTGAAGGGTTTAGCTACTCACTTGTGTTATCAAATCAACATATGTAAGTTTTAACATTGAAAATGAAAGAAAGTAGAGAATAAACAAAGAAAAAGAAGATTAACTACTAGAAGGAAATGAATAAAACTAGTGAATAATTGTAAATCTAAGCTATGAACATAAAAAGAAAGAGAACACAGAAATAAACGTTAACAATAAAACAAAGAAAAGCATGAAGAAAAGAAAAGAGGAAGAGGTTTGGAAGCCATTTTTATTTGATTCAACATAGAGTTTACAACCTACTTTCTTAATTTCCTAACCAATGTAAAAGAGTATAAGATATTTACATGTACATAAGAGGGCTATTTATACATGCATACAACTCTAATTCAATTTTTAGGGTGCTTCGTAAAATTCCCTTTAGGAAGTGTAGCCACCAAGTAACCATTAGCCACTAATTAATCCATCATTTGATGTGCATAAAGCTTTAACCTCGACTTAGTTGTCCATTAGCTTCTAATTGTAGATTTAGATAAGTAGGTGGGGTCCTCCATGATCTTAAACTTGAATTATTTTATCTTCGTTCCTTTGTATTTCCTTGTGCATGCATAGATCATCAAGAATCCATCTTCCATATGCATTAAAATATCCTATAAAAATCAAAAAATAGTCCAAGTAAAAATTCTCAAATGGGCACATGCACAAAAATGACCATTTTACCCTTGAATGAAGATGAAAATATGATGATTTTGAAAATAATTGAATTTTGGTTTTAAATATGTTAAAATGCCCAAATATGATATTTATTTAAATAAAAAGAGATAAAATATGAATGTAAATATATGCATATTTACATGCACATCAAATACCCCACACTTATCTTTTTATTCGTCCTCAAATAAAGGAAAACTAAGATAAATTCGTTTTTGTAGGGAGCATGATTACATTGAGTATATGCAACAAGCAGTTAAACCTTTGGGTGTCCCTAGTAGGATGCTGTTGTCTCGTGAGGTTTTTCAGCGAATACTACCCATAAAATCCAAATGCTGGATGAATATGTTTACAAAATGAAAGATTCGCTTACAACAGGATGAATGAAAATTTTTGAAAGCATTCACAAATGAAAGATTTACTTTTAAATGGACAAAAATAAGTTATATATAAGTCTAAGTCATTATCTTGAAACTTTAAGTCATTTACTTGTCAATATTTCCAACAAAAATTAAGTTGTTATAATAGATAGACTATAATTTGGCTAATTATTTTGGTTGATAACACAATGAAATTATGAAAAGGATCCTTAGTTGATTATCAAAGTTTGTCAAAGTGGTATTCTCATTTCTTTTCAATGACAAGTTAAATCAAACAAGTTAAAATGGTGCTTGGATTTCGATTGCTTACTCTCTCTTACTTGAAAATTTCATTGATATTAACATTATTTACATATGCCTAACCCAGGTAAACTGAGGCTAGATATATTACCCGTGCATCGCCTTGAAGCGAGGGGAATATAGAGCGTGGCGAGTGAACACACAAGTGTGAACACTTATCGACTATAGGCACTAGAATATTTATACACATACACCTAACTCAGATAAACTGAGGCCAGATGTACCGATCATGCACTGCATTTTGGGCTTACGTAAGAAGGGAACAAAGCATGGCGAGTGAACACACGAGTGTGAACACATGACTCAAGGTGTTAAAAATATATATACATATATACAAATGTTTTTTTAATATTTTTTAGAAAGAGAAATGTTTTACCACTTTTTTAACAAAGATTTTCAATTAGAACATACTTCATAATTAACACTTATGAACCTTCTTATATACTAGTTGAACCATTGTTATTTATAATCAAACTTCAATTTTGTTTTTGTTAAGACAAATAAATTTTCAAAAATTTCAATTTATTGACCAAAACTTATACTTATCTCATAGTGTTTCTTCAAAAATAAATCAATATGCTAAAAGAAAATGTTTTTGAGATTTAGAAATTTTGAGATTTTTTTGAGTTAAAAGAGAATGAAAATTAAAAAACTTGAAAAAATGAAAATGAGACTCCCCACACGCTTAATTTTGACTATGTCGCCACGGTCAATGCATGATAGAACAAGTGTAACGGGGAAAACTATATACATATTTACAAAAGAGGGTTAACATTCTTACTAGACGTAGTGTGGCTCATGAAGGATCATGAGCTCCTCCTCTTGGTTATTTGGCAATTCCAAGAAATATTTCAAATGATGACCGTTGACTTTGAAAATCGATCCATCCTTGGGGTTTTCAATTTATACAGCACCGTGTGGAAAAACAGTTCATACCAAAAATGGTCCGGTCTATCTTGATTTAAGTTTCCCAATGAATAAATGAACTCTCGAGTCATATAAAAGAACTTTATGGTTAGGCGAAAACGTTTTCCTTAGGATTTACTTGTCATGAAAAACTTTTATTCTTTCTTCGTAAATTTTCTCGTTCTCATATGTGTCGTTCCTAAGTTCTTCTAGTTCATTGAGTTGTAGTTTTCGGTTTTCGCCTACTTTCTCATGATCAAAGTTTAAGTTCTCTATTGTCCACAACGCTTTATGTTTGATTTCAACGGGTAAATGGCAAGCTTTAACGCAAACTAAACGAAATGGGGACATCCCAAGGTTAGTTTTAAAAGCAATACGGTAAGCCCAAAGCGCGTTGATCCATTTTTGAGACCCATCTTTTCGATTTTTCTTAACATTTTTTTTCCAAGATTTGTTTTATTTGTCGGTTTGAAACTTCAACTTTCCCACAAGTTTGAGGATGATATGGAGTGGATAACTTGTAGGTTATCGAGTATATTTTTAATAAAGTTTCGATAGAATAGCTGCAAAAATGGGTTCCATTATCACTGATTATTTTACGAGGCGTACCAAACCACGAAAAGATGTTTTTTGAGAAATTTCACAACAATTCTATGGTCGTTGGTTTTGCAAGGAACGACTTCGACCTATTTTAAGACGTAATCGACAACGAGAAGGATATACAAGTTTCCAAAAGAATTGGGAAAGGTCCCATAAAGTCGATACCCCAAACATTAAAGATTTCGATCATAAGAATGGGGTTTAGAGGCATCATATTTCGTCGAGAAATTCGTCCTAGCGTTTGAAATTGATCACAAGTTTTACAGAACTCAAACGAGTCTTTGAAAAGATAAGGCACATAGAAACCACACTGAAGCACCTTTTTCCGTAGTTTTTTTAGGACTGAAATGTCAACTGCATGCTTGATTGTGGCAAAATGAAAGAACACTCCTGATCTCATTATCCGAAATGCAACGTCAGATGATTTGGTCGGGACAATATTTGAACAAGTATGGATCGTCCCAATAGAAATACTTCACTTGGGACATGAATTTGCATTTGTCCTGTTCAAACCAAGATGAGGGAGTTTCTTTAGTGACTAAGTAGTTCACTATATCAGCGTACCATGGATTGATAGAATTTGAAAGAAGTTGTCCATCGGGGAAGTTTTCATTGATTGGGAAAGAAGATGGTGCGTTCGGAAGACGTGATAAGTGATCGGCTATGACATTATCGGATCTTTTTTTGTCCTTGATTGTAAGATCAAATTATTGAAGTAAAAGGTTCCAATGAATCGAAGGTGATTTAGCATCCTTTTTAGCAAAGTGATATCGAAGCGCAGAGTGGTCCGTGTACACAGTAATGTGTGAACCTATCAAGTAAGGTCGAAACTTTTCGAGCGCAAAAACGAGAGCTAGAAGCTCTTTTTCGATAGTTGTGTAGTTGAGTTGAGCGTCGTTCAGAGTCATGCTAGCATAGTAGATAACGTGAAGGATCTTGTTGATGCGTTGTCCTAAGACAGCACCAACTACAAAATTAGAAGCGTCACACATTATTTTGAAAGAAAGATCCCAATTAGGTGCACAAATGATTGGAGATGAAATGAGTTCGTTTTAGAGACGTTGAAAAGAAGAGATACACTTAGAGTTGAAACCGAATGGAACGTCTTTTCTAAGAAGAGTCGTCAAAGGACGAACCGTTTTTCTAAAGTCTTTTACAAAGAGTCAGTAAAAGCCAGCATGTCCTAGAAATAACCGAATATCCCTAATAAATTTGGGAATGGGTAGATTTACAATGACCTCGATTTTTGTTTTATCTACCTTAATACCTTTATTTGAGATGATGTGTCCCAGGACTATGCCTTATTTGATCATAAAGTGGAATTTTTCCCAATTCAAAATCAAATGTTTTTCCTTACATCGATTTAGAACCAACTCGAGATGATGTAAACATTGGAAAAAAGAATCGCCAAGATAGAGAAATCGTCTGTAAAGACTTCTAGAAAGCGTTCAATCATGTCGGAAAAAATGCCAACCATGCATCGTTGGAAAGTAGCAGGAGCGTGACAAAGTCCGAATGGCATATGTAGATAAGCAAAAGTATTGAATGGGCATATGAAAGTCATTTTCTCTTGATCTTGGGGAGCGATGGGAATTTGGTTATAGCCAGAATAACCATCAAGGAAGCAGTAGAATTCGTGGTCGGTTAAACGTTTGAGCATTTGGTCAACGAAAGGAAGAGATAAGTGATCTTTTCATGTTGCGGCATTTAATTTTCAATAGTCAATGCAAACACGCCAATCCGCTTGAGTACGGGTTGGAATAAGTTCGTTTGAATTGTTCTTAACAACGGTATCCCCGACTTTTTCAGTATAACGTGAATTTGGCTAACCCATGAACTATCGGAGATTGGGTAAAATATTCCGTTGTCGAGAAGTTTAAGTATTTCATCACACTGCATCTTTCATTAATGGATTAAGCCTTCATTCCACGTCACGAACAGGCTTGGCATCGTCGATCAAATGGATGTGATGTTGAATAATAGCACGGCTAATTCCCTTTATATCGAAGATCGACCATCCAATTGCTTCTCTGTTTTTTGAAAGAATAGAGAGAAGAGAAGCTTCTTTGTCAAGAGAAAAATAGTTAGAAATGACAAGTTTCGTTTTCACCTAAATATGCGTGCATAAGGTGATCAGGAAGTGGTTTGAGGTCCAACTTAGGGAGTTGCTTGACAAAGAATTTGGTTGAGATTCTGACTCAGTTCGAAGCGATTTAAAGCGAAGAGTATATTTGATTTCGTTGGGGATTTCATGAAATAGTTTTTCATACTTGGCCTCGCGTACATCGTTAAGATCAAGTGTCTCATTTTCAAAGTTTTCGTGAATGGAACCAACTTTCAATGTTTGGTCACGAGGTTCGTTCGATTGGCTTTCAAGATTGAAAATATTACGATCCAAAGTCATGTTTCCAAAATAGATTTTCATCGAACCGTTACGACTATTGATTCAGGCGTTTGAGGTGGCTAAGAATGGTCGGCCTAATATCAATGGAATTTGACTTGCGGGATTTGTCATGGGATGTGTTTCGAGAGTAATAAAATCAACGGGGATTATCAATTGCGTACTCGAATGAGCACGTCTTTGATTTCTCCGACGGGATTCTTAATGAAACGATCGGAAAATTGAAGCGTAACTTACGTGAGATTGAGCTCACCTAAGCTTAATTGTTTGTACACGGAGTATGAAATCAAGTTGACACTCGCACCTAATCTCTCAAACATTTGTTAATCGTCTTGTCTCCAATTGTACACGAAATCGTAGGGCAGCCAGTATCTTTGTATTTAACGAGCATGGATTGGCACAAGACTTCACTTAAATTGGCGGCTAAGAAGACTTTTTTAGGCACTTGAGTGTGTCGCTTTTGGGTGCACAAGCCCTTAAGAAATTTCATGTAGGTAGGGATTTGCTAAACGATATCAAGAAGCGGGATGTTCACTTTCAGTTGTTTAAAATTTTCCAACATCTTTTCCATTTGATCCGAGTGTTTCTTGGGTCGAAGACAATGTGGAAATGGAACACGATACTTGGTAAGCGAGTTTACTAGAGTAGAAAAAGAAAAATTTTGATTGGCATTCGATTCAACATTTGGCTCCGCGTTCTGTTCAGATTCGTTCGTTGCTTTAGAAGTGTCAAGAGAAGTTTTCGGTAAATCATTTGGGTTAACGACTTTATTATCGATTTGTTTACCAAACATAGAGTTGTAATAGCATTTAAATGTGTGACATTACTATCTTGAACAACATAGGCATAATTTGAATTTGCGTTTTGATTTCTTGGATTTGGAATTGGCTGACTTGGGAATGTTCCTTGTTTACGTTTGCTCACAGACGTGGCTAATTGACTCATTTGCATTTCGAGTTTTACGTTCGATTGGTTTGTGTTTTGCATATATGAGGTCAATAAATTCTGCAAATTGTTGTTTGATTGAAGACTTTGAGTAGTTGCTTTAACCAATGTTTCAAGAGTTTTCTCAAGTAAACTAAAGCATTTATTGTCTTGGGGAGGATGAGAGGAATTTGGTTGAAAATTTGATTGTTGCCGCTGATTATGAGACAGACCCGTAGAGTTTGGTTGTAAATTGTTGCGCTAAAAGGGAGGATTCGAAGCATTATTTGGGAATGCTTGAAAATTAGGACGAATTGTATTCATGTTGGAATTGTTTTGGTTCCACGCAAAATTCGGATGATTTCTCCAATCAAGGTTGTACGTTGGAGAAAATGGGTCAATTTTGGCTTTATTGAAAGCATTGATTTGTTCAACAGAATTGGGACATTGATTAGTTATATGATTAGGATCGTTACATTTATAAAACATCGGTTGGGAAGCTTAGTTCATTTGATTCAATGAGAATACGTTATCGAATTTTTTAATCATTGCGTCGATCTTAGCTTTTGAAGCAAAAGAAGATCCTATCAAGTGTGCACTCGATCGTGGGTAAATTGATTTCTCGTTCAAACGTTCCCATTGAGACGACTTTTCAGCGTGGTTTTCAAGAAATTGCCAAGCATCATCGTGATGTTGGGCAAGAAAGTTGCCTTGACACATTGATTCGAGCATGGTTCGTAAGCTGTTTTCAAATCCATCGTATAAGATTTGGCAAATTGTCCATTTTTCATAGTTATGGTATGGACATTTTATCAAAAGCACTTTGAATCTTTCAAAATATTTTCCGAATGGTTCTCTTTTGAATTGATGAAAATTTACAATTTCGTTTTGGATTCTACTCGTTTTTTCCAAGGGATAGAATTTTCTTAAGAAAACTTTTATGAATTCTTCCCACGTTTTAATCGAGTTCAATGGTAAGCTGTACAACCATTTTTCAGCGTAATCCGTAAGAGCGAATGGGATTAATCGAAGTTTGATTCCATCATCGAAAAGTTATTGGAGTTTAATGGTTGCACAAACTTGTTCGAATTTAGTCTAGAAAATGTATGGGTCATCGTGCTCGAAATTGTCGAACTTCGAAAGTGTGGCAATATGGTTCGAGTGAATTTCGAAATGGTTATCGGTAGGGGCGGGTAACGTGATGCAAGATGGAATAGAAACTCTATCGGCAAAGATTCTATCCATTAGAGTTCGAATGCCGTTCTCGTTGCCATTTCAGGATCATCCTCTGTTCAAGTTAAATGGTTAGTTGTCGAGTCGCGAATCCAACGATTTATTGTTATGTCACGAGTCCAAGTACTCATGCACAAGTGAAAGTCGAAGAGAGGAAGAAGTTAGAAACAAGTTCAGAGAATGAAAGAAGAACTGGAAATTAAAGTTAAAAATTGTTTTTTCTTTCTTTCTTTTATAAAGGAAAAAATATTTACCAAGTGAAATTTATTTTCAAAAGAGAAGTTTGATTTTTATTTTATTTTTGTTTGTGGCTTTTTAAATTTTTCTATGTTTTTGTCTTTGTTTTTTTTTTGAGTTTTCAAATTTTCAAATATTTACCAAAAGGAAATTTTTTTTGTTTTTACAAAATGGGTATTTGAAAAAAATTTTGTTTTTGTTTTTGAATTTTTAAATTTTTTTCTTTTTAAAAAGATTTTATGTAATTTTTTTGGATTTTTTTTCTTGATTTAATTTTTTTAAAGGAAAGTAAAAAGGATTTTTTTTTTGGTTAACAATTAAGTAAACTAAAATTTATAATTTTTTTGGATTTCGGATTTTTTTTTAAATATGCATGAACTAATGCAACTAAATGAATGCAAAAGACTTAATTACAGTTTTATATCCTTAGTAGCTCCTAAATCAAAATTGTATAATCACATTTGTCTTAAATCAACAAAAATATTTATCAGGCAGGTAATGTGCATGGGTTATCGGTGCACCACCAATCATCGTAGCACTGCAACCAAAGGTATAAGTACCTTCAGAGGAACAGCCAGTATAATATTTACGAATCACCGTAATTTTTATAACTGGTTATTACTCTGCCATGACCTAGATACCAAGAAATAAAATTGTTCAAAGAAAACAATTATGAAGATACAATTAAGCCTTAGATGAGCTCGCGATACCCTTATGTCGAATGCCTAATCTTTATTATTAGTCAAATTCTACAATGAAATGCATTTGTAAGCTAAGGAAAGAGTAATGAAATCTCTCAACTTATGTAAATTGGGGTATTTCCCTTAAAAAAGAAAATAAGATGAGATGAATGCAAGACAAGAAATTAAACATGAATTTACAATGCAACTAAAATGAAGTTTAATTTTGTTTTTGGATTTTGAAGTTTTTTTATAAATGCAAATGCAATCAACCAACAATGCAATTCAAATAAAAATAAGGTAAAAAGGCATGACATCAGAACTTGCAGATTATTACCAATTTATTTTTAAGCAACGATTTTTTATAAGCAAGCAATTTATTTTTTTAGCAAGCAGACCTTCTCTTTTTGCGATTTTTTGCTTTGGCAAGCTGAAAATAAAACAAAAGATATATACACACAATTTTTTCTATATTTTTTTGGAAAGAAATTATGGAAAAATTTGAAACAAAAACAATTTGTCAAAACCAAATTTACTACACTAAATTTTTTATGGATGGAAATTAAAAGAATTTGAAATAAAACAAATAAAACAAAACAAAGCAAATTTAAAATTAAAGTTTTTTTATATTAAAGAAGAAACTAAAATAAATGAAAAAAAAAATGAAACTAAAACAAATTAAAACAAACATAAAAAAAAATTTAAACCAAGAGAAAAATGAAAACTACGTTTTTTTTAATATCCTTTTTACCAAAGGAAAATCAAAACAACTGAAATCAAAACTATTGAAAGAAAAGTCATAAAAAAACAAAACTAAACCAAAAATTTGTACGTTATTTTTTAGAAATTTTTGTTTTTTTTTATAAACAAAGAACAAAAGAAAATTCATAAAAGAACAAACAAACAATCAACCGAAACAGACTCCATTCAGCCCGTTCTCTTTTTATTTTTATTTTTTTATTTTAACCCATAAGCCCCGGCCCAACAACAATGTTCAAAAACTCCACTTAAAGATCAAAACAAATAAGGTGTGGTCTATTGTCACCCCGTCATTTTCTCTTCCCACCCCGTATTTAAAAAAAAAAATCCACTCCATTAATTTCTCTTCCCACCCCGTTCAATTCCATTAATACCCTCTTTGCCGATCAAAATCCTAATTAACCCTCAACCAAGCCGATTAAAACACATCTCGAAGGAGTCGCCGCCGCAGTTGCCGTCGCTTTTGCAGTCGTCGTCCCGCCATGGAGAAAGAACGAAGGAGCAAGCATAGGCACGGTATGATTTCTGTACTCGAATTAAGGATTCGATGTTGTTGCTTTCGATTTCTGCATTCGAATTCACCATTTGACCGTAGATGAAGCGACAGGAACGAGGTTGCTTAATCAACCTCGTGTGAGTATAACGTGGTGTTGTTAACGCCCACGTTATGACTGGACGAGGTTGATTAAGCAACCTCGTTCGTGTCGCTTCATCTATGGTCGAATGGTGAATTCTAATTGCATTTCGTAGGTCGAATTGGTCAAAATTCATCTCTCTACTTTTCCTCCATTATCTCGACCAAAGCTTAATGAAAAATTTGCATTTTGTTTGCATTGCATTGCATGGTATTACTGACATTATCATTTTTGTAGTTTGAAATTCTGCCACATTTGATATGGTCTGTTGAGTCTTCACAAGTGTTGGTGGTAAACCAAATATAGGTGTCACTAACATTATTGACATTAACATTTGCGAAGATTTTTTTGATATGGGTTACTTTGTAAACCAAATTTAGGTGTCACTGGGTTTATTTTTCTTCTTTTAGTTTCCAGTAACTTGTAACTTCATGGTAAAACAACAGTTCAATTTTTGAAAATTTCGCAGCCATGGTTTTTAACGTCTTTTTTTTTGAAGTTTATAAGTCGTATATAAAACAGTTTGCATCATGATGTACATATGGATTTAAAATTTGTTTTGTTGTTGCAGAAAGTTCAAAAAAACCAACACGCAATCCCCTAACGGCTTCCGAAAGAAATCGACGCGTGAAAGCGAGAAATCCAGACACTACAACTCAAACAGAGGAACAAAATCGAGATGAGCATGATATTCAAGAGCGAATTGTTGAGCATGTTGTTCAAGAGCAAAATTTAGAAGAACAATCTTCACAGCCTGTTCAACAGCAACCTTCACAACATGTTGAAGAGCATCTTACGCATGAAGATATCGGTGGTTCTAGTGGCACACAAAATACATCTTCCGGTGGACCCAGAATAACCGATGTGATTTGCAGCTACGATACCCACATTGCTTCATTGATAGGAAATGGCAAGGTATGTCTTACAATATTATATTAAATAAATTATATATCACAATAGCGTAATATACTGTTACGTTGTCCTTTAGGAACGAGACACTCTGTTATGTGTAAACCATGGTACAAAGATTTTAAATTGGAAAATACCAAGCGATGCAACAATTTTTAAAGGATATGTGGAATCTTCCGGATTACTTTCTCTAGTAGAGACATGTTATAGCTCGGTAAATAAAGTACTTATATCTTGTTTTGTTGAGCGTTGGCATCCGGAATCAAATACATTTCACCTACCATTCGGTGAGGTGACTATAACATTAAACGATGTTGCCTCCCTACTACATATTCCAGTTGAAGGATTACCAATACAAACACATAATTATTCCTGAAGTGATATTACTAATTTGGTTGTCAATAATTTGGGGATAAGTGATATTGAAGCAAAAAATATCATGAAGGACAGTGTTGGATACAAATTGCCTTATACTAAATTGTACGAAATTTTTGATGGAGTCTGCGATGATTGGGAAGAAGAAAAAATTAAACAAGCTGCTCGTGCATATCTACTGTATTTATTGGGCAATACATTATTTGTTGATAAAAGTAAGTCTCGTGTGTCCGTACATTATTTAAACCAAATTGGTAATTTGGACGAAGTTCGTAATTATTCTTGGGGTTCGGCAACTCTATGTTGGCTATATAGGCAGCTAGGTCTTGCGAGTAGAATTGAAGTCAAACAAGTTGCTGGTTTTCTCGGATTGTTGGAATCATGGATATATGAACATTTCGTACATCTGCATCCATCAACCAAAATGTATAATGAAAATTCACCAAGAGCGGCCCGTTGGGATCCAGCAAACGATTATCGTGCATCTCATAAGGAACTTAGGCTGTATCTTGATAACATTCAAGAACATGAGGTTTGAATCAGTTGATTTTTTTTATTTTTTTATTTTTTTTACAAATTAGGCTTGAATCATTTGAATTTTTTTAATTCAAGTTATAATAACTGCATTTTTTTTTTACAAATTCATGTAGGTAGTCTTTGACCCTTACATGCATGCAAGACAATTTCATCCTTTTTCGCAAATTGCTTGGTATTCTAGTTGTTTATTATGCTTAAATGTGGTAGAACCATATCACCCCACCCGGGTTTTGTGGCAATTTGGTAGGGTTCAAAACATTCCGCGGCCTATCATTCAATCAACTAGTAAAAACACTCATCGCGGTGCTACGGCTTCAACGTATAAAGTGCTTTACGAGTTTGTGGAAAATATTTGGAATGAGTGGCCAAATCATGTTGTTAGTGCACAATATCGTGCCATTCTTCTGCGTGAATCCACTGAAACGGTGACAAGTGATTATTTTGATTGGTATTACCCGCGCACCGTGTTAAAAGTTCATCCGGTTAATGAAAAATTATTCACCGTAGCAATCGACCTTCGTACGATCATTTATACATGGTAAAGTCAATATACTATTATTTTATATCTGATTTTACAATAATAACTTATTATCGATTTCCACTGCAGAGCTATGAAGAGCTTATGATGTGATTAGTGAAGGCATAACACTGGCTTCATCACAACCGGAGACTTCACGTTTGGCTCATCTTGGTAGAATCCGCAAAGCCCTTACTAAAGCTAAAAAGATTTGTGCTCGTTTTGTTAAAAAGGATGATTAGTTTTAGTTAGTGATTTTCAGTTAATGTACTTCTTGTTGTGGAACAATTTCAACTCTTTTTGTTGTTTAAGTGGATGGTTATTTTGTACTCTATGGATGGTTAATGTACTTCTTGTAGTTAATGTACTTCTTCTTTGTTATAATGTGCCTACATGGCTGGTTAATTTTCATGTTTGTTATTTCAGTTTGCTTATTTCAACTGATCATGGATTCAGTTTGCTTATTTCAGATTGCTTATTGTACTTCTTGTTGTTAATGAATTCAGTTTGCTTATTTCAGTTTGCTATTTCAACTGATCATCGTGAGCTAATGTTTGTACTTCTTGTATTCAGTTTGCTATTTCACCATCATGGATTTAGTATGGATGGTTAATGTACTTCTTGTAGTTAATGAATTCAGTTTGCTTATTTCAGTTTGTTTGTTATAATGTAGTGATCTGGTTCTTGAAACTCTCGGGTAAGGCTTAAAGTTCTTGACCCTGTATAGAACGAGGATAATGTGCTAATAACGTTCAGCGTGAGCTAAAATAACCTTTATATATCGTCAACCGCAAACGTTGCCTCTGTAGTTGACCACGTCAATAATGGACGTTGATTGCATGCAATACTCGTTCGAATTTTTGTGGTTGCTTTAAACAACTCTCGGGTGAAACATTTGTTGTCAATACCCTGTAAGGAACGGGACTTACATAAAGATAACGTTAAGTATGAACGATATTTGCCAAACTTCATCGTCAGGGACAGACGTGGTCAATATAAACTACAATGTTCGCTCCATACGTTATACCTGTGCTAGCCACGTCTCTGTTTGACGTAAAATAAATGTTGATGTCGTTCATTAGCTATTTTTTGATGTGGAAAACTCTCGGGTTCTGTTGATTTTGAACACCCTGCATACAACGAGGGTAACATGTATTTAACGTTTACCTCAACCTTTATATTTTCCAAAGATCTTGTCCGGTTCTGGCGTTAGTTTATTTATTGTTAACGTAATCTACTGACGCGACTTCTTTGTATACCACGTGCGTTGTACTGCAATCAACAAGTTATAACAGGTACAGAAGCAATTTTCACAACAACAATTTCACAACAACTATTTCAATTCAAAGTACATGGTCACAATTTTGTTTTCAAACATTTTTACTATTTCAACATTTTTGTTTTCAAACTACATTTTAACTTAGAATAACATGGTCACAATTTTCCCACGTAGCCATATTTTCATAATCTTCCATCATCTTCCATTCTTCTCTTCTAGCTCGTAATATATGCTCCCATTGTTCCGCTTCAACATGGCGATTATTAAACCAACTGATGTATACTGGTGGTACCGGATGGTTCGTTTGTAAGACGGCCTATACAAATAAAAAAAAATCATTGTAATTGTAAATCTTTCATCTATTTGTTGGAAATAAAATGATTAATGCATAATACCTGGACAAAATGGTGATTGTTTACGTGAATAATCCCTAGTTCACGACGATACAATTGAGATGAAATTTTTCCTCTTAAAGGTGGTATAGTCAAACTCAAACTGTCACTGATACTAAAAACGACAATATTATATTTCATAGCTATTATGTACCCAATCTCGGGCATAATCATCCACTTACTTGGTTCGGCACCGCCAAATTCGTGATTAAGCACATTTAACAAATAGGTGCTTCTACCTTTTTCAATAAACACTGTTAATGACATTAATCAATGCTATCTCTCTATCCGTGACAATGACACTTGGCATTTCTATATCACAATCAATCATTACCAATTGAAGACGAGTTAGGGCCCAAAGATAGTAATTTTCACGTTCAGATACGAGATATGCAACAGCAACGCAAAAGGTTTTATTAGTTGATGTGACACCAACAATCTCCAACAACGACATTCTATATTTGTTTGTTTTGTAAGTACAATCCATAACAAGAAGATGTGGAAATATTCTTAGCAAATCTATACTCGTAGGATGAGCCCAAAATATATCAGTAATTACATCACTTCCATCTAAAGTATTACGATGCCATTCGAAGTAATTTTTATTCTTAAGCTTGCTTAAGAGATATTGTATTTGAGAACGACCTGCTCTTTCCATTTTCTTGTGCCTAGAAAGAACGTTATATACAGTTTTAATTGTTGTACTATTAGATGGATCGTTTTGTTTTATAGTGTACAAAATGACTTTTGGCTTCACCATATTTTTGTACATTTCAATGGCTAATTTTTTTCCATCCTCCGTTAGTCGACCAAGAAAAGAGTGGCCTTCCGAGCTATAAAGTGAAGAATGATTATGAACACCGCATATGACTTCTAATCTCCAATTATCTGAACTATGAAGTTTAACACCTTTCAAACGAAATGGGCAATTGCACTTTTTTGTACTTGTTAATCTAATACTGTTAGATTTCTTGCCTTTGTACTCTTTATATGCTCCACTTCTCTCACATCCAAATATAATTCTTGGATTTCTATCGCTACTGTTAATATCCGATTTTAAGATTACGACTAACATTGCATTCCTTCTAGCAGTTAAATCAATCCATTTTTTCATTTTATATCTATTTGGAAATACCTTCATACAATAAAAAAAATGAGAAATTTTCAATTTAGAAAATAAACTAATTTACATAATAGTAAAATAAATTACATACAACATATGTTGTGAACTCATTACTATAATCCATAACAATTTCTTCGTCTTCTTCGGCCACTCATCCAATCTACAAAATAAAAAACGGGCATAGAATGTAACGAACAATGTTTTCATTATTTTCTAGTACATGATAAACTAGGTTTTGATCAATTCCTAGTGTATATGGCACTATGATTATATAAGTTCCCAGTATAGGAGCAGCCATGAAAGAAACATACCTGATTTTGTTGTACGTAGTTATCTGTCGTATCCTCCATATCAATTTCAGCAAACGGAAGAGAGATGAAGATGAAGATGAAGGGTAATAGACACAACAAAAGTAAATTGAATAAGATATCTTTTAGACTGTTAAAGGGTATAATTGGAAATAAAATTTTAAAATTTTTAACGGGATGGAGAGAATATATTGGCGGGATAATAGACGCCCCCAACAGATAATATAACTGTACGCAATTTCCCAGAAAGTAAATCAAAACGATGCCTCTTCATTCTCAGTTATAAAATCAAAACAAAACAAGTGTGAGTGAAGTCTGGAATTGGGTCGGCGATGTGTTATAGGAGTCGAAGTCGATTGGAGGAATCTAGGGTTGTCGTTGTCGTTTACGGCTTCGTGGTCTTCGGAGGAATGTGGTGGTGGAAGATGATTGTGGGGTTCGATTATTTGGATTGCGTGGTCGCGATTTTTAAATTGAATCGAACTTAGAGTTTGGGGATTGTGGTGTTTGAATTGGGTTTCTCGTTGAAGGCACTTGAAAGGGTTTTGGTTTCGGGTGGTTCGTTGATGGATTGGAGGCGGGGAGAGGTCGTGATTGGGCTTCTTTGAGTCTGAGTTCGAGGCTGTTCGATTTGGAAGAGGAAGGTGGTTCAACGTCTTGTAATTTGGGAGAGGCGAAGGTGGGAAGAGACAAGCGCAGTCTAAGTCCTGAATATGAGGAGCAGTTAGTGAATTGTGGTTAGGAGTTAGTGCAATTGGGTTTGTAAGGCCAGGGCTGTAGAAAATTGGGTGGAGGATTGATGTCAGTGATGATCAGGTTGATATGGCAACAGGCATAAGTGGGCAGTCAGGCAATCTTGTATTGGTGGAGTTCGGGAAGTTGATGGTGGGTGGTCGAAGTTATAGGAGATGTGGAGATGACAGAGCATTGTGTTGATAGATGATTGTCTGTTCAGTTTGTATATAGTGCTGTGATGTTCCGGTGACAGTGATTTGTTGAGAAACTGGTAGAAGCAGAAGTGGCTGTGGGATAGGTGCGGGTTGTACAGGGAGAAGTATGGGTGTTTAGTGGAAGAGGAGTGTTAGAAATAGCAGTAAGGTGATGTTGTAATGTTGAAGTGGAGTGTTGGAGAGATGTTGCCGTGGCAACCAATAGTGGATGAAGTAGAAGAATGTTGAATGCAGTGTTGTAGGACAGGCAGTTGGCAGAGGGGTAGATGTCTGGAAGAGGTGAATTGCTGTTGTTTCGCAGTGATTTTGAGGGGAGTCTGGAGGAAGTGGTGATTGGCGTGGTGTAATGAAGTGGCAATGGAACCAAGGGAGGGTATGTGCACAGAGCATGCATAGTGAAGTTTGATTAATGAGGTGAATGGTGTCCAGTAAGCAATTTGAAGTGGTGGGCAGTATAACAGTGGACCGTGGAGAGTAGCAGTGTGTTTTGATTGTATGAACAGTGTTGTTGATTTAGTTAGGGCGAAGAATTGATGGTGATCTGTTTGTATAAAGTTGGTCAGGGACCAGTCGTTTCTGGATGTGCACTGATGTGCAAACACGGATGTGAAGGATGTATGACAGAGAGGTTATTACTGTTGTAAATGATGCAACAGTGAGGAATTGTTGTGGTAGAAGAGGGTTTAAACTTGAATGTAAAATCAAAATGAAATTGAAATGTACATGTAGTTGAAAATTTTAAATGCAATGAAAAATGAAATGGAAATGTTTTCATATTGAAATGAAACCGTGTAAAAAAAATAAAATTAAATTAAAAATTAAATATGAACTGCAAATGAACAAAACAACAACAAACAAAATGCAAATGGAAAATCACAAAAACACACAAATATTGTTTTTCAATGCAAATTAACATACAAATCAGTCACACAATTAAAATCAAAGAAAAATAATTCGAAGAATAGAAAAAAAATTAAATCAATTCTCCGGCAACGGCGTCAAAAACTTGTTCAACAACTAGTTTTCTATCGGTTTAGAAAATAATCGAGAAATTTCAAATTAAATTTATCCACAAGCGTACGGCGTACAATTTTAGTACGTGGCGAGTACCGATCGATCCGTGGGGAATTTTTTAAGATTTTTAAATTTTCAATTCAATCAAATTAGACCAAAGTGAGAGGAAATTGTTAACTACAAAAAGGCGCTAAAGCTAGAATTGAAATGTGATTTAAAAAACTATTAGACTAGAGAAGAATTCAGAGGAAAATCCACTCTCATGTTTTTGTAAATCAACAAACAAATAATTTATGATCTTTAGTTATAAAATTAGGTGAAATAATTGTTGCATTTATCACACATATGGTTTATTTATGTTATTAATTAACATAACTTAAACCATCAAACTATAATTTAACAATTATAGCACTTGTAAATTCTCATTAAAATGAAGCCAAAGGAAAAGCTATTTTAAGTATGATATATTTACTAATGTAACTAGTAACATATATCATCAAATTTCATTTTTTACTTTCATTTCAAAATCAAAAATTAATTACCGATTAATGATGTAAATCGTGTTTATGTTGAATAAGAATAGCTCATTTGCATAAGCAATATAAGCTATCAAACCCACTTGTATAAACTTATATCAAAATTCACTTTCATGAAGCACAAGCTAAAGAGATCATAAATCATAATAATGTTGAAATTACCTAACATTTTAAAGCTTCATTACCCCTAAATTGAAGGGTTTAGCTACTCATTTGTGTTATCAAATTAATACATGTAAGTTTCAACATTGAAAATGAAAGAAAGTAGAGAATAAACAAAGAGAAAGAAGATTAACTACTAGAAGGAAATGAATAAAACTAGCGCATAAATGTAAATCTAAGTTATGAACATAAAAAGAAAGAGAGCATAAAAATAGTATTAACAATAAAACAAAGAAAAGCATGTAGGAAAGAAAAAAGAAGAGGCTTGGAGGTCATTTTTATTTCATTCAACATAGAGCTTACAACTTACTTTCTTAATTTCCTAACTAATGTGAAAGAGTAGAAGATATTTACATGTACATAAGAGCGTTATTTATACATGTATAAAATTCTAATTCAATTTTTAGGGTGCTTCCTAAAATGCCTTTTAGGAAGTGTGGCCACTAAGTAACCATTAGCCACTAATTAATCCATCATTTGATGTGCATGAAGCTTTAACCTCCACATAGTTGTCCATCAGCTTCTAATTGTAGATTTAGATAAGTGGGTGAGGTCCTCCATGATCTTGAACATGAATTATTTCCTCTTCATTCCTTTGTATTTCCTTATGCATACATATATCATCATGATTCTCTCTTCCATATGCATTAAAATATCCTATAAAAATTGAAAATTTGTCCAAGGAAATTTTTTTAAACGGACACATGCATAAAAGTGATCATTTTGCCCCCGAATGAAGATGAAAATATGATGATCATGAAAATAATTGAATTTTGGTTTTAAACATGTTAAAATGCCCAAATATGATATTTATTTAAATAAAAAGAGATAAAATATAGATGTAAATGTATGCACATTTACATGCACATCAAGTTTATTTGTCATCTTCATGGAGCACCTCTTCTATCCTTCGAAGGCAGAGGAGATCAAGTGCTTATTCAATATAAAGATTCACGGGGACAACCCTTCCTTTATTTTTCGAGAAGCAGTTAGAAATTGCCAAGTCACGACCGGGGCTTAGAGCAAGCTGAGTTACTTTAAGACCGAATGGTTCTACGTTCGGTGTCCACCGGGCTTCGCCAGATGATGGCTAGCAAGATGTAAGTGCCCTAGCCTCGCTAATTAGATAATAGTAATTGATGTCGAGTCTAACATTTTCTTCCTTTTACAGCTTCAATTCCACGACATGAAGGTGCTCATTTTAAGGAGATAGTACGAATTCTTCAAGAGGTGCCCGTTGAACACAAAGAGATTGATGAAGTCCTTACAGACGAGATTCTGGTTGCCGTTGCACTAATTGACAGAGATCAAAGTATTAGACTCATAGGAGTTTTTAGGACGGCCCCGTTGAGGCAAGCTCAAAGGAGAGCTCCTAGGATAATAATTACCGAACAAGGCGGTGATAACAATACTACGGCTGGAGATGAGCATCAGCTGGGCCTTCGCAAAGTCCTTGATCTTTAGAGCGGAAGAGAAGAGGCAAGTCTACAATCTATAAGTTGCAAAACCGTCGCAATCTCTTTACCTGTTACTAGTCAAGAGATTCCTCTCTTGCAAATGGAGAGCTCCCTTACGAGACTAGCTGACATCCCCATTCCAGATGACTTTTCTTTGCACCAAGACACCGATTAAAGGGGTTTCAAAGCGCCTTAAACATAAGAGAGCCAACTCCTTCGAGTATGGCTATTACAACCGGTTGGTTGGGGATTTGCTCATGCGTACACACACTTCAAGCCACCATGCAATTTTCTAGTCATAAGCTATTTATCTCTGGAGATTACCAAATCTGTTTCTCTTTTCATTTTACAGATACGATGTCGAGCCGGGAATCTATGCTTGGTAGCCTTCGCTCTACGTGCCGCTCATTTATCTCATACTCTGAGTCTCATAGACGTAAGGTCGATAGAGACCGTGATCACAGCAACTCCAACTAAGAGAGGGAGAGCTACGAGAAGGAAAGGGACAGGTAGAGGGAGAAGGAGAGACAGTACAGTCGTTGCTCTTGATAGTGCTCCCCACCACCTAGAGGACAACACAATCTTCTGGCTTTGGCAAACAACCCCTTGAATCCTCACGTCAAATACCACCTCCCCAAGTATCAAGCCCTGACCAACAGTGTCGAAGGACTGAAATTGAGTCTCCCGTCGCCACTGAGCAAGCCGTCACAGAACCCACTGGGGAAGAAGCGATTAGAATCACCAAGTTGAAAAGGGATTTTCAGAATATCTGTTTTGACGGATTCGTATTTCCCCCGCACTTAAAGAGAATTCCCAATGAGGCAGAGCAGACGATGCATGACTACATATATGATGTTTATGGCCAATATCGAGAATGAATGAGGACTGAAAATAAAGTATCAACGGTGGCCTTTGAGCAGAGGAGCACAATCGAGAAACTAGGAAATGATCTCACATAGAAGGACCGCATAATTCATGTGCTTAACGATGAAAACGAGTCCGCGAGAAATTCAGAAACGGAGGCTAATAAAAGAGCCGACGAGACAATCCGAAGGATGGAGGAGATGAGGCGAACACACTTAACCCTGGTCGAGGAAATGGGGCACCAGACCACCACAGTCATGGCTAAAAGGGATGCGGTGCTAAAAGAGCTTGAGGAGCTTAAAGATAAATTTGCTGAAGTCGTCAAAGAAAAAGAAGATGCAAATAAAGCCGCTCAAGAGGCATGCGATCAGGCTGTGGCGCTCAGGGACGAGAAGGATGCGGCAACGCTAAAGGTTTAGGAATTTGAAGCTAGGCTTGAGGGTGAAGTGAAAGCAGCAGAGGCCAGGTTGGTGGGCGACATTGAAGATCTCCTCATTACATATAATGCCAATATTCTAAAGTATCGAAATATGAGCTGGCTCGAAGATTATACATCACATCTATATAATGTTTGGTGCCGCTTGGTTGAAGGTGAAAAAGTAAAGCACCATATTGGTCGATGAGTTTGAATTAGAGAATCGACGCTGAATAAGGTTGAGAGAAGAGTTCTCCACGATGTCGCTATCATATTCGAGAAAGAGAGACTTGGTACTCAGCATCCGGAGGCTGAAGAGGGATTCGAAATTCATATACAAACTCAGCCTGAATCTACTCTTACGGTTGATCCTCTCTCTATGCCTACTTATAATCATTATCAACCGCAGTTCTCTCCAGCTCGCGAGCATGCCCCTGAAGCTGCTACGGCTCCACCTGCGAACCAATCCGAGGGAAGTATTTTGAACATTTCTAGCATTTATTCAAAGTCGGGAGCATTATTTGAAGTAGTCACCAACACCTTTTCTCTTACCTTTATTCAACGATAGGAACCGCACCAGTCGTGCCCCCTGCAACCCAAGAGCCGCATCATGAGCAGAAGGCCCTTATGATGGAGGCAACCACAAAATGGCCACTGCACCAAATGAAAGAGTGTAGGGGAGCACTTATACTTTTGAAGAACAGATGATGGAGAAACTTCTTGGTCATCAAAACGACCCACTTACCGACCTACCATTCGTCATGGGTGAAGGCGCATTCATGGCCAGCTCTTCGAGCCCAACTGGCATCATCCCTGTAGACGCTCAATCAATTCATGAAGAAGGGATAATAGCGGAGGTTGATGCCAAGATGGAAGCAGCCGCACAGTCTGGTGGTATTGGAGGTGGTATGGCGGGTCCTGGTCCAGCTCCACTGTGAATTATTTCTCCCAGCGGTATGATTGTCAATACTAGCGTGCCTCCATCGTCTTCCAACATCGAGGAAGTTCCTATCCCTCTGACTCAGCATTCAGAAAGTATTCCAATTCCTGTAAGTTTGGAGGAATAGGTCACCATAATTCCCCCGGTTGGAGATCAAACACAAAAAACAAAGCTTGAAGAGGCACCCAAACAGTAGCTCAAGTGGGTCAATGCCGAAGAAGAAGAAGAAATCGAGAGAATGAACATGTCTTCTTACTTCCTTTCTTGGTAGATAGATAGGAATGTCTTTTTGCGTCCTGTCGGCAGCGTATAGACGCGAGTTCGGCCCCTGCTAGTAGGATTTCTTGGAATGATTTTTTACTTATCCTTCTTCAAAGAATAGTTAAAATGAAATTCCATTTTGTTTTCCGCATAGTTTTATGTTTATTTGCTTAAGAGTTACCACGCTTGAATTTCTATTCAATATACTTGTGAAGCTTTAGTCTCTGGATTAGACTTGTGTTCGGTGGTTAAGTTCCAGAGTCATGGCTTCGGACCGTAACCAAACGTTTAAGTCGATTCCTGATGTTGTATTGTCTCGATCAGTAGCTGGTACTTGAATTTTGGGCGGTCGCTTTCCACCTTCGATAAATCGAGCTTAACTTAGTCGGAATGAAGTTAAAAAGAGAGGGATTCGAGCAATCGGATCACAGTCGCCCATATATTGGTAATTGCATCCACACTCCAGGGATTGCACTTGTACGTCGATGGTCAGTCATGCCAGCCTAATGTTTAAAAATATATCCGCGCTCTGGGAATTAAGTTATTTTACGGATGGTCAATCACACCCATTTGATATTTAGAGTTTTGTCCCCACTCTGGGGACTTTGATTGGTTCATGGGTGGTAAGTCACACCCAATTTGTGTTTATACTCCAGTCCGCACTCTAGAGACTCGAAGTTGTCTCATGAGCGGTCGGTTCACACCCGATCTATATTTATACTCCAGCCCGTTCGCTGGGGACTTACATTTAGCCGATAGGTGGTCAGTTACACCTGTTTTGTTGTTTATACTCTAGTTCGCACTCTAGGAACCTAGAGTTGGCCAACTGACGGTCGATCACATCTGTTTTGAGATTTAGGATTTCGTTCGCACTCTGGGAATGATAGATTCATTAGGATCGTGGACGGTCGGGTCACATCCACCTTGAGTTAACTAGTGAGGTCATTAAATGGACAGATCCATCCTCCTCAGACTTGGTTTAAACACGGGCGAATTCATTAGGTGGACGGATCCACCTTCTTCGAGCCCGCATTTGTAAGTTTATACTCTAGCTCGTACTCTAGGAGTCGAAGTTAGTTAGAGGATTGTCGTGTATCAATCCTTTTTTAGCTTTAGTGTGATGGCTTGCCCCAGAGCTCGAATTTCACATAGAGAGTGTCCGATCATATCACAGTCACTCCCTATTTGAATAAATCCCACCATAGGTTGGAACTTAGCTCCTCATGCACTATGATGGTCGCATGATGCATTTTAAGAATCACTGCTCTGGCTCAAAGAGATTGCATTTTATTGATAAAATAAGAAAATATGGCAAAGTCAATTGCCTTATTACAAATTCAAATTTCAAAATTCATAAACAAATCGCAAATGAAGAGCAGAATTAATGAATAAATAAAGCTTGTTATGTGTAGTAGCGATGAAGACTCTCGCTGTTCCAGGATCTTGACAAAGTTAGACTACAATGGTCATAATTTAAAGGTGTCGTCTCTGAGTCTTGGTTCAATAACATATGGCCCTTCCCACGTTGGTCTCATATGCGAAGGAACCGAGTAAATTCTCTTAAGGATGAGATCGCTGAGTTCAAAGGTTTGGGATCGGACCTTAGCACTATGTAATCGGGCGACTCGACATGGTGCGTGGCTGCCTTCAAATCAGCCTCTTCACACTTCTCATCTAATAAGTCCAGAGATTCAGCAAGTAGTATAGCATTTATCTTCGGGTCATAATATGTCATAGGATAGGTACTTCCAACTCGATTGAGTAACGGCTTCTTAACCGCAGGAAAGTGAAAATGGAGTATGGCCGATCGTGGACTTTTGGGTCATTCCATAAGCCCATAGGACCATAGGAAGTTCAACGACCCATTTGCCCTTAGCTTTTTCCAATCGTTTCTTCAGAATGGACTTTATAACTTTATTAACAGCTTCGACCTATCCAACCGCTTAAGGGTGTGCAACTATAGAGAACTTCTTCTGGATATGGAATAGCTAATAGAAATTCTTGAACTCGAAGCTATAGAATTGGGCTCCGTTGTCAGTGATGATGGTATGAGAGAGACCAAATCGACAGATAATATTGCGTACAACAAAGTTGATCACTTTTTTGTTTTGATAGTAGAGAGTGTTTCGGCTTCCGCCCATTTGGTAAAGTAATCAACTGAAACGATGGCGTACTTCGCGCCACCTTTAGCTAGAGGTAGAGATCAAATAAAGTCGATGCCCCATATTGCGAAGGGCCATGGACCAACCATCTAAGTTATTTCTTTAGGCACAGATCTTGGAATCCGAGCATGTTTCTGACATCTGTTAAATTTTCTGGTATAATCTAATGCGTCATGATTTACAGTCGGCCAATAATAACCATATCAGAGCACTTTCTTTGCAAGAGCTTGCCCCCTGGTGTGATCGCCACATTCTCTTTCGTGTACATCATGCAATACTTGTTTGATTTCATCGTGGGTGATACACCGAAGTGAAGGAACAGAGTACCCTCTTCTATACATGACTTCATTCTGAATGGTGAACCGCAAAGACTTTCAAAGAATTTGTCTTTTCTCACTCCTGCGCTCTGGCCAGGTCCCATGCTCGAGATAGTTTCTAAATGGAGTCATCCATGACTCCTTATTAGGTATGACTTCAAGTACCCAATCGGTCTCCATTTGATCAATACTCGGGGAAGATAGTGTCTCAATGGGAATGAGTCCCATTTTTTGTGCTTCACCTGTGCTGGCTAACAATGCCAAAGAATCAGCCTTCTGATTGTGTTCTCGAGGTATGCAATAGATGGCATAATGATCGAACTGATTCAATATTCCTTGGACCCGAGCAAGATAAGCAGCTAGTCTCCGGTCTTTGGTCTGGTATTCCCTCAAACTTGGCACACGAATAATTGCGAATCGTAGTAAATTTCCATAGCATAATTCTTGAATCTCTGGCAAGCTTTAGTCCGGCGAGCAGGGCTTCATATTCGGCCTCGTTGTTGATCGTACAAAAATTGAACTTCAAAGCATGGCATATAGCCTTCAAGAGTTTCAAGCACAACCCCAATGCTTGAGAAATGGTCATTTGATGAACCATCAGTATGTAGTTTCCAGTCATATTTGGGAGATTCACTAGTTTTAGGTAAGTCCTCCAAGATAGTGAATTCGACGATGAAGTCTACTAGCACTTATCCTTGAATAGCTCGTCTTAGTGTGTAAGTGATGTCGAACCGACTCAGCTCGATATTCCATTTGATTAACCTACTAGACGTCTCAGACAACGTAAGGACCTGTCGTAACGGTGGTCGGTGTTGATAGTGATAGGATGAGCCTGAAAATATGGGCGAAGCTTTCTTGAGACAATGAAAAGTAGTAAGCTAACTTCTCCAACTTTGGATAATTTATCTCTGTGCCGGTCAACTGTTTGCTGATGTAATAGACTGGCGGTTATACCCGGTCCTCATCCTGAATTAAGGCAGCATTGATTGTGTTTTCTGGCATTGCCAAGTTCATGTATAGTCTCTGGTGATCAATAGGTTTTGACAGAATAGGTGATGTGGAAAGGTGTTGAGCTAGTTCTCGGAATGCGCCCTGACACTCCATAGTCCATTCACAGTTCCGCTTCCCTTTTTTGATTATATCGAAGAAGGGAATGCATTTGTCAGTGGATTTTTGAAATGAACCTACTCAACGCTGCTACCTTTCCATTCAGCTTTGAACTTTCTTTATAGTCCTTGGAGACTCAAGATTTCTAACTGCCTAAATGTTTTTGGGATTGTCTTCGATTCCCTGAACATTAACAGTGAATCCAAGGAATTTTCCAAACGCGACCCCAAAGTGACACTTCAACGGGTTGAGTTTCATTCTGCACTCTCGAAGGATGCTGAACATTGTTTCTAGTTCTTTGATATGATTAGTGGAGAATCGTGACTTCACAAGCATGTCATTCATGTATACCTTCATGTTTTTCCCGATCTGGTTAGCGAACATTCGATTAACCAGCCGTTGGGATGTTGCTCCAGAATTCTTAAGTCCAAATGGAATGACTTTGTAGCAGTAAAATCCTAGATCGAAGATGGAGCTGTTATGCTTCTGATCGGGCAGGTGCGTGGGTATCATATGGTAGCCATAATATGCACCCATGAAGGATAAGAGTTCATGTATGGTGGTTGAATCTACAAGCTGATCAACTCAGGGAAGTGGAAAAATATCTTTAGGGCAAGCTTTATTCAAGTCTGATTAGTCAACGCACGTTCTTCATTTCCTGTTAGGTTTCCTGGCAAGTACAGGATTGGACACCAATTTTCGATATAACACATCTCGGATAAACTCGTTCGACTTGAGTTTATCCACCTCTTCTTTTAGGGCGGTAGATCTCTATGGATCCATACCATTCTTTTTTTTGCTTGACCGAGACATGTCGTGGGTTAATATTTAATGTGTGGCTTGCAATGTCCGGCGAGATCCCACACATATCGTAGTATGTCCAGGCAAACACGTCGAGGTTTTTCCAAAGAAATTCATCCAATTCTTCTTTCATCTGTTGGCGTAGCTGAGATCCAATCTTCACCATTTTAGAATAGTCATCATTATCGATCGAAACATCGATCGTCAGCTCTACCGGAGAAGCCTAACTGTCTTTGACTTCGTCCTCGCTTTCAGTATCTCTTAGGTCAAGATCTCTTAGGGATTGGTTATGGCACCCGGGCCTGGGATCAAGCGTTAACTATCAATTATCCACAAAGAGGACGCAGAGATATTCCTTTACGCCCTTTCCCTTCTCTTTTCGCCATGCCTCCCGCAGCCTAGCAACGTAACAGGCTCGTCCAACAGCCCGATCCCCTTAAACAACCCCGACTCTATTATCGGTAGGGAATTAAAAAGTTAGGCACTAAGGGGCGATAGCGGCCATGAAATCAGCTAAGGCCGGTCGGCCCAAGAAAGCGTTATATGGTGAGTCAATATCCAATACCACAAACTGCAATATCCGGACTCTCCGGCGCTCTCCAACTCCCAACTCCATTGGTAGCTTCACCATCCCAATGGGTATAGTCACACTTCCATTGAAGCCATGGATACTAGACTGACAAGGCATCGAATCTTTTGCTTCCATCTCCATTTGATCATAGGCTCTCTTAAAGAGTATATTCACTGAACTTCGACTGTCCACTAAGATCCTCTTCATCTAAGAAGGACCTGTTTAAGCTGAAATGACTAGTGGATCAATGGTTGGGGCTTCGACTCTATCGGCATCCCTGTCTTGAAATAGGATGTCGTTTGTCATCGTATTTTATTGTTTGGCCGAAGCCCCGTCTTCAAAATTACTACAACATTTGAAGCTCGCATGCCTAATAGAGCTGACATACGACTCCATTTCCATCTAGCTCCAATCCGTTGGATGAGGACCACCACTAACTGTGTTAATCATTAACCTTCTGTCGATACAAGTGGGTTCCTTCGGTCTAACCTGATTTGGTATTTAGCTTTGATTTGATGGGCCCGCACCGCCAGATTGCGATGCCCGAACGAACTGCTCCAACTTTCTTTCTCGGATCAACTTTTCGATAATATCCTATAGATGATGACATTCATTCACCTTGTGGCCATAATTAATCATTAAGTATACAAAACATCCTAGTTTGATTCTGTTTTTCTAATGATAGATTTGGAGCAGGTTTCTTATATTGGATAGTGTTACAAGTTTGCAAGTACGCATTTTCCAGATATGTATTTAAAGGAGTATATGCATCAAACATGGGAGCTTTATGTCGCGGTCCACGATTTTGATCCCGCTTCCTACCCTAATTTCCATCGCCTTTCTGCTAATTCTACTTATTCTGTATGTTTAACTGCACCTTTTCGGAACTCTCCCCGGTTTGTTTCACAACAACATTGCTATAGACTCTTTCACACTGGGCCTTACGTCATCCTTTTTCCTAGACTGTTTCACATTCTCTCTTCTCAAGAACTAAGCTGCCTTGGAATAGAAACGGTTCAATGATGTAGGGGTTTTCCGGCCAACCAGTTGCCAAATTCGAAATCGGGATCGATTCCCTTAGTCAGTGCCATTTGAATGGAATTGTCATTAGGGTTACTAATCTCAGTGCATGCAGCGTTGAATTGCTCCAAGTAATGTCTGAGTGTCTCTTTGGGAGCCCTAGACAAGGTATTAACAACTTTGGGCCTTGTGACATGCATGCGAAACTTCTCAACAAACTTCGTTGCCAACTGGTCAAAACATGAAATGGATCAGGGTGTTAGGCGAGTAAACAACATAGTCGCTATGCCCATAAGGAGATTGGGAAACTTTGGCATTTGATTGCATCATCAGCCTATGCGGCATTCATTAACCATTCATACTTTAAAATGTGTTGGTTAGGGTTAGAGCTCCCTCCACAAACAGGTAGAGTTGGCATTTTGAATTGTCGAGGTGGTTCAGCATAAAAGATGTCATCGGTGAAAGTGGTATGACTCCGGGAGATTCCTTAGTCGTCATTGGTAAGGCTTTGGCTTTCACGGATCATCTAATGGATCATTATCGGGATGTCGGGCATCCAGACATTCTAGGCATGCTAAGCCAAGGTATGGTCGGGTTCCACAATGCAAGGATGGGCCGGTCGCGGTCGACGGTCCATATCTTGCTTTCTTGGCTCTAGGTCTTTAGAAACGTAAGGCTCAGGAATATAATCACACTGGAGATGGTTCAAATCCGTTCAGTTTCGATGTCAACTCCCAACTCAATAGCAGCATGGTTGTTAGTAGTGTGATAAGAAACCGTCCCTCCTCGGAAGAAGGGTCTGGTATAATGGCTGGTTGGTGGACCAACTCTCGGTTGCCTAAGATTTAAAGTGCGATGATGTCTGGTGGCTTGTGCACAGTTTCCATCCAGTCGTGGGCCTGTGGATCTGTGATTGTAATCAGAAGAAGATGAATTTTTAGTGGATGAGTAGGAAGCCCGATCCCTTCTGGATCTCTTTCGTCTTTCATGGTTCAGCCGATTGGTTAACTCAATATTGGCATGGAGCTACTGGGTGAGCTGTTGGCGGCTTTGAGTCAGCCCTTGCATCAGTAGTTGGAACTCCGCCCTGGTGGTAAGGCCTTGTGGATCCAAAGGTCTAGTAACGTTCTGGTCTACAGAGGGAAGTTGTGCGGGGTTCTTCCTATCACATCCTTCTGGATCTGCATCGGTTGAGTTAGTCCTGGTAGCGACTATGGTGAATAGTGAAGTTCTCTTCTATACTTGGTGCAAATCTTAATAGTGTAGAAGAACTTCTAGGCTTGGGATCTAGATCTTCTCCTTAGATTCTCGTAACCCAATATCGGTAGTAGATCTGATGAGCAAGGGAAAAGCTAGTTTTTCTCGGTGAAAGCATCAAAGTGTTTATACAAAAATTGGGTACAACACTCTTCGAATGTGTTTGAAGAGATAAAATGAAGAAAATAGCTTTAAAATGAGGCAGATCTAATAGACACACCAATCAGCAGATAAGAAAAAATGCAGCAACACACGAATTTAGAGTGGTTCGGCATATTACCTACGTCCATTATGAAATGGTTGATGTTTATTGAATTTTACTTGCTAATTACAAGAGATTACAATAGTAAAACTAAAGTGTAGAAGTGATTTCGACAGAGTGTCAACGTAGAGAAGCCAAAAGTCCATTTTATGTAGGTCCAAGGTCACTATTTATAGGTATAGGCTACAAATATCTGGCTCAAATCTCGGAAGACCCTTCTCTCACATGGGTGGGCCCATCAAATCGATCCGACGTTGATTGGGATCGATCCTTGATCGATACATACTCATTTCGTATCAGTCCAAAACACATCCATTTGGGCCGAGATCGATCATATACCAAGTAGAGGTGGTACGCAAGCTCCTGTGAAAATTTGGTACCATTTGGACTTGTAGATTTTGAGTTATGATCGATCCAAGCCTACATTTACAAAACACTACCGAGTTCTTATCGATACAATTTGTATCGATGCATCTAGTTCGAATCGATCAGGTGACGTGGTGCTACATTCTAGGATCGATCCACTTTTCATGCCGAGTGACCGATGGTGCATCACTTTTCATGCCGAGTGACTTAATATTCTTGAATTCTTGTCTATTCTCTATTTTCAAATTGCACTCAAACTGCTTACATTCTCCGATCGCTGATCACTTTATCTTCCACAATTTTCAAAGCACATCACGCTATATATTATAAAGGAGAAGATTATAGGAAGGTTGTACTTAATCGACTTATCAGTGTTATTTCAGAAAACACTACAATCAGATACATTTTTTATTTGTAAAGAAGTCATATTCGGTTGCTCAAGCAGTTGAAGTCCTATTCGGTTGCTTAGGCGGGTGAAGTTTTGTTTGGTTGCTCAGGCGGTGTAAACCTGGTCCTTCGGGTTAAGTGAGGGTTGTTGTAGTTGAAATTCCAAAAGGAGTCTAGGACTGGACATAGAACAGGAAGTTCGAACCAGTATAAAAATTCCCGGTGTGCTTGTTTTATTTTACTTATTCACATTGCTATAGTAACTTAGTTTATTTCCACACTGGTATAATATAATTCCATATAGCATGATCCGCACTGTCTTTTCATTTGGTATCAAAGCGTGGAGTTCTATGGCCAGAAAACATTCTAATCGAAATACAACATCCCTGTCAAAGCCACCAGTTGAAGACTACAAAAAGGTACTTTTTGATTTACAAATTTCAGTAAAAGATAATAATGAATTAGTTAGTATTAACGATAAGATTTCAAAGCTTAATTTTATTATTTAAAAAAGATGAAATCTATAGAATGTGAAAATGAGAAATTGAAAAATGAGAAGTTAAATTTAGAAAATAAACTTGGTGTTTTAAAGAATAATTTTATAACTATTAAAGATTCTCCAGATGAACAAAACACCATATTTGAAAAAGAGAGAGAGAGAGAAATTTTCAAAAGAAATGTTTGATTTGAAAAGACAAAATGATTTATTACAATCCCTTTTAGATAATTCAGAATCTCAAAATTTCTTTCTCAACAATGAGAACCATTCGTTAAAAAATGAGAATTCTGAATTAAATGAGAAAATTGATATTTTGAATAATAGTAATATTTCTTTTGAAAATAATAATTGTGACTTTAAAGCTAAATTTGATAAACTTAACACTGAAGTCATAAAACTTAATAAACGTCAAAATGATTTAAACATGATTTTATCTAGTTCTAGACCTTTACATGATAAAAGTGGTTTAGGATATAATAAAACTGATCGTAAAAATAACACTTAGATATGCTTTCATATATAGTATATGTTAGTGCTAGCACTAAATTTCGAGTAAAGTCTAAATCCAATTTTTATAGCAATTCAAATACTGTTATGACCAAAAGTTTATAATTTCTCTGAAAATACAACATCATTGACTGGAAATATGAATAAAAATTGTCTAAGTAATTGGGTTCTTGCTAATTGGAAAAATAGAGAAAAATACATTAATGGTTATTTTTTTATGATAGTTAATAATGAAAATTATATTTATAAATGTTCAACCACACCCAAATGGGTATGGTTTCCAAGACCTAACCCCCCGGACCCTAACATAGTAAGTGGGTACCGAAAGTGATTATTATTTATTGTAGGTACTCGGAGAAACTAAAGGAAAAGGGATAGATTTTGGAATTTTAAAGAATGTTCGATACGTTTAATAGAATTACGTGCTTACAATGAAATATGGACTTCAGCAAATATGGTACAATTTATTCTATTTTTTCTCCATAATTAGTATTGAGTTTATCCCACTATTCACAAGATATTTTATATAATTTATAATATTCCCTCATTCATTTTTATAATGACAAAGGGGAAGAAATTCATATGCATATTGATAGAGGGATATATTATACTTAGGGGGGATGTTATACTTAGAGGGAGCTTTAAACATGTTAATATTGTTTTATATATCGAATGAATATTTAAAAAAAAATGTATTGTTGTCATCATAAAAAGGAGGAGAATGTTAGAACCTCAATTGTTGGATTTTAATGACAACAACTATACAATTATGCCAAAGAATCTCTAAGCCAATTTGCAGGTACATGAGCATCAAAAAGAGACATACAAATACATTCAAAATGAAGATACAAAGTACAAAAGGATGAAAGAATGTATATGGAGATACAAGAAGAGATATACACAATTGAGACAAGGCGAAGGTGGCAAACAAAGTATTATTAGTCATAGAGTGTCTTGTCTAGAGTTCACAAATGTTAAAATCTTTTTCAAATGGTATACACACAAATACATTCATATTTTAAATGAAACATCAAGTTTTCAATAAATTGCATGGAGCAGGATTCGAACCCGAATCACTAGTTTAGAAGGCAAGTGCTCTAACCATTTGAGCTACGATAATTTTTTGTTATAGGCCAAATTCTGACGTCTGAATAATGTCATTCAGACGTATGAATGCTGAAACAAAATTATTGTTCCACAATATTCAGACGTATGAATGAAATTATTCAAACGGTTGAATTAGGCCAAAGACAGCCCATATCTTTGCTATTTGCGTTTCAACTTAATTCAGAAGTCTGAATTATTTTATTTAGACTTCTGAATATTTCTCAACAGCTTTTTCATGAATAGACGCTTCTCTTCATCGAAGAGAAACATTTTCAAAATCAACGGTTGCGCCTGTTCTTTTCAATATAACTTTTCATATATGGTTGAAACTCTTTATACACTATAAATAGATTACAGAATTCAATAAACAATCATTGAAAACTATTTTAATATTCTTGAATCCATATCTATTCTCTATTTTCAAACTGCACTCAAACTGCTTACATTTTATGATCGCTGATCACTTTATCTTCCATAATTCTTAAAGCACATCACGCTATATATCATAAAGGAGAAGATTGTAGGAAGATTGTACTTAATTGACTTATCAGTGTTATTTCAGAACACACTATAGTCAGATACATTTGTTATTTGTAAAGAAGTCATGTTTGGTTGCTCAGGCAGTTGAAGTCCTATTCGGTTGCTTAGGCGGGTGAAGTCCTTTTCGGTTGCTCAGGCAGTGTAAACCTGTTCCTTAAGGTTAAGTGAGGATTGCTGTAGTTGAAATTACAGAAGGAGTCTGGGACTGGACGTAGAATGGGAAGTTTGAGCTAGTACAAAAATTCCTGGTGCGCTTGCTTTATTTTACTTATTCACATTGCTATAGTAACTTAGTTTATTTCCGCACTAGTATAATATAATTCCATATAGCATAATCCGCACTGTCTTTTCAGTGACTATCGTTAATGGCAAAATAGTGATCATGAAACGTCAAAGGTTGGAATCGTTTGCCTAGAATTTTAATCAAAGCACCGTTTACTACAAGCATGGCAGATCATAAAAGTGCATCATCACAACATGCGAGGAAAGGAAAATCAACAACTAAAAATTACATTTAAAAAATGTGATATCCGAACAAAAACCATAATGTAGAAAATGCACGGATCAAATTTGAAAGAGAGTCAATTACTAATAATTTGGTAGGACTTGGAAGAAAGAATCGGTTTTTCTATAGAAAACATGAAGCTTCGGCAATCTTTTAATGGCAGAGTACCTTTGAAAGTCCAGTGAATGTTGGAACGTAGGAGGATACACACACAAACACACACCACACACACACACACACACACACGCACACACTCGAAGGGAAAGGACATAGGCCGATGGATTCACCACGTATGAGGAAATCTGAACCATCTTGGTGTAATCAATACGCTTGCCAAATCCCCACCTCAAAAAGCTATTTTCCTTTGTAGGGCCTGGGAAAATGAACCAACTTTGTCATTCATCTGATGATATGTGTTGAGCATTAAATGCATGACAAGCCCACCCCCATACATGGGCATAAGCTTGAAAGGCAGAATATTGCTCGTATTCATTGCAAATAAACGAATCATCTCTCCATTTCCCTTGGCACACATTGCTACGGATCATCTCCTTAACCGAATCGACCCAAATAGCCACAATCAGAGCACATGTGCCATCTCCTTCTGGGGCATAGATCGTCTGTTTCACATCTCACCTAATGGCCTAACCTGGTCTACTCATAATATACCTTATCCACTTTGATAAGATTGATGGTTGATCTCCCCTTGAATAGTGGGTAGTAAGGTCAAGGCGGGTTATTCTGAGAAGTTAAGGCCCCTAGATTGTCAGCTTGGCTGGCCAGCAAGCTACCAAAACAGCCTTATTGTTTACTATCATCTAGCCTTCCATCGCTTGTAAGAACCCACTAGCTTCTCTCTACCATGTCTGCAACCATCGAGCCTCCCCAGCTTAAGAGATCGTATGCCATTTCTTTGAATTCTCGACATTCATTAGCATGGCTCATATGATAAAAGCGCCACTATGTAGCAAACCCTCTAGGTACTTACTCGACATTTTAGTACCTCTACTACAACCATCCACTACTCCCATGCTATTACCATTTTTTGGGGCCATTTCCACAATATAGCCCACCAGCTATCTATATCTACACCATATAAACTATGTGGTGTCCAACTGCCATGGTCATCAACTATATATCATTAAAAGTGGCCTAAAGCATTTCCTGGAATCATTCTAACCAAGCTCGGCTGTCCAAGAATCAAGTTCAACCACTATAAATACATTATACATTTCCATTTCATAAGGGTTAAAAAAGAAAAGCCTAAAAAAAGGATAACCTTGTATTTTTGGCATCCTTTTCTTGTAATTTAGGCTATTATAACCGAAGCGGTATAATAAAGGGCTCCTCATAGTGGATGTAAACCACCTTTGGTTGAACCACTCTAAATCGAGGTTTTTTATCTTTCTGCATATTAGTATCATTCATTTATCATTTTAATTAACCGAGATGTTTGCCATCAATCCTTATTAATATACCCTCATGAACACATTTTAAAGTTGGCTAAAAATATATTCAATAAGTAACAAAGTTGACGGTAGATGTAGGATATTGATTTTGGTTGAACAACTCTAATTCTTTTAAGTTTTTCTCTCTTTTAATGTCATTACTTTTATAATTTTCATTTGTTACTTGATTGAGGGTTTGTCCTACTTTTAAAGCAAACATTTTGGCGCTCTAACTGAGAAAACAGGTTTCTTGGTTGTAGATCTAACTTAAAACTTTGGATTTGAACTATCCATAAGCTAGATCTAAAGATTTAGTGTTGAAGATCCATGGTAATTTAGATTTGAAAAAGTTTACCATTAGACCTAAAAAAAATGGCAGTAGGAAGGATATGAAGAAATCAACCACCTCAAGGTCCATTATTAAAGTAGAAAATAAAGGCTATTAAGATGAAGAGGGAATGAATCGGTCAACTCTTGTTGAAGCTCCATGTGCACCAGAGAGAGGAAAAAGGGTGAAATTGGATCAGATGATGGGTGAAATTGGATCAGATGGTAGATGAAATAAATAAAAGGTGTTGGAGAGTCAAAATGACATCGAGAAGGAGATGGACATGAATTTTGTTATGATAGACAGTACCTTAAAGATGTAAGAAGATCCATAAAGATTCATCATCTTCTAACTCAAAAGAAAAGATTTCTCCTTCATCAACAGAAATCAAAGAGAGGGAAAGCGGAAGATGAAAAGGAAGGATGCTAGAACATCAAAAATGGGACTTGGAGAATGTTTGCTAAAATTCCCCAACCTTGTGTAGATCGTCTAAAAGTCGATGCTAATCGTTCTAGTATGGTTGCTCTCAGTGATTCTAAGGGAGAATTCAATAATGAGGTTGATGTTGGTGCTGAGCGAGTTTATGATGGTCAGATTGGTGTTTTTTAGAAAAATATCATAGTAAGGAAAGTGCAACAACAATGAAGTTTTGGAAAAATGTCTCTTGTAGAGACTGAGGAGCCCAAAATACCATACAACTAACCGAGAACGTTTGTAGAGTCAAACATTCAGGACTATTTTTGATGATTGTCATCCAATTTCCCAGAACATTTAGGATTATAATATGGATATGGTGAAGAGCATGATGTAAAAGAATCAACATAGAAGTAAAGATGAGTAGGGCTTATCGCCAAGTTTGACCCATTCATTGACAACATTCGGCAATAGATTTATTTGAAGAAGTTCATAATGCCAATGATGTAATATTATGGTGGAATAATTGATTTGAGGTAGCATCTATTGAAGTACAGATAGCATATGGATAGTGCACATGCTAAAGATGCCATAAGATGTAGGTGATTCCCTATATTCCTAGATGAAATTGTTATGACGTGGTTCACTCTACTCATGCGAAAGTCCATATCATCTTTTGATCAGTTGGTACAAAGATTAACTTGTCAGTTTAGGCTTCATATAGCTCGACCACAAGACATGATATCTTTTTCAAATGTCCATTAGAGTTCAAAAGAGACTCTAAAGGAGTAGCTGAAATAATTCAATACCATAGTGATGGAAGTAATCCGAAAGGAGAAATTGTCTCAATGGCACTGATTCGAGGGTTTCATTATAACAACCTACATTTTATATACAAAGGATTGTAAAATATTTTTTGCTATAGCTTTAGAGGATGTTCAGGGATGATATTTTTAACTTCAAGAAATTTTATCAGACGATTTTACCCTTGTGGTCTTGTAAAGGCGATAAATTTTGAAAGAAATCGACTTAGCATCCGAGACCACTTCAATTGGAAAGGTATAATAGTTTTCCTTTCTATAGAGTGGTCATAATAGCGATTTGGATTAACTGACAAGGAAATATGGTTGTCTGAAGTTTGGCAGTTTTTGAAACAGCTTAGTGGTTAATTAATAGGATTAAGGATAGGCCCAATATTTTCACATTTAGGGGTTATGTTGGCTGAAAAAAATATCCCCAAATCATTTTTACGATCTCCCAAACAGATCTATGCCCCTATTAACCCATTCTTCGGCCAAAATCTTCTCTTTTGTTCTCTAAATCAAGTTTGAATCATAGATTAGGGTAGATTTGCAAGATGATTTGTTAGAGATCTTTATATCTACATTTTAGGGTAGAAAAATTGGAGCTCCGCCGTTTATTTTTGGAGTGGCCTCAATTTGCATGGAAAACTTGGATTTTTAAGGGTTTGATGATTGATTTATCATCTCTCACCTTATTATATAGGTTTCTATATATTCTAACATGTTTTGGATTCATCTTAAAGTTAAAATCATGTTTTACTGCTGTTTTTAAACCCTACATGTAATTAAAATATGAATAAATGAATTTTTGATGTTCTAAACTTGTTATTTGGATGTATAGTGGCCACGATATGTGTTAGACTATGTTATTGTATTTGATTGTACGATTTGTATGCATGAATGTTGTTTGATGTGTGTGTGGTGTTTGTGCGTATCTTGAATGATTGAAAACTCTCATCGAAATGAATTAGAGGTAGGAATCATGAAATCGGCTCCAACAGATAGATTCTAGGATGTAAGAGTTGCAACGATGTGTATGGGGTGCATACGGGTCAAAGAATGAGGCATAGTGGTGAAATCAATACAAAATTGGAAATTGGGGCTACTGCTGCATTTCTGCCCAATGGTGCTTCGAGAGACAGTTCGGTCCAGTGGGAAGCTTTCCCCGGTGTTGCTTCAGGTCGGCATGGGTAGGATCGAACATCAAATGCTACCCTTTAGTGCAGTCGTTCAGTGGCCAAGAAAGATATATGGTTCGGTGGATTCTTTATGTTATGCTTGGGGATTAAATAGGGATGACTCGGGTTGGCACCTGAGCAAGAAATTTGTTTCGTGATTTTAGGGTTGCTTTGAGTTGGAGGGAAGGTTGATTCGAGTTTATTCAGGGGTTGCTTTGAGTTGTGGGAAGGGTGCTTTGAGTTCGGCTTACGGGATACCCGGACAAAAACTTATGGTTTGAGAATTTTGGCCTTGGCCAGGTGGCACTTAAAGATTTCTTCATGAATTTTTCCAATGGCTCGGTGGGTGATGTGAAGTGAAGTGGATAACTCCTAATTTCTCGGGATAACCTTGGGTTTTTTATGGCAAAAAGTGAAGTGATGTTGTAACACCTCGACACGACGACAGTTACATTTTCAAAACTTTGTGCGATGGCTCTATGACTTACGATAGGCCTCTAGAGGCATTTCGAAGGTGACGACTCAATGTGGCGAGTACTGTTGCACCTGGTGATGGACCAAAAGAACGAGTTATGCATGATAACTCATGTAGTAGAACTTGTGATTGTGATTCTCGTAAGGGTGAAAGGGTAGTCTGTGTGTGCCTAGGGTAGTCAACATGTACCCATATTATTGGATGTCTCCTTATGTTCAGTCTTTGGCCATCTATATGGGAATTTTTTGAGCATGGGGAGGTAGTTCTACTATCGGTACTTATGCAAAAGGATTGATGGATAACTCTGATCCTATTAATGAGATCTGGTTGTCTGTATGTACCTATATAGTTGGACGTCTGCGTGTGTCTAGTCCCTAGCCATCTACATGGGAAATGAATTGAGCATCTATAAGAATTATCATATATTCAATGAACTTGATGAGATATGCAAGGCTGTTTGATGGTGGCTGTGTTTGCTATATGATTGGTATGCATATTGTACCCATACACCTCGTAGTTTTCACTTATGATGGTAGTTTAGTGTATACTGTGTTTGTGGGCTAACTCTTTGGATGTAGGGATAGGTCAGTATGGATCCCTATACCCTACGCCCCTATTTATTATATATACACATTTTTTACTGTATTTTTAAGATGATATAGCCCTCACATAAGACTGTACTATGATCCAAAATTTTATACTTTGCTTCTTATTATCTCATGTACTCTTTAATGAGTAGATTATAGATAGCATGTTAGGACAGTGCATGGAGTTATGTAGAGTGCGAGCAAGAGGCTATGCTATGATATATCATACTTTGGAGCTTACTATCGCTTATAGTCTATTGTGCAATACATTTGAATTTTGTCAGTACTTGTATTGCTTTACAGATAGTTACAGAGTTTATTTTGGAGATTGGAATGTATAAACTCTATTATTATTTTTGTATAACTGTGATGAATTGATATACATTCATTATTCTAGTTTACTTAGTTATATGCTGTCTCTCCTACTTTACATCAATTTGATTATTCTATTTTATCTATGCTTCGTGAGATATTCTACAGGTTTTGCATTTGTATTTTCTCTACTTTACACTCTTGGTTATCGCCTTACATTTGTCCAATACCTCAACAACGCACTCTATAAGTATTTGGGTAACAGAGGTGTAACGCTGTTATCACATTTAGTATCAGAGCTTAGGTTGTGTAGACGACCTAAGTTGATACTTGGATCCATTAGAGATAAGGAAGGAGATATTGTCTTGGAATGGATCGAGCGATATATGAGAGAGCGTACTTGTAATATTTTGATTTTCTAAATTATAAATCAGTATAGTATAAGTCGCATTTCATTTATGGACACCACTTATTTCTTTTAGAGAGACCCATCGTTGTTATTACAAATTGTAAGAATGAGCTGGCTAATGAGGAATGTTGCTAGGAACTCCATATTTAGGGTTGAGGAAAGGCGGGATCGGGAGCTATTAACCCCAACTTACAGAACATGTTCATTGAGATGGTGCGAAACATGGTTTAAAATGCCCAAGTTGCTCCTGCTGTGGTTGTTGATGGTGGTGCTCCGGTTCAAGCGCCAAGGGCTGACTTTGCCAAAATAAGCAAGAATTATTTTACTATGGGTGCCAAACCTTTACTTAGAATGGAATTGGCTATTGAAGTATGGGATTGGATGGACACCTACACACGCATCTTCAAGGATATGGAGTTGGAGGATGCGATGAAGATGAAACTAGCCTCTAGATAGCATCAAAGATGAGCTATAGGGTGGTGGAACACCTTCAAGATTACTTCTCTTGAGGATTAGATTACTTAGAGTAGTTTAAGGCGGGGTTTGAAGAGAAGTATATACCGGTTTTGAAGAAGTCAGTTAACTTTTGGAATTTTTCTAATTTGAGATAGATGGATATGTTTGTGTCGGAGTATGTGGCTGAGTTCGACATGCTACCAAAGCATAGCCTATCTTCTGTCGATACTCTACTCAAGAAGAATGAGGGCTTGGACGATCATCTTAGAGACAAGCTAGTAGGGCATATAGATTAGAATTTTGAGAGGCCGATGGAGAAGGCTCTTTGATACGAGAGTCTATATCCTAAGCCTAAGCTAGTTGTTGCTCCTAAGAATGAGCCAATGCCATAAGTTAGCATAAGAGGTAAGAGGAAGCGGGACAATAATATGAAGAACTAGCTTCAAAAGGGTGGCCAGAAGAAACAAGTGGGAGCCTACTTGCTATAATTAGAGAGGCCACCTTAACAAAGGTTGCATAAATTAAAAGAAAGGATGTTTTAACTGCAACAAATGGGGCATACGAAGAAGGCTTACTTTGAACACTGTTCTTCTATCTTGTGTCTAAGACGACCGTCTTAGAGAATAAGGAACAAGAAGGTTGTGTCTGCTTAGGCTTTGAACACTGTTCCAGCTTCGTCGAGTGTGTCAGTAGTGAAGGAGAAGGGGACGATCATCATTATACATGATATGCTTTCTATTTTTGATACAAATGTATGTATTTTGTTCGATATTGGGTGTTACTACAAATAATGACATCGAATTAAGAAGAGCACATCGAAATCCAAAGCATCGAAGGAAAAGCGAGGAAACATACGACAAGGGATATCACATTTCAAAGTGTTTTGGGAAGATATCGAATCTCTATAGTATGGGATATCGAATGCCTGAGATGAGAAGGCCAACTTTTAAGAGTATCGAATTTCAGGTGATTAAACAATAGAATAGGAGGTGTCGAATTTCATTAGTATAAGCAGCATAGGTATCATAAGTCATGAATGCAACAAGGGTTGTGTAGATCATCAATGTTCGTAAAAACATATCATATATCATCAGTAAATGAATAAGGTTATATATCATTGATATAAGGACTGATGTCATTGATTATCAATCAGGAAAATGTCATACTTTATCAATATAACAACAAATGTTGAATACTAGTAAGTTGAAGGACCCTGAGTTTCACGAAAGGTGAGAGGATATCGAATGACTAACAATGTAAAGAGGGATGTCAGAATTTAGCCATGTACCTAAGGATATCGTATGCAAATCAACATAGCAAACAATGTTGAGTCCCAATAAAGTATTTGAGATATCGGGAATTTGAAGTTATGAGATATGTCATCTTCCATCGGTATAAATAGTGGTGTCATATTTAATCATGATAGAGGAGGTTGTCTCATATCTACAATAAGGAGGGATGTCGGATGTCTGTACTGAAGCAAAAAAAATGCCAACAACATTATATTGATGCCACAAATCACCAGCATTCAACAAGATGTCATAAACCATTAATTTTCAAGAGGCTGAAAACCATCAAAGCAAGAATAAATGTCATAGAATGTTAGTAAAACTAACATCTCATGTCGATAGTGTAACGACCCACCTTTTTAGATGGTTTAACTTGACAATAAACCATACATGTCAAATTCAAACCATTCAAAGGGGATGAATGTTATGGGTTAAACAAGAAAAAGATGAGAAAAAAACAAACAAACACAGAATCTCATAGTAGAATTACAAAATATAATAATCAAATAATAGTTCATGAAGCCGTTTTACAAATAATATTTTATTACACTTTACAATACAGATCAAAGTTACATACAACGGAAATAAATAAATAATGCAGGGGAACAACATGATGCGGTAGTATAAACAAAATAAATAATAATAATACTAAAATCTTCGTCTTCATCCCCAGAAATAAAGTTTTCGATACACCGAAAAGCTGAGACTAACCCGAGTGACAAAACACTCGAGTTAGAAATAAAAGATCTTATGTAAGTTAAATCAATAGTAAATAAAATATGAGTCTACTTGCATCGGAGATGTTTACGAAATTTGACATATTTTATCCAATGTCTAACATGAGTGCAATAACCTAAGAGATGTTCGTGATTACCATCTCTTAAGGATCCATTAAACTATCTACAAACATAGTACAATATGTTATTATAATAGTGTCTACAGTAAAGTAAATATTAAATTAGCATTAAGGCATTACCCAAATCTCCCTGAACACATTTTATATATTTCCATAGTCTATACAGTACCGTAAGCTCCACCAAACCGGTGGTTTACCCAGAGTGCACTCCATAGGTGCGTACAAAACAAACTCGTAGTGGTCACGATAGGGAATGCGACAAGGCACGTGAGGCGATGCCCAAGGTAGGATACTAACATTTTGCGGATTCGGACGAGTGGTAACGCATAGCAGCAACTCCCGGCCACCTCAGAACACACTCTCATAATCAAAATCGAGGGGCGACCACCAAATCAATCACAAAGTCATAATATGGTATCAAAGAAATATGCCCGATAAGAGGAGCGACCGCACATCGCCCAGCATGGCTTTTATTTTAGCCACATCTAGCTGACTCACGGGAGTCAGGGCTACATAAATATCTCATACAGAATCGTTCGACAAATCATCTTACCTCATTCTAGAATCTCCACCGCGTACACAGTTGTTAAAATTTTTTTCGGTATTGGTAGAGAGTAGACAATATCTTATCCCGATCTCTTGAACAACCAAATGCTTATTTCACACTTGATGGTTCTTTTACATTTCCAAATACCGATTTATAATTGATATCAGAATATCATGTTCAATTCAAACCATATCACATTCGAAATCATATTCGCTTTCGAAATCATATCGATAAGATAGGTTAATTAAATCCTCATTTCAAAAGCATCGTATTTACTCAAATATGTTGTTTCACTAGCACATATCATTTCAAAAACCAACTTAAGTTATAACATTATTAAACCACATTCGCTTTAAAAAAAATCAAGGATTTAAATATGGACACTTCTACTTTACACAATCTAAGATTTAGAAAATAGTTTAGATAGTCATAAATAATTTAAATAGTTTAGCATAGTTTAAATAAATTTTTAAATAGTTAAAATACTCTAAATAGTTTAAAAATAGTTTAAATGGATTTAAGATAGTATAAATAGATTTAAAATAGTTTAAATAGATATAAAATAGATTCATTAGATTTAAAATAGATTAAAATGGTTTAATTAGTTTAAAGTAGGTTAAAATAGATTAAATTGTATTAAATAGATTAAAATTTAATTAAAAAAGTTTAAACTGATTAAAATATTTTAAAATATTTTAATATAGATTAAATTAGTTTAATAGTTTGTAAATCATAATAATCAAGATTTAAAAATAATATATTTTTAAATAGTTTATATTAAAATAATAATTTGAAATTTATATCAAATTAAACTATTTCATTCATTTCAACACATTTGGACCATGTCCAGCTTTCAAATCAACAAACTAATTTTTGTCTTTCAATTAAAATTCTCATTTAAAACCATTTAATCAACATCAACTTCAAATCCATATTCGAACAATAAATCCAAACTATTTCAAATTTAGCAGATTTCAAAGTTACACTTTAAATGTTTCAAAATCTCAATTTCGAAAAATTTCAGTTATATTTCAAATTCAACTTTAAATTTCAATTCAAACCAATTGCCAATTTCAAAGCTTAAATCTAGGATTTTCACAAATAATTCAGTTAATATAAATCAATCTCCTTCGAAATATCATTTAACCGAATTCAAGATTTAAGGTTTTAAAATTGTTTAATTTAACCATCCTATGTTTGTATATAATTTTCTATCCTATGGTCAAGTGATACAGAAGTATATCATTTCAATCCGTAATATATTTAAATTTACGAGCATATATCATTTCAACCTGCAATACCAAATTTAACTTCAAATGCATGAAATCGCTTGAGTATAACATTTCAACTCATAACGATTTCTCTCTAATCTATCAGATTGTTCGGATATGTATCTTTTCAAGCTGTAATGACCAAAATTTTCTGACGTTTGAGTTGGAACATTTAAATGGTTTTAAATATTGAATTTGAATTATAGATTGACTTTGAATATGAAAGATGGATTTTTATTTATAAAATAAATTCAGAATTTAAAAATAGAGATCTATTTGTTAATTTAATTATTAAAGATTAAAATTGAATATTGGTTAAATTAGCAAATCAGGGGTTTTAAGCTTGATAAAAATTATTTAAAGGCTCGTAAAATATATATTAGTAGTAATGAAGATAATAAAAGTTCTAAAAATTAATTTAAAAGTGGTTTGTCCAGTTTTAAAAATAGTTTGTTTAGATTGACATTTAAAAATAGCCTTTTGGGGAACAGTGTTGGAATTCGACTAAACCAGTTCCATTGGATTCGTAATAGTGTATTATTATCAGATTTCAAATTTCGTAGTTTTGGGCTTATCGTTTGGCCATATGGTATAGAAATGCGCTAAATTTATACCAAAATTTGATATAATAATTAAGTCCAAAAATCTATCTTCTAAACCTTTTTCGGTGTGTTTGAAATATGGTATAACATTATTAATGTCTAGCGGCATGTCTCGATAAGGATTCAAGATTTTAAGTTGAGTAAATCGGCACTTTTTAAAAAAAAGAAAAAAAGCAATTAAAAAATAATTGTCTAGTCAACCTTCTTTTTAGCTGAATGCCAGCAAATAATTAAACAAATAATTGTCCATTCACTGTGTTTGACCATTCAAACACGTTAAATCCAAAATGCACACAACCTCTCCCCTCTTTCTTTTTTAAGGGCCTACCTTTTTCTTTCCCTCATTCAAAAAATAGAAAAAAATGGAAACAAAATAAAAGGCTTTGACTAGAGAAAGAAAGAAAAAGAGGGAAAGGACAGAATAATAACACGTCTACTTTTTTTAATCTTCCTGTTCGATTCTACAAAAAAGGGAAAGCGATCGAATAAATCGATACGCGACCAATTCCACGATCGAAGAAGGCGAGGAATCAAACAAAATTCGTGAGGCACGCGATGTTGGGATGGGAGCTGCTAGGGTTGGAGGCGATCCATGGAGTCATGACTCGAAGACGATGGTGTTCACGTTCGTTAGGGTTTCGGCAGCATTCGCGAGGAGATGCCGAAATCATAGGGGTTGACGGCAGCGTTAGAGCGGTGATAGAGGAAGGTCAGAAACTTGAGAGTTCGTTAGTGCGACATCATTTTTGATGGAGAGTGGTTAGGGGATCGCGAAGTTGAGCAGTTTGAGTTTGGGATTTCATTAGGGGGTGGCAACCTAAGGTTGGAGGTCATAATTGTGTTATCTACGGCAAGGCGAGTCTGGCGAGGTCGGTGTTCGGTGGAGTACTGTCGCATACTCTACTGTAATGTTCGTTTGAGGTTTTGACATTCCAACACGAGGGCGAGGATAATTGTTGCTGCTACCAGAGCAGCGATGACAGTGGGCCCTTGTTCGGGTTGCCTGGAGCGAGTAATGGAGGTATAAATTCTGTTATTTAGTTAAATTATATATTTAGTTATTGAAGTAAAAATTAAATTTGAGATAGCTAATTACTATAAATAAAATTTGCATTCGAGGTCAAAAAAATGAAATCAAGACGAGTTTGTATTCGTAGACGAGAAGTATGCAAGCTGGAATTAAAAATGGGATTGGTCAGAAAATTCGAAAATATAAAAAATGAGAATTTCTCACTCACTTAGATTACGGTATTAAAATTTAAATGTTTGAATTAAAATTTAATTTATTGGATGTTTTATTTGATTGATAAATTTATAATTATATATTGGACGACTATTTATATATAGTAATATATATATATATATATATATATATATAAACACGCGCGCGCGCACACACACACATATATTAGTATTGGAGTGATATTCTTGCACTTTATAGTGGATGAGACCCTCTATGCCCGCATAATAGCGGATGACCCTATATACGGTGATATCCCCTCCAAAGTGGGATTGGTAATTCTATTGTTGTGTAACATCTATGGATGTAGGGAAAAAAAGGTTGGAGGGATCCAACTGCATTCCTCAAAATTATTTAGTGTTTTTAGGTAAATAAAAATATCTGATATGAATGAATAATCTGCTGGATTTTTATGTGATGAAAATTTTAAATGTTATAATGGCATGGAAATTAATTTTGAATACCAAAAATATTACTTTCAAAAATTTAAGGAATTAAAAAGAGATATTTAAGTTAAAAATATATACATCAAAAATTCGGTATTTTATAGAGACTGATTTGAATAAGCAAAAACAGAATTGTGAAAATAGGGAAAAGTATTTAAATAGATAATTTAAAATAAATTATATAAAGGGATTTTAAAAGACTGGATTTTAAAAATGATACTCGAGAAAATATAGGACGAAGTCGAAATTTACATTGAAAATAGATTGCAAAAATAAATGAAACTTTAGGGAATTGAATTTATAAAAATGAATTTTTTTTATAAGTAGAATTATTTAGCGAAACTCAAGGAAGTAATAAAAATTTGTAAACGATGTTTATAAATAAAGGAAAGAGATGTCAGATGGTAAATTTGGAATATAAATTTACAGGGAGAATTTATATTTAAATATGGATATAGGGTTGAAGTGAAATGGTTAAGGAGATCAGAATGGAAGCGATGTGTGGGAAATAAAGAAGATTTATAAACTGAAATTTGGTTATTGAGATTTAAAATTTATTATTTTTATTAATAAGTTAAGTTTTGAACTTTAAAATGGAAAATTTATTTACTAAACAATGTAATTTTAAAGTTGGTTAGTGTTGAAATATTTCAGAAGTAAATTTCAAATACTTAATATTTATTTTAATAAAATCCTAAATTTAAAACCTGTTTTTGAAAATAATGTTATAAAAAGGTGTCTTCGATATTTTAAATAATTGTTTGAATATGTCTTAGAAATAAAATATTACTATTTTCTTTTAACTACTTATATATATATATATATATATATATATTTACAGAGTTTGAAATGTTTTAATTTATTTATAAAACTTCTTGGGAGCCAGGAAAATGGGTTATTCGGTGGATAAGATTTATAAGAAAATTCTTAGATGGAATTGTGAAGAAAAGTAAGAAAATTTCCAAAGAGGTTAAATAAAGATGAACTTCGAAAAATGAAAATAGAATTCATTTAGAAATACAAAGGGGATTGAGTTTATAAGAAAGTATAATTGGTTTCGAAAGTATTAAGCAAATTAATTGAGGAATTTCGGAACTTGTAGAATTCACGTGAAGGAATTGGGAAATTTACAAATAAAATTGTAAACGATTTTGAGAATAAAAGAAGTATTTTCTAAGTGTTGAATGTAAAATGAAGTGAAGAAAATATTCTAAGTATTAGGAAGGGTTAAAAATGTTCCGCGACAATAAAAAGGATTTGAAACTGTTTTCAAATATTGAGAAACTGAAAGTAATATCTTATAAAGATATTTTGAGATAAATTTTGGAAAATTTATAATAAGGCCTGATGATTGTTATGGATGTATATTGATAGTTAAATAACTAAATTTGTAATTTGGGGTGATGATTGACAATATTATAATTGAAATAATATTATAAAATTAGGAATAATTATATATATATATATATATATATATATATGTTTATCACCAGATGGCAATTGTATAAGTATGGATTACACAATTGAATTAAAAACTAAAATTTGACTAAATACTAAATTCCAGAGATTTTTGGAAATGTTTTCCAAAGTGTTTGAAATAAATAATACTATTATTTAATTTGGAGATATTTTTGAAAGAAAACGTTTCAAATGGATTTTGGAAAGTGATAATAGCACTGAACTCACTTCAGTCGCTGGAAAATAATTCTGATAATGACGGTCGCATCATCAGAATTCTTTTTCGAGTTTCTACGTGATGGATTCTACCAAAACTGATTGTTCAAAATTGTTGGAAAGAACAAGTTTTGTTATGAAAATTCCAAAGGGAATTGTTTTTTTTGTAAAAACCAGGATTGGGTTAAAATTGAAAAGTGTGATTTGGAATACTTATTATTTCAAAAAAAATATTTGAAATAAATATCGGGCGTTTAAAAATATTATGGAATACTTATTTAAGTAATTTAGATATCATCAAGAGATAAGTTATAAACTTATAAATTGTGAATGACTTTGAAGAAAAATATATGGAGATTATATTTTGGGATTAAAATTAAAAGTGGAAAAGTTAAAATGAAATTTAACTTAGATTGAGTTGAGGAAGTTAAATTTTTGAAATTTACTTAAGGGTGATTTGAATGGAATAGATTAGTGAAGTAGACTAGTTGAATGGATTAATTGGGATGCGAATGAATTGAGTTGAGAAATAAAGTTGAATTGAATTTAACTTAAACTGAATGAAATTGAGTTGAATCTGGATTGGATTGAAATGAAATTGAATTGAGTTGTAGATGATATTAAATGAAATTGAATTCTTACGTAAATATATTAAAGAAAATGGTATGAATTAAGATTTAACGTAAGTAAAATAAAAATTGAATTAGAATAAATAAATTTCAAAAGCTTATAGAATTTGGAATCAATGAAATGAAAGTGCATATTAAGATATTAACATCATATAATCCCGAGTTAAAAATAAAATGTGAATAAACTTGAATGTATAATTAAAAAGTGAAAATAAGTTGTGTGGCCTTTAAAAGTTAAAAATTGAAATAGAAAGAACCAGAATAAAAAATGTTTGATATTTTAGTGAAGGAAATGAACCAAACTCAAGTTAATAAATTGTACTCAAGTAAAATAGCTGAAGTGAGTTTTTATGAAATAAAAATCAAATATTTATTTAAAAATTGGAAGCGAGCTAATTAGCTAAATAAATTAGTTGATTGAACGTGTTAATGGAATTTAACTCGGTTGCAAAAAATTAGATTTTTAGTTAAAAAAGGATTTTTGAAATGAAGCTTGAGATATAAATAAAATTCGACTTAGATGTTAAGTGAGCTAAAATATAGTTGAAATGTTGTCAAATAAAATAGAGTTGGATTAGAAAAGAAATGGCTTGGGTTGTAGATAAAATTCAATTTAAGTGGAAATAAATTAAATATGGCTACGGGAGTAGTTTAAATAAATTTAAGCTTGAAATAAAAATTGAAGTGAATTAATTAAATTAATTAGTAAATGGGTGAAATTTGATTGAATAAAAATCAAATTAAAATGAAATGGAATTTGTTGCAAATAGAGATGAACTTAAGGGTTTGGCTGACATGATTAAAAACACAAGTCAATGTGATATCTCGGAATTTTTGGCAATATCAATTTAATAATCTTTATTTAAAATTAAATTGATTTAATAATATTGATTAATAAAATATGAATTGGTTTAATAACCTATTTAAATAAATATTTAATTAGTGATTTTATCTTTTAAAAGCTAATAAAATATTTCTATATATAATGTATATATATTTATATATATATTATAGACAATCTTTGATTTGGACTTAATAAATAAATAAAGTCTTGTTTTCAAATTTTAATAATATATTTAGTAATTTGGAAATTATGATTTTAATTAATATTAAGCTTTTCAAAGCTATTTAATTAACAACTATATGATTTGTAAATACTTAAAATAAATGTTAAATTGCTTAAAATTATATCTTAGCTTAATTTTTAATTTTAAATAAAAGGTTTGTTTTATTTCTTTTTTAAATATTACTTGATAAATATGATTTGAAAATTTTGTATTTAAGTTTAAAATACAATATAGTATATGGCCTTAATTCATTTAATAATAGAAGTGATTTATAATCTCTTTTATAAATCATTTAAAATTGTTAAATTTGTTATTTTCAAATGATAATTATAATACTTAGGTTTTATAACCATAAATAATTTTTAATGAATATAGCATTGTTATTTTTAAAATTTAATAAGTAGTTATATATGTATAGATATAATTTGATTCTTAAATTTTATTTTTATAACCTAACTTGAATTTGAATTTAAAGTTTTAAAATTCAATGTATAGATTTTATATTTGTTTGGATTTTAAAAGATTTATATAAAATTTTATTTATAAATATAATTGGTTTTTATTTCTTTTAGAATTTACTTATACATATATAAATACAAATTAACTAATACATTAAGCTTGATTTTTGTATTAATCTTTCATTAACATTCAAAATATAACTAATTAATTATGAGAAAAGTGTTAACATATTAAGTAATCAAACAACATGTGTTAATATATTAAGTTATCTAAATACATGTGTTAATTTATGAACAAAGGTATATGACAAGTGTCATTTTATTTTTATCGTTTTCTTTTATTTTGTTAAATTAATTTCAGCCTTTATAAACCATATTTTCTTCCCCTTCACTCTTTTTCCTATCTTTTATTCTAAGCTAAAAAAAACTTAAGCAAATCTGAAATCATCTCTAAAACCAAAAACAAATTCAAATCAGTAAGTAACACTCCTCAAAACTAAATTGAAAATCAAATGTCTGCATTTCATCTGGAAATTTTCAGCAATAAACCCTGTAATCATTTCCAAGTTCATACTACAATCGGTCATCCTCAAAAATCAAAACTAAATCTTAAAACAAAGTGATCAACGCCTGCATTTCTTCATCTGGAAATCATCAGCATGCAAGCATTTTCAAGCATGCATGCATGTAGTTTTGGTCAGGGAGCAAAAGCATTTTTTTAAGCCACTCAAGTTTCAAGAACATTTCAGTTTCAAGATTTTATAAATAATGCTCTGTGCTTCTGTTTAAGGTGAGTAACACTTTTTAAAACTTAAAGATAAATCTGGTTGTTTGATTTATGCCTAAAATAAGTTGTATTTGTATTTATATGTTGGAAAATTCCTATGTATTTGTGATGTGTGATGCATGTATGATTGTGAATGCCTATAGAACATCTTTGTTCTAAATTTCAAGCCCAGTTTTCAATTTAAATCATTTCCTCTTGATCCATTGATTTTTAGGACTTAGGATCTAAACAAATATTGTTTGTTTGATTATAAACTAAGTTTAAAAAATTTATTTAACTTAAATTAAATCTGGATTTTCTCTGGAAGTAAAATTAATTAGGAAACTCAAGTCTTTGTAAAAATTCAAACATGTTAATTGTGCAATTCAGGTATATAAACTAAATCCTTAAACTAAGACATGATTTTTAAGAGTAAAATCAAAATTTTTAATTTGGGTTTGACAGAGTAAGTAAGGGTTGATCAGAATTTGGTTTTGGAGTGGTCTGTGGTGATCTGAATGATCTGGAGGTTTGAGTTTTCTTCTGGTGATAGTAGGATGATCGGAGAATCATGGAAAATTGCCTGTATAGTGATCAAGTTAGTGTGGCGACGGTGGTGATCAAAATAAATTTTTAACCCTAGTTTTGGTTTGCTCGACTAATTTGATCGACTCGGCTTCTCTTGTTGATCGAGTGCGATGGGGCTTTGAGAGATGGTAGCTGGATCGATGACGAGGGCATAGTACTTACGGTGGTCGAAGGACAGTGGTTGGGGGCATTGACAGGTTTGGTTTTGGAGTGGTTTTGTGTTTCAGGTTTGGGTGTGAAGTCTTGATTTTGAATTCAGGTGGATGGTGAAGTTCTGGTGGTCGGGGTAGGGTGCTTGGGTGATCATCGACGTGTTCGATGTTCTGGTGATGAACGGAGGTGGTGGGCGGCACCGTGCATGTGCACGGTGCACTTATTTCCTGGTGATCTGGTGCTTTGTTAGTTTGGGTGGATGGAGATTTTACTCAAGTTTGTCTCGAGTAACTCGCGTAGGTTACTCGAAGATTTTAAGTTTTGGACTCGGGGTAATGTTAGTTTGGCTTGAGTAAACTTTAGATTACAGGTTTTGTTTTAGAAACCAGAAAGTTTTTCTATTTTAAAAATTTAAACTAAATAAAAAAAAGAAGCAAAGCAAGTTTTAAACAAAAGTTTTGAAACAAGTTTAAATTTGTATTCAAATGAGTTTGAATTCTATTTTTTTTAAAATAAATAGTTATATAAAAATGGAATGTTTTAAACAACTAAAAATTTGATAAAGTATTTTATAAAGTGTTTTAATTTGAAAATAAGATTTAAACAGAATTTTAAATTTAAGTTAAAATCTGAATTTAAAGCTTAGTTTGAATCCTAGTTTGAAATAAAATAAAGTTTTTGAATTTAAATTGTTTAAGACAACTTTGAATGTTTTAAAATGTGGTTTGAGTTTAAAAAATAAGTTTGGTTTTAAAATTCTTTAAAATTTCTTTTATAAAACAAATAGATTCTTTAACATGTAATACAAAGGTTTTTGAATTGTTTTAAAAGCTTTGTTAAAGTTTGAAAATTTGTTTCCATTTTAGATCTTAAATTTAGAATGGAATTTAATAGTAAATTTTAAGAAAATTGTTTTAAAATATTTTGTTAATGATAACTTAATCATTAATAAGATTAAGATTTATCTTAAAGTTAATTAAGACTTAATGATTATAATTCATTAAGTTATTAAGGAAATCAAGATGGATAATTAATTACTTTAATTAACTAATGATTTGAGTTAATTAATTAAGTAACCAAGGATTTTATTTAATTAATTAAAGGATAAAAAAAGTTAATTAAAATTTATTAATTTGTAATTAAGAAATCATTAATTAGATAAGATTTGATTTTAAATTAATGATTTGAAATTTATTAATCAAGTAATTAAAAATTAATTAAATTATAGATTAACACTTGATTAATTAAATAATTAGAGATTAATTAATGAGTTTTATAGATAATTAAATTTGTAGTTAATAATGATTAATCTCAGTTAATTACTTTAGAGAAGTAATTAAAGATTTGTTAATGGTTAATGAAGGTGATTAACTTAGGATTATTTAATAATTAATTAATGTGATAAATTTTAATAAGTAATTAGATTAATTAATTCAAAGATAATCATTTGAGGATTGTTTAAGTAATTACTTAATGGAAGTAATTAAGAAATTAATTACTAACTATAATTAATTAAGTTTATTTTGATTAGTTTAAATTAATTAATTAAGTTTAATTAATTTAAGATAATCACTCGTTAATTTAAGAAATAATTACTCAATGTAATTAATAAAGAATAATTACTTAGTGAAGTAATTAAGAAGATAATTACTGGATGTAATTAAATTGAAGAATAATTAGGAATGGAAGAGATTTGGAGATTAACTACTTTGTGTAATTAATATAAAGAATAATTACTTAGAGGAAGCAATTAATAATTAATTACTTAGTGTAATTAATTAAGAATTTGGTTAATAAAGTTATTTGAAGATAATTAAGAGATGTAATTAATTAAGTGTAATTAATTACTTAATGAGATCAATCTAGGGTGATTAATAAATATAATTAATTAAAGATTAATTATTAAAGATAATTAATTAAGGAGTAATTAATTTATCGAATGAAGTAATTAAGGATAGTAAATTACTGAATGAGATTAATCAAGAGTGATTAATCAATATGGTTTAATTGATGATTAATTTCTTAATGTAATTAATTTAAATAAGGTAATCATTAAAAAAAAAATCAGGGATCATTAATTAATATAATTAATGATGTAATTAAGGATTGATTAATTAAGATTAATTAATCAATAATAAGTAATCAATGAAGAAATTAATTAATGTAATTAATTAAGGATTAATGTAACTAAATATAGTTAATTAATTAATAAAGTAATTAGAAGGTTAATTATTGAATTTGGTTTAGAATAATTAATTTTTGAAATTAGTTAAAGGTTAATTACTTGAATGTAATTAAAGGATAATTAATCAAGGGTGATCAATTAAGGTGATTAATTAGAGGGTAATTAAATAATTGATTTGTAATTAATTAATGGATATGTAAGCAAGATTTATATGGATGAAGTAATTAATTTAATTTACTTTAAATTAATTAGAGGTTAAGTAATTAATTTAATTCATTTTAAATTAATTATAGAATGGTGATTAATAAGTCATTGCTTATAAATGTTGATTGATATTGATTGCCCTGAATATTTGAGATCTCAGATATGATATGAGTGATGTTGTGTGATATGGATGCTTTGGTTGCATTGTGTTGATAATACGAATTATCTGTTGTGATTTATCTGTTTGTGATGATAATATGGATTATCTTTTTATGATGATAAAGTTGATTATCTATTATTATATTGTTAATTATCTATTTGTGTGTATATAGATAATATTGAATTGAATTTGTTTTAAACTTTAAAACAACGTGGACCTAAAAGATGGCGTTTTGGATTTCGATGAGACCGGGATCGGGTTTCCATATTTGGATATTCGAAAACTACATTGATCGAAATTAACGATAGGTCATGAATCTCAAGTGAAGATGAAAATTCAGAGTGCAAGGGTTATCGTTGTTAACTCTGAGGGTGATTCCAAAAATGAATGTAACGAGATAATCCCTTCGGTTTCGTTCGAACCCGGAACGAACTTGTATGGATTGAATGCTTTCAGAACATCATCAGGCGGACGATGAGCATTCTAAGAGATGTGTTCTATAAAGGTAATCGTAGCCTCAAGCCTTATCAACCGAGAATGGCTAAAATAGGGTAGGTGCAGCAAGGTTAAGTGGGTCATTCCCAAGTAGGATGAGATTTACCCCTGTCTAGAAGTCCCTTTATATTCGGTTGTGTGGGGCAGTTGATTGCAACAACTTCCGAGGTTGTCTTGTTCGGGATTGTCCAATAAGGGATGGTCCCGACCTTGTGTTGCAGGGGAGTTAGGATGGCTCCTCGGTACGGTGATCTAGGCCACGTACTATGACGGGCGGTACCCCAGTAGCCCTGCCATTGTATGGAATCCAATCTCCAATAAGTGCCGTACGTTTTAGATGTTCCCAACTATGTTGGAACGTGAGATGTAAGCATTCCAGCTATTTCTATATTTTATTTGAAAACCCTAGACACTATTGTAATATCATCGGATTTCCTATCAAATGTTTTGGTTAGCGTAAGGTACAAACTTTTCCATGTTTATGTGTGGGAAGTCTTACGTGATACCTTTATTTTCAAAAGATTTTTAAAGTTATGCAACCTTAACCTGTTACTCACACCAGACCCATGTCTGACCCGGAGTTTATCTTCTGTTTTCTTAAACTCTTGGATACTCAAATTTTTCGTGTAGCCAAGGGATTCAGGTTAGCTTTGATGAATTATGGAGGAGTAATGGAGCAGGAGGCTTCGGTGTTAGATATATAGTTTCCGCTGTGTGTTCTCTGTGTTGGTATCTCTTTGATGAGCTATATTGAGTTGTAATAACTAGACAGTTGTTTATAACTATCTAGTATGTGATGTATATGCCGTGTAACTCTAATTTGCGTTATATATTATGTAATACTTATGTTATTAATATAATTTATTCGTTCCGCTGTTGAGATTCTGGTGTTGTTTCTTCTTGCTTTTCTCTTTTCTATCCCTTTCTTTCTTAAAGATGATATGACTTTTTGTAGAGAAAAGTCGGGTCATCCAGAGCGCCAAGTTGAGTGAATACCTAGGCTTTGGAGTGATTTCTTTCGAGAGAGCATATTTGTAATTTTGTTGTGTGTGTGTGTGTATCTACCTATTTGTTGGGTTACCCGTATAGGTTTTCCAATATAAGTTACAAAGGAAGATAAGGTAGTGGTGTGTGTAACACGACTGCTACCATTGGTTGGAGTTTGAATGTTTGAGGTTGGAAGTGTATCTGTCGAGACTGTAGACCTAATACCGTCTCGAGTGAGCTTTGATGTGATGAAGGATTTCATCGATCTCTGAAGGAAACCTGTTAAGGTTCGTAGTCCATCTTTGAAGTTGGATGAGTAGAGTGTGGATCTGTTGGTTGGTCAGAAGCGAGTGATGGTATCTTGATACCTCAGGAAATAGTAGCTGCGTGATGAGATGCAGTGGCTATGGATGTTTCCGAAGATATTTCTTTGGAACAAGTTTAAGGAAGTAGGTCTGCTTCGGTGTTGTGGATGAGTTTAGCAGGGTGTTTCTGTTTGGTTTGAAGTCCGAGTTCCTCGAAGAAGTTTGGATTAGGAATTCTTTGGTATATGAGTCAGCAGTGCAGCTCGGAGTGTTTTGTGGGTCAGCAAAAGGTCTTCTGGCTTAGCAGTGTCCGAGAGATGGAGTTCAGAAGCAGCAGAGTGGATCCATTCCTTCGATGGATTGGCCAGACCAACGTAAGCTGTTCTGATTGGTAAAGAGAGAATAGTTTTCTTTGGATGATAGTGTGGATTGATCGCAAAAGTGACTTGCGATAGTTGAGTATTCTCTTGGATTGTTGGAGATTTTTCCGGATGTCTTCAGGAAGTCAGAGTTTGGTTAGCATATGGAGATTGATTTTGGTATTGACTAGATTCCAGAAGTGGTACCGATGGTTCAGCTTAGTAGTAGGATGGATTTTAGAGAGAGAGTTTGTTGCAACAGCTCAGGTTTTGGAGGAACTTATGAGTTTTCTTTATGGATCTGTTGAACCATATCTCTGGAATGTGTTATCTAGTCTGTGCTCATGTTCTTCATCAGCATTTTCATCTGCTCCAGGTCAGAGTTGCGAAGTGGAAGCATGGTGGCAGCTGTGTTAGAGTGGAAGCAATTGGAAGTTGCAATGTTTGGATTAGAGAGTTTCTACATGAAATCTTCAGGATCAGAGGCAAGATTGGAGAGTGCACCTGTTTTATCTCTTCCGAATGGGAGAAGTGAGATCAGTCTTCTGATTTTGGAATAGAGATTGTCTTCTTGATTTTGGTTGATCTTGGAAAGATTATTTTGTTGGATTGTTTTTGGTCCAGCTTGTTTCTAGAGACATCGGCGAGGATTGAGCTGATCAGGAAGGATGTGAGCAGCCCAGGATCGTCTGAAGAGTTTTGTGGATTAGAATCAGAAATCTGATTTTGGATAAGTTTTCTCAGGTTTTAGGAGCTATAAATTTTGGTAAGTCTGGTAAGCAAGCTCCGAGGTGTTTTGGATCTCTTCCATGTTCTGTTATGGATAAGTGTTTAGTCTTCTGGATTGAATTGCCAGTTTGGATAACTGGGATTCGATGAGTTTCACGTATCTCTGAGGGAGTACGTGTATCTTTGATTGTGGAATCGGCTGTTCTGGGAGATTTGGTTGTTGAGTCAGACTTGTCTGTAGTCTGATTTCTTGTTTAGTTTGGTAGATCTAGATGAGTAGGAGTTCTGTAGCTTAGTAGTTTTGATTGTCTGGATTCTGTAGAGCGAGTATCCCGGTATTTATACTTGGGAAATTCAAGAAAATTTTATTTAGAATTTTTGTCTGGATAGTTAAATTTGTTTGTTTGGGTAAATTGATTGCTATGGTTGTTAGCATACGGTTGTTAATATATGCTTGTATTTTAAAATTAAAATCTTTAAAATAGATTATTAAATTACATTTGTTTTAAATTTCGGGGACGAAATTCTTTTAAGGGGGAAGGAATGTGATATCCCGGAATTTTTGGCAATATCAATTTAATAATCTTTATTTAAAATTAAATTGATTTGATAATATTATTTAATAAAATATGAACTGGTTTAATAACCTAATTAAATAAATATTTAATTAGTGATTTTATCTTTTAAAAGCTAATAAAATGTTTCTATCTATAATGTATATATATATATGTATGTATATATATATATTATAGATAATCTTTGATTTGGAATTTAATAAATAAATAAAGTCTTGTTTTCAAATTTTAATAATATATTTAGTAGTTTGGAAATTATGATTTAAATTAATATTAATGTGACGACCGCCCATGACTCCCGCACCAAATCAAGGGAATAATGCGCTGAAAGGCGTGCCAGGTAGCCATGGACGATAGTCAGGGTAAAATAAAACAGCAAACTCTATCGTACAACTCACAGCGCATGGATAAAATACAATAGAGAAATATATTGTGAAGCTCCATAACAGAAAATCATCATATAAGCATCGTAGTAGTTTTATATAAACATGAATCTTCCATACATCAAAGCCTCACTACATGACACTCAATCAAATACAGCAGCGGATACCTAGTACATATAATAAGAAATAATACGCAAAAGTCTCCTGCTCGTCTTCGTCATCATCAACGTAGATCTCCTAGAACAGCACCTGTCACCTGCTACCTAGTCTGCCCATCCCAACATGGATGAACAGCCCAAGGTAATAAGAGGAGACATAAAACCTTGAGTCAGACAAAGTCTTAGTGAGCAGTAAATTAACTATCAAACATACCAAAAGAGCATAAGGGATAAAAGGAATAGGAACCAAACCATCCCACTCCACCTCTTTCTACAGTGATAGCCCCCAGACACATACTAAGAAAAAAAAACAAGCATAACTTAGCAGATAACTAAGGTAAAGCAATAATCAATCGAGCCAAGGTCGATGTTTTCCAAATACAAACCCCCAAGGCCTAAACCAAGATCAGATAAGCACCCAGAAAACACCGCTCTTGAGACCGAATGATGATACAACCAAACATCCAAACATCCATGACTCTGGCTATCACTGTTATCCTTGCTTTGATTTCACCGTTGATTGAATGACCATCCGTCAAGGGCTAATGGTAACCCCGGTTCTAGGCATAGCTCCGCACGTCATCGTGACCCGTGCCTAGGACTTACCTACTCTGCCCAGAGTACTCAACTACCTACCTGTAGTCTTTTGGGTGTCCCGACTACCTGCCTGTAGTCGTTATGGGCGCCCCATGTACTCTTGCTTTTGAGCATGCTAGAACCTTCAACAACGATGAGATCCAAGCCTCCTAGTCATCCTCCTCGACGACTATTCTCATACTAGCTCAAGCTACCTCTTGAGAAATCCATTATCAACCAACTCGAACCATCCCTCGAGTTATCAACATGCTTGGAATGATCCCTGCCTGGATTACGCCAAGTCTTCATCACATCATACTTCGCTTTATCACACCATAGCAAAGTCTTAACCCAACAATATGGTTTGCCTCATCGCATCATGGCAAAGTTCCATCTCAACATCATCCAATCCATACATATGAGCTTCAATGTCCGCCACATATGCCTTAAGCAGCTTTCACCATTCAAGAGCCTCTTCTGTAGCTTTTGAATCGTCTTTGACCATACTTGTCCAAATCTATCAACTAGATAGCTCATTCACAATAATCAATCAAGACAAACATTAATCCAAACAATTAAGTATTCAATCAAGATCTAATTAGGCATTTATAACTACAATGGCAATTTCGTAAATAAATGAGCATAGAACTAACATACATGAATCATGGGTTTTTTTTAGCATAGATCTAGCAAATATAAAACATGGGTTTTGTTTCTATAGCTTAATAAATGAACTTGCATAGGTAAACATCTTCACAAACAATGGATCTACACTTGGATCTAAGAAAAATGCACAAAATCACTATCTACAACACTCCAACAAACCACCAATCCAATATACTCCTTTGGGTCCGCGTGAGAGATAACTACCACTCACCAAATCACCCAAACACCTCAAAAACTAAACACTTCAGATCTGGACAGCGGAGATCAAGGCTTGATTCGGCAACATCTCGCTTCAATCGATGAAATCTAGCTCCAACGGATGAAGATCTTCAACTTTGGCACTTGAATCTTTGATCTCGATCTTCGATCTTGGATGGATGTTAGAACTAGATTGGAATAGAGAAAAGAAAATGAAGAAATGTTGTAGTCGAGCTCTCAAAATGGCAGCACTTCGTCGCTTCAAAAATCAGTACCAAAAAGTGAGCCAAAGCCCTCTATTTATAGGCTGAAATCTCCCTGACTCGGCCGCTCTTAAGTCGTTGCCGACTCATCTCCCTGAGTCGCCCCCGACCTAAAACTTACGACTCATGCCACTTGCCGACTCAACACAGCATGCTAACGACTCAAGCCCCTGCCGACTTAACAACACACACGACTCAATTAACATGCCGACTCAACTACACTAAGCTATACTGGGTACTTGCCGACCTAACTAGGTGACGACCTAACAACCTATTCAAACTGCCGACCTAACTACACATGGGATAACACACTCTGCCGACCCAAGCCTTAGGTCGTTTTCCCCTTAACTCGGTCATATGACTCAGCAGCCTAAAACATTACCGACCTAACTATCATACGACCTAACCCTCTAGGTCGTTAACCCTTAAGTCAGTCACCCTAGGTCGGTCCAAACCTTAAGTCGTAACTCCTCTATCTCGCTAGCTCGTCCAATTCATTTCTTAACCCGGTAACTCCTAGGTCGGCCAGTTTCTATGAGTCGTTAACTACCCTGACTCGGTTCAAACCTATAGGTCATAACTCAGCAACTGACTAACTCGGCCACTTACTAAAGTCGTCTACGACTTACTATAGGTCGGTCACCATCTTAACTCGGTCAACGTACTAAAGTTGTAACTCGTGCACGACCTAACTCGGCTAAGCCTATGAGTCGGTCACAACTCGACACTTAAACACACGAGTTACTCTCCATACGACTCAGGCTAGAGACAACATAAACAACACTAACGACCTGTAAATTCTACGATCTATTGGTACGTAAAATACGGGTCGTTACATTCTCTCCCCCTTAGGAATTTCGCCCCCGAAATTCCAAGCAATCAACAGCAATCAAAATTATTCCGCATGCCTATCATCCACAGCAATCAACAAACCATGCATCCAATTCTAGCCTAGCATGCAGAATTCTAAGACTTAGAACAAGCTACAAATTCATGAGATGTCATGACACTTTAGGGCCATACCTCGAAGAGTTCTGGATGAGCTGCCTTCATCCTCTCTTCCTCCTCCCACGTACAGTCGTTAACATCATCACTCCATTGTATCTTGAGCAACGTAATCGTCTTCCTCCTAAGCTGTTTCGTGTCGGTCTCAACAACACGAAGCGGCTTACGAGGTCTTCTAACCACTGGATCAACCTCTAAATCTTCACAGCTATCAGCAGAAACCACCGTAGTTGGGTCATGCACATACTTCCGTAGATAAGATACATGAAAAACATTGTGCACACCCGCCATCTTTTCCGGTAACTCCAATCTATAAGCGAGCTTTCCAATTCGCTCGATAATCGGGAATGGTCCAACAAATCTCGGAGTTAACTTTCCTTTCTTCTCGAATCTAATAGCACTCTTTAATGGAGAAATCTTCACAAAAACCATCTCACCTACGACGAATTCCAAATCCTTTCGACGATTATCGGCATAACTCTTCTGACGATCTTGGGCTGCCTTCATTCGTTGCCGAATGATCTCTATACAATCCGAAGTCTGTCGAATCATCTCTGGCCCAAGTATCAACTTTTCTCCAGTTTCCAACCAACATGTCGGAGAGTTACACGGTCTTCCATATAATGCCTCATATGGTGCCATACCAATACTCGACTGATAACTGTTATTATAAGCAAATTCCACCAAATGAAGATGATCTTCCCATGATCCTCCGAAGTCCAAAACACAAGCTCTGAGAAGATCTTCCAAAACTCGGTTGACTCTTTCAGTCTGACCATCTGTTTGAGGGTGATAAGCTGTACTCAAACACAACTCGGTTCCCAAAACTTCCTGGAAGCTCTTCCAAAATCCACTAGTGAACAATGGGTCTCGATCGCTCACTATACTCTTCGGAATACCATGGAATCGAACTATCCACTTAACATACAACTCAGCCAACTTCGATGCAGTCCTAGTTGATCGAACAGGAATGAACCTTGCACTCTTGGTCAAACGATCTACTATGACCCAAATTCCTTCATTTCCTGCTCTTGTCCTAGGTAGACCATCGATAAAGTCCATCGACACTTGCTCCCACTTCCATGTAGGAACTTCTAATGGCTGAAGTAATCCACTGGGCTTCTTCTGCTCAGCTTTCACTAACTGACAGTTCATACACTTGGAAATAAAATTTCCAACATCCTTCTTCATGCCTTCCCAGTAGTAAGTTCTCTTCATATTCCGATACATCTTATTTCCACCTGGATGAATTGTCAACTTCGAGTGATGACCTTCCTTCAGAACTTCATCTCTCAATCCATCTACATCGGGAACAACCAATCGTCCTTGCTTCCGAAGCCAACCCTCTCGATCGACCTCGAATCCCTTATCCTTCTCTGGGTCCAATCCAGATTCCAAATCTTGGATGATCTTGACAAGCTTATCGTCTCGCTTTTGGCTCTCGCCAATTCTTTCCACAAGAGTAGGTCTTATCGATAAGTTTGCCAACATCTCAGGTTCTAATTCACATCTGGGCCTGAAATCAAATCCAGCCAAATACTCGAGACTCTTCCATTCCGAAAACATGGCTCCCAATCCTGCATGTCTTCGACTTAACGCATCAGCCACTGCGTTACCTTTTCCCGGAGTATAGGCTATACCAAAATCATAAGATGCTAAGAACTCTAGCCATCTTTGCTGTCGAAGATTCAAATCCTTTTGGGAGAACAGATACTTCAACGACTTATGATCTGTAAATAACTCAAATCTAACTCCCAATAGATAGTGTCTCCACATCTTCAAAGCAAACACAATTGCTGCTAACTCCAAATCATGAGTCGGATAATTCCTTTCATGCGGCTTCAGTTGTCGACTAGCATACGCAACAACTTTATCCTTCTGCATTAGCACTGCTCCAAGTCCAGTGCCACATGCATCGGTGTAAACCACCATCTCCTCATTCCCACTTGGAATAGTCAAGACAGGAGCACTCGTCAGTCGCTCTTTCAGGATTACGAAAGCTTGCTCACACTTATCATCCCATTTGATCACTTGGTTCTTCTTCGTCAATCCTGTCAACGGTGTAGCTATCTTGGAAAAGTCTTTGATAAACCGACGATAATATCCTGCTAATCCAAGAAAACTTCTTACTTCAGATGCATTCTTAGGTCTTACCCAATCCTGGATTGCTGCCACCTTAGCGGGATCAACCGCTACTCCATTTCCAGAGATAACATGGCCTAAGAACCTCACTTCACTCTTCCAGAAGTGACACTTTGAAAACTTAGCCATCAGCTGATGTTTCCGCAAGATTTCCAAAACAATCCTCAAGTGTGTCTTGTGCTCTTCTTCAGTTCTGGAATAAACCAAAATATCATCCACGAATACAAGCACGAACTTATTCAACTGATCTCTGAATACTCTATTCATAAGATCCACAAAATATGCTGGTGCGTTAGTCAACCCAAACGGCATTACCAGCCACTCATAAAACCCGGATGGTGTCCTAAAAGCAGTCTTCGGCACACTATCCTTCGCCACTCTCAATTGGTGAAATCCCGTTGCCAAATCCATCTGAGAAAACACCTTAGCCTCGTGAAGCTGATCAAACAAGTCATCTATTCTCGGCAATGGATACTTGTTCTTTTTAGTCAACTTATTTAGCTCACGATAATCCACACACAACCTCAACGATCCATCCGCTTTGGTTGCGAACACAACTGGTGCACCCCATTCGGACACACTTCTCCGAATGAATCCTTTCCGTAAAAGGTCATCAACTTGCACCTTCAGCTCTTGCTGCTCCCTCGGTGCCATCCGCCTAAGAGGCATAACAACAGGTCTGGCTCCCTCAACTAGATCGATACGAAACTCGATCTCCCTATGCGGCGGCAACCCTTTGACTTCGTCAAAGACATCCTCAAATCCATTCACAATAGGCACCGATGACAGTCCATCCCGTGGAACAACCAGCGAATACATGAAGCTCATGAAGACGCCTTCCTCATGCTTACATCGTATCACAACCTTTCGCCCTTCCACATTCCCGACTGTCACCTCCAGCCTCTCACAATCAATCCTAGCCGCATACTTCCTAAGCCAGTCCATACCCAAAATAATTCCGAATCCCGCAAAGTTCAGAACAAAGCAATCACAAACAAACGAGCAATCATGACTCGACACAACTAGACCACGGCATATCATACACAAACATGACGAACCCCCGACTGGATTAGTCACAACCAATGGCCTATCAACAATATCCGGTTTCAAACCTAACCGGCCTACCAAATCATCACAAACAAAAGAATGCGACGCTCCAGTATCAAACAACACTCTAACTGGAACACCACAAAGAGAAAGAGTACCTTGGACTACCACACTCTTCCCCTTCTCTTCAGCTGTAGGAGCTTTTGAAGACGACGGCACAGCTCCCAAAGCATAAGCTTGCACAATCTGCCTATCTTTCCTCGGCTCTGGGCAATCCTTCTTGATATGTCCCAGCTTATCACAGTTATAACACTTTCCCGGCACCTTGGGATTCTTACAATCTTTGTAAAGATGGCCCTTCTGTTGGCAGTTATAACAAGTCACTTCGCCTTTCGGCTTCTTCTGGCCATCCTTACCCTTCTGCTGCTGCTGCTTCCTCCTCTTATTGCCATTCTGGTGTGGTTTAGATCCTTCCCTGGTTACAGCAACAACAGAACTTTCCTTAGGAAACAAACTCTCATGCCTAAGGGCTTTCTCCACAAGCTTCTCAAATGGATCGTCCAAATGATCCACTAACTGCCTCCCAAGATAAGCATCCAGACCAGTCACAAACTTCTCATTCTTCTGATAGGGAGAATCAATGTACGATCTGGCATACTTGGACAAAGCTTCAAACTCAGAAATATACTCAAGAACTGGTCTCCCACCTTGCTTGAGCTCTACAAACCTCTTGAACAAAACAGACTTCTGAGCCGTAGAGATGAACTTGGCTTCAAATCTAACTTGGAATTGCTCCCAAGTAATCTCTTCTTCTGGGGTATCAATGGTGATAGAATTCCACCAATCAGCAGCTCTTCCCTGAAGCTGTCTCGATGCAAGCTTTCTCTTAGTTGCATCCTCAATCCCTAAGTCACCAAAGATCCTTCGACATGCATCAATCCATCTCTGCACCTCAATAGTCGACTCCGTCCCCAAGAAAGCTTTTCCTCCAAGAGAAGTATAATCCTTGCAAAGCTTAGCAAAATCCACCGGTCTTGGAGCTTGAACTTGAACTCCCACATCCACTGATGATCTTGAAGCTGGTATCCTTCTCATGATCGAAGTCATCATCGCTTCGAACATAGTTCCATAATCAACAGCTCCTTCATCAGCACGGCTTTCCCTTGCAGCTGGTCTCCCTCTTCGACTCATCCTTAATATCTGTAATAAGAATGATTAGAACACCTTAAGAAACAACTGCATAAGGAGTTCAAATCCTTCTAGGCTACCATATTATATATAGTAATCATCCATCAAAATACAATTACGTCTCTCATACGTAGTTACGTCAGCGAGCGTTGGCTAAAATCGATTAACCAAAGCTTTGATACCAAATGTGACGACCGCCCATGACTCCCGCACCAAATCAAGGGAATAATGCGCTGAAAGGCGTGCCAGGTAGCCATGGACGATAGTCAGGGTAAAATAAAACAGCAAACTCTATCGTACAACTCACAGCGCATGGATAAAATACAATAGAGAAATATATAGTGAAGCTCCATAACAGAAAATCATCATATAAGCATCGTAGTAGTTTTATATAAACATGAATCTTCCATACATCAAAGCCTCACTACATGACACTCAATCAAATACAGCAGCGGATACCCAGTACATATAACAAGAAATAATATGCAAAAGTCTCCTGCTCGTCTTCGTCATCATCAACGTAGATCTCCTAGAACAGCACCTGTCACCTGCTACCTAGTCTGCTCATCCCAACATGGATGAACATCCCAAGGTAATAAGAGGAGACATAAAACCTTGAGTCAGACAAAGTCTTAGTGAGCAGTAAATTAACTATCAAACATACCAAAAGAGCATAAGGGATAAAAGGAATAGGAACCAAACCATCCCACTCCACCTCTTTCTACAGTGATAGCCCCCAGACACATACTAAGAAAAAAAAAACAAGCATAACTTAGCAGATAACTAAGGTAAAGCAATAATCACTCGAGCCAAGGTCGATGTTTTCCAAATACAAACCCCCAAGGCCTAAACCAAGATCAGATAAGCACCCAGAAAACACCGCTCTTGAGACCGAATGATGATACAACCAAACATCCATGACTCTGGCTATCACTGTTATCCTTGCTTTGATTTCACCGTTGATTGAATGACCATCCGTCAAGGGCTAATGGTAACCTCGGTTCTAGGCATAGCTCCGCACGTCATCGTGACCCGTGCCTAGGACTTACCTACTCTGCCCAGAGTACTCAACTACCTACCTGTAGTCTTTTGGGTGTCCCGACTACCTGCCTGTAGTCGTTATGGGCGCCCCATGTACTCTTGCTTTTGAGCATGCTAGAACCTTCAACAACGATGAGATCCAAGCCTCCTAGTCATCCTCCTCGATGACTATTCTCATACTAGCTCAAGCTACCTCTTGAGAAATCCATTATCAACCAATTCGAACCATCCCTCGAGTTATCAACATGCTTGGAATGATCCCTGCCTGGATTACGCCAAGTCTTCATCACATCATACTTCGCTTTATCACACCATAGCAAAGTCTTAACCCAACAATATGGTTTGCCTCATCGCATCATGGCAAAGTTCCATCTCAACATCATCCAATCCATACATATGAGCTTCAATGTCCGCCACATATGCCTTAAGCAGCTTTCACCATTCAAGAGCCTCTTCTGTAGCTTTTGAATCGTCTTTGACCATACTTGTCCAAATCTATCAACTAGATAGCTCATTCACAATAATCAATCAAGACAAACATTAATCCAAACAATTAAGTATTCAATCAAGATCTAATTAGGCATTTATAACTACAATGGCAATTTCGTAAATAAATGAGCATAGAACTAACATACATGAATCATGGGTTTTTTTTAGCATAGATCTAGCAAATATAAAACATGGGTTTTGTTTCTATAGCTTAATAAATGAACTTGCATAGGTAAACATCTTCACAAACAATGGATCTACACTTGGATCTAAGAAAAATGCACAAAATCACTATCTACAACACTCCAACAAACCACCAATCCAATATACTCCTTTGGGTCCGCGTGAGAGATAACTACCACTCACCAAATCACCCAAACACCTCAAAAACTAAACACTTCAGATCTGGACAGCGGAGATCCAGGCTTGATCCGGCAACATCTCGCTTCAATCGATGAAATCTAGCTCCAACGGATGAAGATCTTCAACTTTGGCACTTGAATCTTTGATCTCGATCTTCGATCTTGGATGGATGTTAGAACTAGATTGGAATAGAGAAAAGAAAATGAAGAAATGTTGTAGTCGAGCTCTCAAAATGGCAGCACTTCGTCGCTTCAAAAATCAGTACCAAAAAGTGAGCCAAAGCCCTCTATTTATAGGCTGAAATCTCCCTGACTCGGCCGCTCTTAAGTCGTTGCCGACTCATCTCCCTGAGTCGCCCCCGACCTAAAACTTACGACTCATGCCACTTGCCGACTCAACACAGCATGCTAACGACTCAAGCCCCTGCCGACTTAACAACACACACGACTCAATTAACATGCCGACTCAACTACACTAAGCTATACTGGGTACTTGCCGACCTAACTAGGTGACGACCTAACAACCTATTCAAACTGCCGACCTAACTACACATGGGATAACACACTCTGCCGACCCAAGCCTTAGGTCGTTTTCCCCTTAACTCGGTCATATGACTCAGCAGCCTAAAACATTACCGACCTAACTATCATACGACCTAACCCTCTAGGTCGTTAACCCTTAAGTCAGTCACCCTAGGTCGGTCCAAACCTTAAGTCGTAACTCCTCTATCTCGCTAGCTTGTCCAATTCATTTCTTAACCCGGTAACTCCTAGGTCGGCCAGTTTCTATGAGTCGTTAACTACCCTGACTCGGTTCAAACCTATAGGTCATAACTCAGCAACTGACTAACTCGGCCACTTACTAAAGTCGTCTACGACTTACTATAGGTCGGTCACCATCTTAACTCGGTCAACGTACTAAAGTTGTAACTCGTGCACGACCTAACTCGGCTAAGCCTATGAGTCGGTCACAACTCGACACTTAAACACACGAGTTACTCTCCATACGACTCAGGCTAGAGACAACATAAACAACACTAACGACCTGTAAATTCTACGATCTATTGGTACGTAAAATACGGGTCGTTACAATTAACCTTTTCAAAGTTATTTAATTAACAACTATATGATTTGTAAATACTTAAAATAAATGTTAAATTGCTTAAAACTATATCTTACCTTAATTTTTAAATTTAAATAAAAGGTTTGTTTTATTTATTTTTTAAATATAACTTGATAAATATGATTTGAAAATTTTGTATATAAGTTTAAAATACAATATAGTATATGCCTTAATTCATTTAATAATAGAAGTGATTTATAATCTCTTTTATAAATCATTTAAAATTGTTAAATTTGTTATTTTCAAATGATAATTATAATACATAGGTTTTATAATCATAATTAATTTTTAGTGAATATTGAATTGTAATTTTTAAAATTTAATAAATAGTTATATTCGTATATATATATAATTTGATTCTTAAATTTTATTTTTATAACCTAACTTGAATTTGATTTTAAAGTTTTAAAATTCGATGTATAGATTTTATATTTGTTTGGATTTTAAAATATTTATATATACTTTTATTTATAAATATAATTGGTTTTTATTTATTTTAAAATTTATTTATACATACATAAATACTAATTAACTAATTCATTAAGCTTGATTTTTGTATTAATCTTTCATTAACATTTGAAATATAACTAGTTAATTATGAGACAAGTGTTAACATATTAAGTAATCAAACAACATGTGTTAATATATTAAGTTATCTAAATACATGTGTTAATTTATGAAAAATGGTATATGACAAGTGTCATTTTATTTTTATCTTTTTCTTTTATTTTTTTAATTAATTCCAGCCTTTATAAACCATATTTTCTTCCCCTTCACTCTTTTTCCTATCTTTTATTCTAAGCAAACTTAAGCAAATCTGAAATCATCTCTAAAACCAAAAAAAATTCAAATCAGTAAGTAACACTCCTCAAAACCAAATTGAAAATTAAATGTCTGCATTTCATCTGGAAATTTGCAGCAATAAACCCTGTAATCATTTCCAAGTTCATACTACAACCTATCATCCTCAAAAATCAAAACTAAATCTAAAATCAAAGTGATTAATGCCTGGATTTCTTCATCTGGAAATCATCAGCATGTAAGCATTTTCAAGCCTGCATGCATGTACTTTTGGTCAGGAAGCAAAAGCATTTTTTTAAGCAACTCAAGTTTCAAGAACATTTCAGTTTCAAGATTTTATAAATAATGCTCTACGCTTCTGTTTCAGGTGAGTAACTCTTTTTAAAACTTAAAGATAAATCTGGTTGTTTGATTTATGCCCAAAATAAGTTGTATTAGTATTTATATGTTGGAAAATTCATGTGTATTTGTGATGTGTGATGCATGTATGATTGTGAATACCTGTAGAACATCTCTGTTCTAAATTTCAAGCCCAGTTTTCAATTTAAATCATTTCCTCTTGATCCATTGATTTTTAGGACTTAGGATCTAAACAAATATTGTTTGTTTGATTATAAACTAAGTTTAAAAAATTTATTTAACTTAAATTAAATCTGGATTTGCTCTGGAAATAAAATTAATTAGGAAACTCAAGTCTTTGTAAAAATTCAAACATGTTATTGTGAAATTTAGGTATATAAACTAAATCCTTAAACTAAGACATGATTTTTAAGAGTAAAATAATAATTTTTAATATGGGTTTGACTGAGTAAGTAGGGGTTAATCAGAATTTGGTTTTGGAGTGGTCTCTAGTGATCTGAGTGATCTGGAGGTTCGATTTTTCTTCTGGTGATAGTAGGATGATCGGAGAATCATGGAAAATTGCTTGTATGGTGAGCAATTTAGTGTGGCGACGACGGTGATCAAAATAAAATTTTAACCCTAGTTTTGGTTTGCTCGACTAATTTGATCGACTCGGCTTCTCTTGTTGATCAAGTGCGATAGGGCTTTGAAAGATGGTAGCTGGATCAATGATGAGGGCATAGTAGGAGCTACAACACTAACGGTGGTCGGAGGACAGTGGTTGGGGCGTTGACAGGTTTGGGTTTGGAGTGGTTCTGTGTTCCAGGTTTGGGTGTGGAGTCTCGATTTTGAATTCAGGTGGATGGTGAAGTTCTGGTGGTCGGGGTAGTGTGCTTGGGTGATCATCGACGTGTTCGATGTTCTGGTGATGAACGGAGGTGGTTGGCGGCACCGTGTATGTGCACGGTGCACTTATTTCCGGTGATCTGGTGTTTTGTTAGTTTGGGTGGATGCAAATTTCACTCGAGTTTGTCTCGAATAACTCGAGTAGGTTACTCGAAGATTTTAAGTTTTGGACTCGGGGTAATGTTTGTTTGGCTCGAGTAAACTTTAGATTATAGGTTTTGTTTTAGAAACCTGAAAGTTTTTCTGCTTTAAAAATTTAAACTAAATAAAAAAAGATGAAGAAGCAAAGCAAGTTTTAAACAAAAGTTTTGAAACAAGTTTAAATCTATATTCAAATGAGTTTGAATTCTAGTTTTTTTTAAATAAATAGTTTTATAAAAATGGAATGTTTTAAACAACTAAAAATTTGATAAAGTATTTTATAAAGTGTTTTAAATCTGAAAATAAAATTTAAACAGAATTTTAAATATAAGTTAAAATTTGAATTTAAAGCTTAGTTTGAATCCTAGTTTGAAATAAAATAAAGTTTTTGAATTTAAATTGTTTAAGACAACTTTGAATGTTTTAAAATGTGGTTTGAGTTTAAAAAATAAATTTGGTTTTAAAATTCTTTAAAATTTCTTTTATAAAACAAATAGATTCTTTAACATGTAATACAAAGGTTTTTGAATTGTTTTAAAAGCTTTGTTAAAGTTTAAAATTTTGTTTCCACTTTAGATCTTAAATTTAAAATGGAATTTAATAGTAAATTTTAAGCAAATTGTTTTAAAATATTTTGTTAATGATAACTTAATCATTAATAAGATTAAGGTTTATCTTAAAGTTAATTAGGACTTAATGATTATAATTCATTAACTTATTAAGGAAATCAAGATGGATAATTAATTACTTTAATTAACTAATGATTTGAGATAATTAATTAAGTAACCATGGATTTTATTTAATTAATTAAAGGATAAAAAAGTTAATTAAAATTTATTAATCTATAATTAGGAAATCATTAATTAGATAAGATTTGATTTTAAATTAATGATTTGAAATTTATTAATCAAGTAATTAAAAATTAATTAAATTATAGATTAACACTTGATTAATTAAATAATTAGAGATTAATTAATGGGTTTTATAGATAATTAAATTTGTAATTAATAATGATTAATCTCAGTTAATTACTTTAGAGAAGTAATTAAAGATTTGTTAATGGTTAATGAAGGTCATTAACTTAGGATTATTTAATAATTAATTAATGTGATAAAATTTAATAATTAATTAGATTAATTAATTTAAAGATAATCATTTGAGAATTGTTTAAGTAATTACTTAATGGAAGTAATTAAGATTTTTTTTACTGATTGTAATTAATTAAGTTTAGTTTGATTAGTTTAAATTAATTAATTAAGTTTAATTAATTTAAGATAACCACTGGTTAATTTAAGAAATAATTACTCAATGTAATTAATAAAGAATAACTACTTAGTGAAGTAATTAAGAAGACAATTACTGGATGTGATTAAATTGAAGACTAATTAGGAATGGAAGAGATTTGGAGATTAATTACTTTGTGTAATTAATATAAAGAATAATTACTTAGAGGGAGTAATTAATAATTAATTACTTAATGAATTAATTAAGAATTGATTAATAAAGTTATTTGAAGATAATTAAGAGATGTAATTAATTAAGTGTAATTAATTACTTAATGAGATCAATCTAGGGCGATTAATAAATATAATTAATTAAAGATTAATTATTAAAGATGATTAATTAAGGAGTAATTAATTTATCTAATGAAGTAATTAAGGATAGTAAATTACTGAATGTGATTAATCAAGAGTGATTAAACAATATGGTTTAATTGATGATTAATTTCTTAATGTAATTAATTTAAATAGGGTAGTCATAAATAAAATAATTAGGGATCATTAATTAATATAATTAATGATGTAATTAAGGATTGATTAATTAAGTCTAATTAATCAATAATAAGTAATCAATGAAGAAATTAAGTAATGTAATTAATTAAGGATTAATGTAATTAATTATAGTTAATTAATTAGTAAAGTAATTAGAAGGTTATTTACTGAATTTGGTTTAGAATAATTAATTTGTGAAATTAATTAAAGGCTAATTACTAGAATGTAATTAAAGGATAATTAATCAAGGGTGATTAATTAAGGTGATTAATTAGAGGGTAATTAAATAATTGATTTTTAATTAATTAATGGATATGTAAGCAAGATTTATATGGATGAAGTAATTAATTTAATTTTCTTTAAATTAATTAGAGGTGAAGTAATTAATTTAATTCATTTTAAATTAATTATAGAATTGTGATTAATAAGTCATTGCTTATAAATGTTGATTGATATTGATTGCCCTGAATAGTTGAGATTTCAGATGTGAGATGAGTGATGTTGTGTGATATGGATGCTTTGGTTGCATTGTGTTGATAATACAAATTATCTGTTGTGATAATAATATGAATTATCTGTTTGTGGTGATAATATGGATTATCTGTTTATGATGATAAAGTTGATTATCTATTATGATATTGTTAATTATCTATATGTGTGTATATAGATAATATTGAATTGAATTTGTTTTAAACTTTAAAACAACTTGGACCTAAAAGATGGCGTTTTGGATTTCGATGGGATCGGGATCGGGTTTCCATATTTGGATATCCGAAAACCACATCGATCCAAATTAACGATAGGTCGTGAATCTCAAGTGAAGATGAAGATTCAGAGTGCAAGGGTTATCGTCGTTAACTCTGAGGGTGATTCCAAAAATGAGTGTAACGAGATAATGCCTTCGGTTTCGTTCGAACCCGAAACGAACTTGTGTGGATTGAATGCTTTCAAAACATCGTCAGGTGGACGATGAGCATTCTAAGAGATGTGTTCTGTAAAGGTAATCGTAGCCTCAAGCCTCATCAACGAGGAATGGCTAAAACAGGGGAGGTGCAGTAAGGTTAAGTGGGTCATGCCCAAGTAGGATGAGATTTACCGCTGTCTAGAAGTCCCTTTATATTCGGTTGTGTGGGGCAGTTGTTTGCAACAACTGCTGGAGTTGTCTTGTTCGGGACTGTCCAGTAGGGGATGGTTCCAGCCTTGTGTTGCAAGGGAGTTAGGGTGGCTCCTCGGTACGGTAATCTAGGCTACATACTATGATGGGCGGTACCCCAGTAGCCCTGCCATTATATGGAATCCAATCTCAGATAAGTGCCATATGTTTTAGATGTGTCCAACTATGTTGGAACGTGAGATGTAAGAATTACAACTATTTTTGTATTTTATTTGAAAACCCTAGACACTATTAGAATATCATCGGATTTCCTATCAAATGTTTTGGTTAGCGTAAGGTAAAAGCTTTTCCATGTTTATGTGTGGGAAGTCTCATGTGATACCTTTATTTTCAAAAGATTTTTGAAGTTAAGCAACCTTAACCTGTTACTCACATCAGACCCATGTCTGAACCGAAGTTTATCTTCTGTTTTCTTAAACTCTAAGGTACTCAAATTTTTACGAGTAGCTAAGGGATTCGGTTAGCTTTGATGAATTATGGAGGAGCAATGGAGCAGGAGGCTTCGGCGTTAGATATATAGTTTTCGCTGTGTGTTTTCTGTGTTGGTATCTCTTTGATGAGTTGTAATAACTAGACAGATGTTTATAACTGTCTAGTATGTGGTGTTTATGCTGTGTAACTCTGATTTGTGTTATATATTATGTAATACTTATGTTATTAATATAATTTATTCGTTCCGCTGTTGAGATTCTGGTGTTATTTCTTCTTTCTCTTCTTTCTTTTCTCTTTTCTATCCCTTTCTTTCTTAAAGATGATACGACTTTCTGTAGAGAAAAGTCAGGTCGTCACAGTCAATATAGAAGCTTGGCTTCGATAAATTTGGGAAACAGCCATTAAATAAAATAACATTGAATGTTTCAAGCTAAATATAATGAATTTGAAAACAATGAACATGGATATAAATGGAATGTAATTGTATTGGCTACGAACAAATTGAAAAAAGAATGGAATTAAATATGAATTTAGTTGGAATCAAATTAAAATAGTTATAAACCAAAACAGATATTTTATTAAAAGATTGTCGACGAATTTGTAAATAAAAAATGGTCGCTTAACATAAATGGAAGTAAATAAAATTTCTATGAATAAATGGAAAGTGAATATATTGATTTTAATCAGTATGGAATGAATATTAATTTGTTTAGTGCAAATGTGTAGTGAATGCAAGAATTTGAGTTGTAAATTATTTAAATTGAAAGAAAATGATATATGAATTGGTTGGAAGTAATTAAAATTTGTGTCGGAATCTAATAATTGCTTATGAAAATGGTTTAGCATGCATTGCTTATGAAATTTATATGTTTTAGGTATTTAAATAAGTAAAATATTAGGAAACTTCATATGTTTGGTACTTACATGTTTAAATTTAGTAAGTATAGTTACCTGGAGGCCGTCTGGCTAGACTTTGGTTGCGCTAATTGCAAATTAAGTAAGCCGCTTTGTTAAAAATGCTAAATAATGGTACGCTTACGCAATAAAAGAAAGAAAATTATAAGATATTGATATATATATTTTTCGACCGCATGGGTTGTATATATATATTCTTGTCATATTGCAAAAGGTCGTCCATGTAAGGGAGTCTTTGCCAAAAAGTTTTGGAAATTTAGGGTGTTAGAAAATTTTTGAAAATTTTAGGAAAACTTTTGTTGATGACAATTTGATTTTGAATTGTAGCTTGAAAACGGGATTTTTTGGAATTAGAATTGAAAACTAATTGGTTGGGCGAAACTAAAAGATTAGGAGGGTGGGATGTCAAGTTTGACTGAAGTTAACTAAGTGGGTTTTTGGATAAGTAAAGGGTTTGGAACATTTTTCTTGTCTTAGCAATTTCGAGGATGGAATTCTTTTAAGGGGGAGGAATGTAACGACTCGGATTTTCCAACGTTTGAGTTAGAAAATTTAAATGGTTTTAAATGTTGAATTCGAATTATAAATTGATTTTGAATATGAATGATGGGTTTTTAGTTATAAAATAAATTCAGAATTTAAATAATGTGATTTATTTGATACATTAATTATTAAAGTTAATATTGAATATTGGTTAGAGTAGCAAATCTAGGGTTTTAAGCTTGATAAAAATTATTTAAAGGCTCGTAAAATTTATATTAGTAATAATGAAGATAAAAAAAGTTTTAAAAATTAATTTAAAAGTGATTTGTCCAGTTTTAAAAATAGCTTGTTTAAATTGACATTTAATAATAGCCTTCCGGGGAAGTCTCGAAATTCGACTAAACTAGTTCCACTGGATCCATAATAGTGTATTATTGTTGAATTTCAAATTTCCAGGTTTTAGAGTTATCGTTTGGCCATATGGTATAGAAAAGGGCTGAATTTATATCGAAAATTTAATATAATAATTGAGTCCAAATCTATCTTCTCCATACGATCGAATTAGGACTGAAACCTTTTTCGATGTGTTTGAAATAGGGTATAACATTATGAACGTCTAGCGGCATGCCTCGATAGGGATTCAAGATTTTGAGTTGAGTAAATTGGGGCATTTTAAAAAAAGGAAAAAAAATAATTATAAAATAATTGTCCATTCAACCTTTTTTTTAGCTGAGTGCACGCAAATAATTAAACAAATAATTGTCTATTCACTGTGTTTGACCATTCAAACATGTCAAATCCAAAATGCATGCAACCTCTTCCCTTTTTCTTTTTTAAGGGCCGACCTTGTCCTTTCCCTTGTTCCAAAAAACAGAAAAAAATGGAAACAAAATCAAAAGCTTCGATCACAGAAAGAAAGAAAAAGAGAGAAAGGGCATAATAATTATCACGTCCACTTTTTTCAATCTTCCTGTTCGATTCCATAAAAAAGGGAAAGCTACCAAATGAATCGATACGCGACCAATGCCGTGATCAAAGAAGGCGGGGAATCAAATGATGTTCGTGAGGCACGCGATGTTGGGATTGGAGCGGCTAGGGTTGGAGGCGATCGATGGAGTCTCGACTCAAAGACAACGGGGTTCGCGTTCGTTAGGGTTTCGGCAGCATTCGTGGGGAGATGCCAAAGTCGTGGGGGTTGGCGATGGCATTAGAGCGGTGATGGAGGAAGGTCGGAAACCTGGGAGTTCCGTTAGTGCAGCATCGTTATTGATGGAGAGTGATTAGGGGATCGTGAAGTCGAGCAGTTTGGTTTGGGATTTCGTTAGAGGGTGGCAACCGAAGGTTGGAGGTCGTAATTTTGTTATCTATGGCAAGGCGGGTCTGGAGAGGTCGGTGTTTGGTGGAGCGGCGATCGCGTTGTTCGGTCGAGGTTTTGGCATTCTAGCGCGAGGGTGAGGATAATGGTTGCTGCTACCAGAGCAGCGATGATAGTGGGCCCTTGTTCGGGTTGCCTGGAACGAAAAGTGGAGGTATAAATTCTGTTATTTAGTTAAATTATATATTAAGTTAAGTAAAATTTAAATTTGAGATAGCTAATTAGTATAAATAAAATTTGCATTCGAGGTCCAAAATAAATGAAATCAAGACGAGTTTGTATTTGTGGACGAGAAGTATGCAAGCTAGAATTAAAAATGGGATTGGTCAGAAAATTCAAAAAAATAAAACTGAAAATTCTCATTCACTTGGATTGCCGTATTAAAATTTAAATGCTTGAATTTAAATTTAATTTATTTGATGTTTGATTTGATTGATAAATTTATAATTAATGTTGGACGACTATTTATATATAGTAATACACACACACAGGTGTGTGTGTGTGTATATATATTATATATTAGTATTGGAGTGATATTCCTGCATTTATAGCGGATGAGACCCTTGCGTCCCGCATAATAGAGGATGACCATATATACCGCGATATCCCCTCCGAAGTGGGATTGGTAATTTTATTGTTGTGTAACATCTATGGATGTAGGCAAAAAAGGTTGGAGGGATCCAATTCCTCAAAATTATTTATTGTTCTTGGATATATAAAAATATCTGATGTGAATAAATAATTTGCTGGATTTTTATGTGATGAAAATTTTAAATGTTATAATGGCATGGAAATTAATTTTGAATACCAAAAATATTGCTTTTAAAAATTTAAGGAATTAAAAAGAGATATTTAAGTTAAAAATAGATACTTCGAAAATTGGGTATTTTATAGAGACTGATTTGAATAAGCAAAAATAGAATTATGAAAATGGGGAAAAGTATTTAAATAAAGAATTTAAAATAAATTATATAAAGGGATTTTAAAAGACTTGATTTTAAAAATGATATTCAAGAAAATATAGGAAGAAGTTAAAATTGACATTAAAAATAGATTGCAAAAATAAATGAAACTGTAGGGAATTGAATTTATAAAAATGATTTTTTTTATAAATAGAATTATTTAGTGAAACTTAGGGGAGTTATAAAAATTTATAAATGATGCTTATAAATAAAGGAAAGAGATGTCAATTGGTATATTTGGAATATAAATTTACAGGGAGAATTTATATTTGAATATGGAAATTGGGTTGGAGTGAAATGGTTAAGCAGACCAGAATGGAAGCGATGAGTGGGAAATCGAGAAGATTTATAAATTGAAATTTGGTTACTGAGATTTTAAAAGACTTAAGATTTGAATTTTTTTATAAGTTAAGTTTTGAATTTTAAAAAGGAAAATTTATTTGTTAAACAACGTAATTTTAAAGTTAGTTAGTGTTGAATTATTTCAGAAGTAAATTTCAAATACTTAATATTTATTTTAATAAAATCCTAAATTTAAAACCTGTTTTTGAAAATGATGTTATAAAAAGGTGTCTTCGATATTTTAAATAATTGTTTGAATATGTCTTAAAAATAGAATATTACTATTTATTTTTAACTACTTATATATATATACATGTATAGAGTTTTGAAATGTTTTAAATGGGTTATTCAGTGGATAAGATTTATAAGAAAATTCTTAGATGGAATTGGGAGGAAAAGTAAGAAAATTTCCGAAGAGGTTAAATAAAGGTGAACTTCGAAAAATGAAAATAGAATTAATTAAGAAGTACAAAGGGGATTGAGTTTATAAGCAAGTATAATTGGTTTTGAAAGTATTAAAAGAATTAATTGAGGTATTTTGGAACTTATAAAATTCACGTGAAAGAATTGGGAAATTTACAAATACAATTGTAAATGATTTTGAGATTAATAGAGCTTTGGTTTTAGACAAAACTCAGCATATATGGTAAATTTATTTACAGAATCACTTACATTCGAGTTTGAATCTCTTCCGTTTTGATTCGAATTTCCTTTGAATTTTGGAACGTTCCCTGTGGTTCCAAAATTCATTCTTGTCCCTCATTATTCGTCTTCTTTTGATTCTGGAGTATCACATAACTCCACTTCGAATGATCTTTATAATTAGTCGGCGGTCCTGCCAATCTCAAATTGATTTGTAAAAGGGGTGAAACTCCTTTACAATAGCATCGATTCACCAAAGATTTTATATCCTCGATTTAGATGCTAGTATCTCTTGAGACCGAATGTAGATTTACCCCAGAAATCCACATCGATCTTATTTTTTAAGTCACTATTGACCCGGTTAAGGTTACTCGCGATTTATAAAAGCTTATCCATCTTCTTATTCTGTTATTTAATCATCTCATCTTTGTTTCCAACTTATCTTCAAATTATTCTTGAAGTGTATTTGTAAACTAGTATTTAAAATGTTTTATATTGTGTTGTTTGAGTTGTTGACGTGGATTTGGATTTTCGATTGATTCGTCTGATCTACGCTATCGATAAGATTTCTAAAACACTTGAACAGAGCAAACTGACACAATATGTTTTCTTCAAATTTAGCAATGAAAAAAAAATTTGTAACTATATTATAAAAAAATTTCTGGATTTTATTGAATTGGTTGTTAAGAAATAATATTTGATTTTATATAACATTATCTCTTATTTCATGTATAAATAATTGAACTATAAAACAGTGTTATAAATTTATTTGGAAATTTAAAATGAATTTAAAACAAGAATTTGAGAATTTAATTTCCAATGGTTTCAAATCTTGTATTTAAAGTTTTAAAAGGATATATTATTTAAAGTATTTTCGAATAGAAATTTGTTTCCAAAGAATTTTAAAATTTAAAAATTAGTGCTCTTCTCTTTGTCGCTGGAAAATAACTTCGGTGATGACTGCAGCATCATCGACATTTAATTTCTAGTTTCGAAGTGTAGAGGTCATTCTGTAGTCTTGCTACAGTTTTGTTTTGAGGAATTTAATTGATTTGAATTTCTAAAATAAGACTGGATTTATAACATGTGCTGATATATGATATAGTATATGTGCATTTATTTATCTCTCAATAGTTTGGAATTTATCAGAAATTTTATTCCTAAATTTTATCTTGAAAGATAATTTTTAAGTATAATTTCAAGATTTGGATAAGTATTCAAGCTTGAAATGATTGAACTGGAAAGTTTTATATGTATAATACACAATTTCATTCCAATGTAACTTACCTAAATTATACAGAAGTTGAATACGTAGTTGGATATTATACAATATAACAAAAAAAGAGTTTATAAATAAAATTTGAGTGGTTGTAATAAATGTTATACACTTAAATTTTAGTTATAAAACGATTAACAAAGGTAAATAAAGAAAAAAGGATAATGGAATAATCTACAATATAAAATGATGTTAAAGGAACTAAGAATAAATTAAAGCAGATATAATAGATGTAAATATATTTAGCATAGATGAAAAAATATATTGAGAGGAATAAATTAGTTATAATTGGGAACAAAGAAGAATTAATTTTATTAAGTACATTTTAAGTATAATAAATGTTTTGTTTTCAAATTCATGATTTTAGAGATTATTTATTTAAATAATTGGTTGATAAGATAATGAAATTTGAGACAGTTAAGAATTATTTAACTTATGAAAATTTAATTTTCTATTTAAGTTGAAATTTTCATGATTTCAAATTTATTATCTTATTTTGTTTTTCAAACTATCTTTTGGTTGTCCTTATTTCCCTTATCTTGCTACAGAATGGGGAGGCTATTGCTTATACTTGTCCGTTTAGAAATTTTTCTATAATCTTTAATAATCTTTCGTACTCATTTTTGAATCTGAGCACTGCTTGCCATCGACAGACCATCGGTCAAACGGAAAGGGTGAATCAGATTCTAGAAGATCTTTTTCGTGCTTGTGTTCTTGATTCTGGAGGATCTTGGGAAGATCATCTTCACCTTGTTAAACTTACCTATAACAACAGTTATCAGGTATAATTTCAATCTTCTTGTCATTTTTTCTTAATCCTATTTCTTTCAATCTTTTTCTGTGTTTTCCCGTATCTCATTCCTTTTCGGGGACGACAAGTTTAGTGGGGGAGAGTGTAACAACCCTGTATTTTGTGATTATTTTAATTGTATTTTAATTATTTTAAATTGAAATTCCTGATTTAAAAACTTTATTTTATTTATTAAAATGGATAAATTTTGTTATTTTAAATATAAATTTTGATGTGAATTATAATTCCAAACATGAGTAAATAGAATATTTTCCAAAAATGTGAATTTTGGTCAATTATGGTCAAACTTTGACTTTTAAATTTAAAACTTTGAATTTTTGAATTTTATCTTTTATTGTGAAAATAAATAAAATTTCAAGTATACTGCTTTTCATTTAATTGAAATCCGATTAATATTGTGAAAGTTATGCTTTTAAACCATTGCATGTAAATCGTTTTATTTAACAAAATTGTTTACTTTAGTTTATATAAATAATATTTTTGTTTGTCATATCATGTTATAACTTGTGTATATATGTGTAACAGACATGTTATGTATATATTTTATTTTTAAAACATTTTAAAAGTGTAGTTATAATTTTTCAATGTTTATTGTATTTTGTTTACAACTTTAATTCTAGTTTCAATATAATAAACTATTTTCTTTATTTTATTTTTATTTTTTCTAAGAATAATTATTTATTTTCTTTTTCACTTTATTTTTGTTTGTCTTTTATTTTTATTTACTGATTTTATTTTATTTGTTTTGAATAAAAGAAATTGGAAATTCAAAGGGACAAAGACTTTTCATTTCTGGTGACTTCTCATTAGCTTGTCTTTTTATTTTCTTTTGGCTTTTCATTTTCTTTCTTTTGGCCGTACACTTCTTAATGCTAGCCGTTTGTTTTCTTCATTTTCATGTGAGAAAACTTTCTCACCATTCCAAAACTCACGGCTATTTCCACCTGAGAAATTTTTGTAAGATAATGGCTTCTTCTTTCTACTTTTTCTTCTTATTTTCTATTGTTTTTGCCTTCCTCCTCTTCAAGCCTTGCTCGGCCCTACCACCCATCATCACCACCATCCTGTCCACCATCACCAGCCACGACAACCACCACCTCTCCCCTTGTCCAGATCTGGCCGTGACTACATATGATGCTAGCACCATAAAAATTTGCAAAGAGCTCCACCAAATCATGCCCAGCCGACCAATATTCCACATCCCCCTTCATATTGCACTTCGGCCACCACCTTAGCCACCACCACTAGCAAGTACACCACTTCTAGCCGCAGCTTCAACCATCACCAGAACTGTACTATGCATAGCCGAGCCCAACGTTGACATGGCTGAGCCTTGTTGTGCTCAAACCCTACTCTTTTTCCTTGTCCTTTATATTCCCTATGTTGTAACTCCCACTACCATCATCATCTCCTTTTTGCCGTGCATTTTTGATGCTAAACCCGAGCCTATGTCCAGCCATGGTCAAGCATATGATCCCCTAGGCTGAGCACTTGAATGGTTAAGATAAGGTCAAGTCACTTTGTTTCTTGTTGCTTTTAAATTTCAAATTGTTTCAATGTATTTTGAATTGAATACATATGTTTATATTGTCTTGTTTAATTGTTGTATACAAGATAAACATCTTAGCTCTGCTCACTTGAATCAAAAGTCGTGTTGTATCGTGCTTGTCATGCCTTTGGAATCATTCTTGTGTGTCGTAGTGGTCTCTGGCTTTGATAAAGGTGAGTCCTTCTCACTCTGACATTATTTCTTACGAAATGATAAATTGATGACAGGTGATTAGCAATTCAAAATGTTATGCAAGTAAATGATGATTATATGATTTGTTATTTCATGTTGTTACCATGTTTTCTTGTTAATTATCACCTGACATATAATAAATGACAGTATATCGTGACATTGACATGTTAGTATAATTGTTTATGCTGTTTATGCATATGTTCACTACAAGTTACCCTGTTAGAATAGAATCGCTATGGGTTAAAAAGATACATACCCGAACGGACTTTAGAATAAGGAAAAATCATTATGGGCTGAAATGAAAGGCTCGAGTGATTTTTATTTGTATTTTATTTGACTTGGGATTGCGGGTTTGAAATGATAGAACTCAATTTTTCTTGCTAAATTGTGAATTGAAATGATACATATCCGTATCACTTGACCTAGGATAGAAAATTATATACAGACCCCATGGTATATTTTAAATATTTTTTTATACAAATATGTATTTAAAGGTGTGAAATTATGATTTAAATATTTTTCTTATATTTTTAAGAAAGTTAAATATTTGAATTGAATTTAAGTATGTAAATTTGAAGTAAATGTGATTTTTGACTTTAAATTATATTTTAAAATGTAAGTAAATAATGGAAATCAAATTTAAAGTTTTGAATTGATATTTGAAGTAAAATGTTAAGTTTTTGGTTAAATTAATAAGTTAATAAACAGTGAAATTTTGACTTAACAAATGAATTGAATTTTTAATTGGATATTTGATTTTAAAATTTTATTGTGGTAAATCATATGTTAAAATTATTTAAACATGAAATTTTGAAGTCTAGAAATATGATTTATAAGTTTAAAATAACAAAAAAATGGAGTGTTAATATTTCTGAAGTTATAATAAAATCTGAAACTTTACTAATAGCATTTCCAAAAATACTGTGGTCTTATGACAGCATTTTTAAGTGCCCTTGTTTTGAATTTAACTATGTTTGAAATAACTAAATATCTATTATGGGATTTTACACATGCCTTTGTTTCCGAACTGAACTATTTTGGAAACTATAAGCTACGATAGCACTTTATAAATGGTGTCATTGCTATAATTTGACAATGTTTGAAATATTATAGATTTTAACACTATTTGAGTTATATTTTTAAAGTGTTAAATGATTAAACTTTTGGAATTGATTATTTGTGAAATTTTAGGAGTTTTGAAAATATTTTAATATTTAAATTTGAATTTTTAAGGAATTTAAATTAAATTTGTATTTAAATAAGGTTTACTTGGTTATGTGTTAAACGGAATGAAATGAAATGAGATAAATGAATTTTTGAATGAAATTTTGAAACATGTTATGTAATGATATTTGAAATAATAAATGAGTGACATATTTGATTTTAAAATGATATTAAATTTAAATTCTTGAATTTGAATTCAAATAATGATTTGATAAATGAGATTATGAAAGGATATGATATTTTAATGATTTTGAAATGGTTTGGAAATAATTTGATCTTTATTTTGATAAATGAATATTTGAAGTTTATATTAGTATGAAAGGATATTTGGTTTACTTGTATTTTGAGTTTATTTAAATGATATTGGATTTATGAAACGAACATTTCAAAACTAATTAATAATGAAGTTAAATTTGAGATATATGAAATTTTAAAAAAAATTAGTTTTGAAATGTGGGATATTAAAACTTTGAAATATATTAAAAATTGAATAGTTTATTTTGTGGATGAAATCTATATTTGAAATTTATAAGATTTGAAAGGGTTTGTTTGGAAACTGAATTGAATTGAAACTAATGGTTTGAATTGAATTAAATTGGAAATTTGAAAATTTGGGTTTAATGGACCAAATTTGTAAAATGTAAAGAATTAAAGGAATGTTTCATGATTTCAAATGTATGATTTCGAAATGTTATGATTTCTAAAGTGTAATGATTTCAAGTATCTTGGTTTCGAAAAAGTTATAGCTTCGAAAGTATTATGATTTTAGGAAGGTAAATATATGGATGAAATGGAAATGATATAGTATTGATTTGAATATAGTTTTGAAATAAAAAGATAGTTTTGGTTTCGAAGTATAGACTATTTTGAAAGGAATATAGTTTTGAAATGAAATGATTTGATTTTTGAAGTGTAAACTATTTTGAAATGACCACGACGTTATAATAACGTTTGGTTGTTAAAGAGACCAAGGTCGGAAGTTGTCGTACTCTCTGCCAACTTCGAAAACCACTTTAATAGCTGTGTGCGCGATGGAGATTCCAGAATAAAGTAGGATGGTGGCGACGTTCTTGAGGTATATTATGTAGACCCGACTCCCGTGAGTTGGCTTAAGGTGGCTAAAACAGGAGCGATCTCGGGCCAAAAGGGATAGATCCTCTGGTCGGACATACTTCTTCGATACTATACTCTTACTTGTGGTTGATTTGATCGCCATCCTTCGATTTTGATTGGGAGTGTGTTCCGATGGGGCATAGTGGCTTCCTTGTTACCGCCAGCCCGTGTGCGTAATTATTATATCTACCCTGCCATTTCCTTGTGTGCCGTGTCACCTACCATACCGAGCTTTACAACGAGTTTCTTTTTGCGTCGTACCTATGCAGTATTTATGGTAGCCTCCCGATCTGGAGGTATGATGGTACTGTATAGACTATTGGAATTATTTTGTGTTAAGGGGAATATTGGATCACTCCTTAACGCTATTTTAAAGTAAGTTTATTTTACTATTAAACATTATTATAATAGCGAATATTACTACATAGTAAAAGGTTTAACGGATCCTTAAAGGATTGGCGATCCCAAGCATCCTTTAAGTTACTGATGCATTTTGTTACTGTTCACTTGAGTTGATTTACAGTTCATAAGTATTTATGTCCCGACTCGAGTGTTTTGTGTTTTGCTTTACGCTCTAGTCAGACTAAGTGATTCAGCATTCAAGACTCACCTTCGGAGTTAGAGCTTTGTTTGATGATCCAGCCATCTATTTTGCTTCAGTATCCAGTGATTCAGTGATGTATTCTGATTTGTAACTGATGTATCTTGTTACTCTTATGTTGTATCTTGTTTAACTCTGTTGTATCTTATATATATAGTAGCTTCATGAACAACTATCTCTTTTACTTCCGTTACATTATTAAATACTTTGTGTCTATGATCTTTGATTATTTATTTACTATATATTCTGAGATTTTTCCAAATTTTATTTACAACGTGATATTTTGAGCAATTCAAGTCCGACATGCGCAGATGCGAATGGTTGAAAATGTCGGGTCATTACATTTTTGGAAATGTTTCCCAAAGTGCTTGAAATAAATAATACTATTATTTAATTTGGAAATATTTTTGAAAGAAAATGTTTCAAATGGATTTTAAAAAATTATAATAGCACTGAACTCACTTCAATCGCTGGAAAATAATTCTGATAATGACAGTCGCATCATCAGAATTCATTTTCGAGTTTCTAAGTGACGGATTCTATCGAAATTGATTGTTCAAAATTGTTGAAAAGAACAAGTTTTGTTTTGAAAATTCCGAAGGGAGTTGGTTTGGATAAAAACTAGGATTGGGATAAAATTGAAATGTGTGATTTGGAATATTTGTGATTTTATAAAAAATATTTGAAATAAATATCGAGCATTTAAAAAAATTATGGAATACTTATTTAAATAATTTAGAAATCATCAAGAGATAAGTTATAAACTTATAAATGGTGAATGGTTTTGAAGAAAAATATATGGAGATTTAATTTTGGGATTAAAATTAAAAGTGGAAAAGTTAAAATGAAATTTAACTTAGATTAAGTCGAGGAAGTTATATTTTTGAAATTTAATTAATGGTGATTTGAATGGAATAAATTAGTGAAGTAGACTAATTGAATTGATTAAATTGGGATGGAAATGAATTGAATTGAGAAATAAAGTTGAATTGAATTGAATTTAACTTAAACTAAGTGAAATTGAGTTAAATCTAGATTGGATTGAAATGAATGAAATTGAATTCTTACTTAAATATATTAAAGAAAATGGTATGAATTAAGATTTAACGTAAGTTAAATAAAAATTTAATTGGAATAAATAAATTTCAAAAGCTTATAGAATTTGGAATCAATGAAATGAAAGTGCATATTAAGATATTAAGCGACGTATAATTCCGAGTTAAAAATAAAATGTGAATAAACTCGAATGTAGAATTTGTCAAGTGAAAAATAAGTTATGTATCTTTTAAAAATTAGAAAATGAAATAGAAAGAACCAAAATAAAAAATGTTTGATATCTTGGTGAAGGAAATAAACCAAACTCAAGTTAATAAATTGAACTCAAGTAAAATATTTGAAGTGATTTTTTTTTTGAAATAAAAATCAAATATTGATTTAAAAATTGGAAGTGAGCTAATTAGCTAAATAAATTAGTTGATAGAATGTGTTAATGGAAATTAACTCGGCTGCAAAAAATTAGATTGTTAGTTAAAAAAGGATTTTTGAAATGAAGCTTGAGTTATAAATAAAATTTGACTTAGATGGTAAGTGAGCTAAAATATAATTGAAATGTTGTCGAATAAAATAGAATTGGGTTGGAAAAGAAATAGCTTTGGTTATAGATAAAACTCAATTTAAGTGGAAATAAATTAAATATGGATGTGGGAGTAGTTTAAATAAATTCAAGCTTGAAATAGAAATTGAAGTGAATTAATTAAATTAATTAGTAAATGGATGAAATTTGATTGAATAAAAATCAAATTAAAATGAAATGGAATTTGTTGCAAATAGAGATGAACTTAAGGGTTTGATTGACATGATTAAAAATACAAGTCAATATAGAAGTTTAGCTTCGATAAATTTGGGAAATGGCCATTAAATAAAATAGCATTGAATGTTTTGAGCTAAATAAAATGGATTTGAAAACAATGAATATGGATATAAATGGAATGTATTGTATTGGCTGCGAACAAATTGAAAAAAAAAGGAATTAAATATGAATTTTTTTGGAATCAAATTAAAATAGCTATAAACCAAAATGGATATTTTATTAAACGCTTGTCGGCGAATTTACAAAGAAAAATTGGTCGTTTCACATAAACGAAAGTAAATAAAATTTCAGTGAATAAATGGAAAGTGAATAAATTGATTTTAATCAGTTTGGAATGAATATAAATTTGTTTAGTGCAAACTGAGGTGAATGCAAGAAATTCGAGTTGTAAATCACTTAAATTGAATGAAAATGATATATGAGTTGGTTAGAAGCAATTAAAATTTGTGTCGGAATCTTATAATTGCTTATGAAAATGGTTTAGCATGCGTTGCTTGTGAAATTTATATGTTTTAACTATTTAAATATAAATAAAGTGTTAAGAAACTTCATATGTTTGGTACTTACATGTTTAAATTTAGTAAGTATAGGTACATTGAGGCCGTTTGGCTAGATTTTGGTTACGCTAATTGCAAAATAAGTAAGCCGCTTACTTAAAAACGCTAAATAAAGGTATGCCTACACAATAAAAGAAAGAAAATTATAAGATAATGATATATATATATATATTATTTTTCGACCGTATGGGTTATATATATATACATATATACATATATATGTATATATATATATATTCTTGTAATATTGCAAAAGGTCCTCCATACAAGGGAGACTTTGCCAAAAACTTTGGAAATTTAGGGTATTAGAAATTTTTTGAAAATTTTAGGAAATTTTTTGTTAAGGACAATTTGGTTTTGAATTATAGCTTGAAAAAGGGATTTTTTGGAATTAGATTTGAAAACTAATTCGATAGGAGAAACTAAAAGGTTAGGAGGGTGGGATGTCAAGTTCGATCGAAGTTGACTAAGTGGGATTTTGGATAAGTAATGGGTTTGGAACATTTTTCCTGTCTTAGCAATTTCGAGGATGAAATTCTTTTAAAAGGGAGGAATGCAACGATCCGGATTTTCCAACGTTTGAGTTGGAAAATTTAAAGGGTTTTAAATATTGAATTTGAATTATCAATTGTTTTGAATATGAAAGATGGGTTTTTAGTTATAAAACAAATTCAGAATTTAATTATAGCGATTTATTTGATAATTTAATTATTAAAGTTTAAAATTGAATATTTGTTAAATTAGCAAATCTAGGATTTTAAGCTTGATAAAAATTATTTAAAGGCTTGTACAATTTATATTAGTAATAATGAAGATAATAAAAGTTTTAAAAATTAATTTAAAAGTGATTTGTCCAGTTTTAAAAATAGTGTTTAAATTGACATTGAAAAATAGCCTTACGGGACACAGTCTTAGAATTTGACTAAACCAGTTCCACTGGATCCGTAATAGTGTATTATTATCGAATTTCAAATTTCGTAGTTTTGGGGTTATTGTTTGGCCATATGGTATAGGAATGTGCTGAATTTATATCGAAAATTTAATATAATAATTGAATCCATAAATCTATCTTCTTCACAAGATCGAATTAGGACTCGAAACCTTTTACGATGTGTTTGAAATAGGGTATAACATTATGAACGCCCAACTGCATGCCTAGATAGAGATTCGAGATTATGAATTAAGTAAATCGGGACTTCTCGAAAAAAGAAAAAAATTAATTAAAAAATAATTGTCTGGTCAACCTTCTTTTAGCTGAATGCACGCAAATAATTAAAAAAATAATTGTCCATTCACAGTGTTTGACCATTCAAACACGTTAAATCCAAAATGCACGCAACCTCTTCCCTCTATCTCCTTAAGGGCCGACATTGTTCTTTCCCTCGTTCAAATAAATAGCAAAAAATAGAAACAAAATCAAAAGATTTCATCAGAGAAAGAAAGGAAAATAGTGATAGGGCAGAATAATAATCACGTCTTCTTTTTTTAGTCTTCCTGTTCGATTCCATAAAAAAAGAGAAAGCGATCGAATGAATCGATACGCGACCAATGCCATGATCAAAGAAGGCGGGTAATCAAACGAAGTTCGTGAGGCACGCGATGTTGGGATTGGAGCTTCTAGGATTGGAGGTGATCGATGGTGTCACGACTCGAAGACGATGGGGTTCGTGTTCGTTAGGTTTTCGGTAGCATTCGCGAAAAGATACCGAAGTCACGGGGTTTGGCGGTAGTGTTAGAGCGGTGATGGAGGAAGGTCGAAAGCCTGGGAGTTCATCAGTGCAGCATCATTGTTGATGGAGAGTGGTTACGGGATCGCGAAGTCGAGCAGTTTGGGGTTTGAGATTTCGTTAGCGGATGGCAACTGAAGCTTGGAGGTCGTAATTGTGTTATCTATGGCAAGGCGAGTCTGGTGAGGTCGGTGTTCGGTGGAGTAGCGATCGCGTATTCCACTGTAATGTTCAGTCGAGTTTTTGGCATTCCAACGCGAGGGCGAGGATAATGGTTGCTGCTACCAGAGCAACGATGACAGTAGGCCCTTGTTCGGGTTGCCTGGAGCGAGCAATGGTGGTACAAATTCTGTTATTTAGTTAAATTATATATTTAGTTAAATTATATATTTAGTTATTTAAATAAAAGTTAAATTTGAGATAACAATTATAAATAAAATTTACATTCGAGGTTCAAAATAATGAAATCAAGATGAGTTTGTATTCGCTGACTAGAAGTATGTAAGCTGGAATTAAAAATGGGATTGGTCAAAAAATTCGAAAAAATAAAAAGTGAGAATTTCTCACTCACTTGGATTACCGTATTAAAATTTAAATGTTAAATTTAAATTTAATTTATTGGATGTTTGATTTGTTTGATAAATTTATAATTATATGTTGGATGACTATTTATATATAGTAACACACGCACACACGCACACACACACACACACACACACATATATATTAATATTGGAGTGATATTCCCGCACTTTATAGCGGATGAGACCCTGCGCGTCTCGATAATAGCGGATGACCCTTTATACCTCGATATCTCCTCCGAAGTGGGATTGGTAATTTTATTGTTATGTGACATCTGTGGATGTAGGAAAAAAAGGTTGGAGGGATCCAACTGCATTCCTCAAAATTATTTAGTGTTTTTAGATATATAAAAATATATGATGTGAATGAATAATCTGCTGGATTTTTGTGTGATGAAATTTTTTAATGTTATAATGGCATGGAAATTAATTTTGAATACCAAAAAACTACTTTCAAAAATTTAAGGAATTAAAAAGAGATATCTAAGTTAAAAATATATACATAAAAAACTGGGTGTTTTAAAGAGACTGATTTGAATAAGCAAAAATAGAATTGTGAAAATGGGTTAAAGTATTTAAATAGAGAAGTTAAATAAATTATATAAAGGGATTTTAAAAGGCTGGATTTTAAAAATGATATTCGAGAAAATATAGTTGAAATTGACATTGAAAATAAATTGTGAAAATAAATGAAACTATAGGGAATTGAATTTATAAAAATGAATTTGTCGTAGTGAAACTCAAGGGAGTTATAAAAATTTATAAACGATGTCTACAAATAAAGGAAAGAGATGTCAGATGGTAAATTTGGAATACAAATTTACAGTGAGAATTATATTTAAATATCGAAATTGGGTTGAAGTGAAATGGTTAAGGAGACCAGAATGGAAGCGATGTGTGGGAAATCGAGAAGAGATATAATTTGAAATTTGATTATTGAGATTTTAAATTTATTATATTTATAAGTTAAGTTTTGAATTTTAAAAAGGAAAATTTATTTATTGAACAATGTAATTTTAAAGTTAGTTGGTGCTGAAATATTTCAGAAGTAAATTTCAAATACTTAATGTTTATTTTAATAAAATCCTAAATTTAAAACCTGTTTTTGAAAATGATGTTATAAAAAGGTGTCTTTGATATTTTAGATAATTGCTTGAATATGTCTTAAAAATAAAATATTACTATTTTCTTTTAACTACTTATATATGTATATATATGTATGTATGTACAGAGTTTTACAATGTTTTAAATTTATTTAAAAAACTTCTTGGAAGCCAGGAAAATGGGTTATTCAGTGGATAAGATTTATAAGAAAATTCTTAGATGGAATTAGGAAGAAAAGTAAGAAAATTTTCGAAGATGTTAAATAAAGGTGAACTTCGAAAAATGAAAATAGAATTCATTAAGAAGTACAAAGGGGATTGAGTTTATAAGCAAGTATAATTGGTTTTGAAAATTTTAAGGGAATTAATTGAGGAATTTCGAAAATTGTAGAATTCATGTGTTGGGAAATTTACAAATAAAATTGTAAATTATTTTGAGAATAAAAGAAGTATTTTCTAAGTGTTGAATATAAAATGAAGTGAAGAAAATATTCTAAGTATTATGAAGGGTTGGAAATGTTCCATGACAAGAAAAAGGATTTGAAACTGTTCTCAAATGTAGAGAAACTGAAAGTAATATCTTATAAAGATATTTTGAGATAAACTTGGAAAATTTACAATAAGGCCTGATGATTGTTATGGATGTATATTGATAGTTAAATAATTAAAGTTATAATTTGGGATGTTGATTGACAATATTATAATTGAAATAATATTTTAAAATTTGGAATGGTTATATATATTTATAACCAGATGGCAATTGTATAAGTGTGGATTATACAATTGAATTAAAAACTAAAATTGGATTAAATTTTAAATTTTGGAGATTTTTGAAAATGTTTCTCTAAGTATTTGAAATAAATAATACTATTATTAAATTTAGAGATACCTTTGAAAGAAAATGTGTCAAATGGATTTTGGCACTAAACGCACTTCAATCGTTGGTAAATAATTCTGATAATGACGGTCGCATCATCAGTATTAATTTTCAAGTTTCTAAGTGACGGTACCGAAATTGATTGTTCAAAATTATTGGAAAGAACAAGTTTTGTTTTGAAAATTCCGAAGGGAATTGATTTTGGATAAAAACCAGGATTGGGTTAAAATTGAAAAGTTTGATTTGGAATATTTATGATTTCAAAAAAAAATTGAAATAAATATGGGGTGTATAAAAAAATTCTAGAATACTTATTTAAATAATTTAGATATCATCAAGAGATAAGTTATAAACTTATAAATGGTGAATGATTCAAAGAAAAATATATGGAGATTTAATATTAGGATTAAAATTAAAAGTGGAAAATCTAAAATGAAATTTAACTTAGATTAAGTTGAGGAACTTAAATTTTTGAAATTTAATTAATGGTGATTTGAATGGAATAAATTAGTGAAGTAGACTAGTTGAATGGATTAAATTGGGATGCGAATGAATTGAATTGAGAAATAAAGTTGAATTGAATTGAATTTAACTTAAACTGAATGAAACTGAGTTGAATCTTGATTAGATTGAAAAGAAATTGAATTGAGTTGTAGATGATATTAAATGAAATTGATTTCTTACTTAAATATATTAAAGAAATGGAATGAATTAAGATTTAACGTAAGTTAAATAAAAATTGAATTGGAATAAATAAATTTCAAAAGCTTATAGAATTTGGAATTAATGAAATGAAAGTGCATATTAAGATATTAAGCGGCATATAATCCCGAGTTAAAAATAAAATGTGAATAAACTCAAGTGTAGAATTTATGAAGTGAAAAATAAGTTGTGTAGCTTTTAAAAGTTAAAAATTGAAATAGAAAGAACCAAAATAAAAAATGTTTGATATTTTGGTGATTGAAATAAACCAAACTCAAGTTAATAAATTGTACTTAAGTAAAATAGTTGAAGTGATTTTTTTGAAACAAAAAACAAATATTGATTTAAAAATTGGAGGTGAGCTAATTAGCTAAATAAATTAGTTGATTGGATGTGTAAATGCAATGTGACTCGGTTGCAAAAAATTAGATTGTTAGTTAAATAAGGATTTTTGAAATGAAGCTTGAGATATAAATAAAATTCGACTTAGATGTTACGTGAGATAAATTATAATTGAAATGTTGTCGAATAAAATAGAATTGGATTGGAAATGAAATGGCTTGGGTTATAGATAAAATTCAATTTAAGTGGAAATAAATTAAATGTGGTTGTGGGAGTAGTTTAAATAAATTCAAGCTTGAAATAAAAATTGAAGTGAAATTAATTAAATTAATTAGTAAATGGATGAAATTTGATTGAATAAAAATCAAATTAAAATGAAATGTAATTTGTTGTAAATAGAGATGAACTTAAGGGTTTGGTTGACATGATTAAAAATACAAGTCAATATAGAAGCTTGGCTTCAACAAATTTTTGGGAAACGACCATTAAATAAAATAGAATTGAACGTTTCGAGCTAAATTAAATGGATTTGTATTGGATGCAAACAAATTGAAAAAAAAGAATGGAATTAAATATGAATTTAGTTGGAATCAAATTAAAATAGTTATAAACCAAAATGGATAATTTTATTAAACGATTATCGGCGAATTTGCGAAGAAAAATTGGTCGTTTAACATACACAGAAGTAAATAAAATTTCAGTGAATAAATGGAAAGTGAATAAGTTTATTTTAATCAGTTTGGAATGAATATAAATTTGTTTATTTCAAATATAAGGTGATTGCAAGAAATTTGAGCTATAAATCATTTAAATTGAATGAAAATGATATATGAATTGGTTGGAAGCAATTAATTTTTTTTTTTGAATCTTATAATTGCTTATGAAAATGGTCTAGCATGCATTGCTTATGAAATTTATATGTTTTAGCTATTTAAATATGTAAAATGTTAAGAAACTTCAAACGTTTGGTACTTCCATGTTTAAATTATTTAAGTATAGGTACCTGGAGGCCGTTTGGCTAGACTTTGGTTGCGCTAATTGCAAAATAAGTAAGTCGCTTGCTTAAAAAGGCAAAATACTAGTACGCCTACGCAATAAAAGAAAGAAAATTATAAGATATTGATATATATTTTGTTTTCTGACAGTGTGGGTTATATATATATATATATGTATATACACACACACACACACACACACACACACATATTCTTGTCGTATTGCAAAAGGTCCTCCGTACAAGGGAGACTTTGCTAAAAAAAATTGAAAATTTAAGGTGTTAGAAATTTTTTGAAAATTTTAGAAAATTTTTGTTAACGACAATTTAATTTTGAATTGTAGCTTGAGAAAGGAATTTTTTGGAACTAGAATTGAAAACTATTTAGTTGGGCAAAACTAAAAGATTAGGAGGGTGGGATGTCAAGTTCGATTGAAGTTGACTATGTGCGTTTTTGGATAAGTAACGGGTTTGGAACATTTTTCCCGTCTTAGCAGTTTCGAGGATGAAATTCTTTTAAGCGGGAAGGAATGTAACGACCTGGATTTTCCGACGTTTGAGTTGGAAAATTTAAATGGTCTTAAATATTGAATTTGAATTATAGATTGACTTTGAATATGAAAGATGGGTTTTTAGTTATAAAATAAATTCATAATTTAAATATAGCGATTTATTTGATAATTTAGTTATTAAAGTTTAAAATTTAATATTGGTTAAATTAGCAAATCTATTGTTTGAAGCTTGATAAAAGTTATTTGAAGGCTTGTGAAATTAATATTAGTAATAATGAAGACAATAAAAGTTTTAAAAATTAATTTAAAAGTGATTTGTCCAGTTTTAAAAATCGTTTCTTTAAATTGACACTTTAAAATAGCATTTCGGGACACAGTCTCAGAATTTGACGAAACTAGTTCATTGGATCCGTATTAGTGTATTATTGTCGAATTTCAAATTTTGTAGTGTTTGGAGTTATCGTTTAGCCGTAGGGTATAGAAACACGTTGAATTTATATCAAAAATAAAATAATAATTGAGTCCAAAAAGCTATCTTCTCTATACGATCGAATTAGGACTTAAAAACTTTTCTAGTTCGTTCGAAATAGGGGTATAACATTATGAACACTTAGCGACATGCCTCGATAGGGATTTGGGATTTTGGGTTGAGTAAATCGAGACTTTTTTAAAAGAAAAATAATAATAATTAAACAAATAGTTGTCTATTCAAACTTCTTTTTAGCTGAAATCCCATCCGTTCAGTGTGTTTGACCATTCAAACATGTTAAACCAAAATGCACGCAACCACTTCCCTCTTTCTTTTTTAAGGGTCGACCTATTCTTTCCCTAGTTCAAAAAATAGAAAATAATGGAAACAAAATCAAAAGCTTCGATCGGAGAAAGAAAGAAAGAGAGGGAAAGGGCAAAATAATAATCGCGTCTACTTTTTTTAATCTTACTGTTCGATTCCATAAAAAAAGGGAAAGTGATCGAATGAATTTATACGAGACCAATACCGCGATGGAAGAAGGCGGAGAATCAAACGAAATTCGCGAAGCACACGATGTTGGGATTGGAGCTGCTAGGGTTAGAGGCGATCGATGGAGTCACGACTCGGAGATGACGGGGTTTGCGATCGTTAGGTTTCAGCAGCATTCGTGAGGGTTGGCGGCAGTGTCAGAGCGGCGATGGAAGAAGGTCGAAAACCTGGGAGTTCGTCAGTGCGGCATCGATGTTGATGGAGGGTGGTTAGGGGAACGTGAAGTCGAGTAGTTTGGGTTTGGGATTTCATTAGCGGCTGGCAACAGAAGGTTGGAGGTCGTAGTCGTGTTATCTGCGGTAAGGTGAGTCTGTTGAGGTCGGTGTTTGGTGGGCGATCGCATATTCCACTGTAATGTTCGGTCGAGGTTTTGGCATTCCAACGTGAGGGCGAGGATAGGGGTTACTGCTACCAGAGCAGCGATGACAGTGGCCCCTCGTTCGGGTTTCCTGGAGCGAACTATGGAGATTTAAACTCTGTTATTTAGTTAAATTATATATTTAGTTATTTAAGTAAAAGTTAAATTTGGGATAGCTAATTTGTATGAATAAAATTTGCATTCGAGGTCCAAAATAAATAAAATCAAGATGAGTTTGTATTCGTAGACGAGAAGTATGCAAGTTGGAATTAAAAATGGGACCGGTCAGAAAATTCGAAAAAATAAAAGGTGAGAATTTCTCACTCACTTAGATTACCGTATTAAATTTAAATGTTTGAATTTAAATTTAATTTATTGGATGTTGACTTGATTGATAAATTTATAATTATCCTATATTTAGTGATACACACACACACACATATTAATATTGGAGTGATATTCCTGCACTTTATAGCGGATGATACCCTATGCGCCCCGCATAATAGCGGATAACCCCGTATACCACAATATCCCCCTTGAAGTGGGATTGGTACTTTTATTGTTGTGTAACATCTGTGGATGCACGAAAAAAATAGGTCGGAGGGATCCAAGTGGATTCCTCAAAATTATTTAGTGTTTTTAGATATATAAAAATATCTGATGTGAATGAATAATCAGCTGGATTTTTCTTGATGAAAATTTTAAATGTTATAATGGCATGGAAATTAATTTTGAACACCAAAAAATTTATTTTAAAAAAATTTATGAATTAAAAAGAGATATTTAAGTTAAAATATATATATCGAAAATTGGTATTTTCAAGAGACCGATTTAAGCAAAAATAGATTTGTGAAAATGCAAAAAAGTATTTAAATAGAGAATTTAAAGTAAATTATATAAAGAGATTTTAAAAGACTGGATTATAAAAATGATATTCGAGAAAATATAGGAAGGAGTGAAATTCAAGGGAATTATAAAAATTTATAAACGAAGTTTATAAATAAAGGAAAGAGATGTTAAATGGTAAATTTGGAATATAAATTTACAGAGAGAATTTATATTTAAATATGGAAATAGGGTTGAAGTGAAATGGATAAGGAGACCGGAATGGAAGCGATGTGTGGGAAATCGAGAAGATTTATTAATTAAAATTTGGTTATTGAGATTTAAATTTTATTTTTTATTTATAAGTTAAGTTTTGAATTATAAAAAGGAAAATTTATTTATTAAACTATGTAATTTTAAAGTTAGTTAGTGTTGAAATATTTTAGAAGAAAACTTTAAATACTTAATATTTATTTTAATAAAATCCCAAATTAAAAACCTTTTTTTGAAAATGATGTTATAAAAAGTTCTCTTCAATATTTAAAATAATTATTTGAATATGTCTTAATGATAAATTATTACTATTTTTACCATAAAATTCACGTGAAGAAAATGTAGGGTAAAAAAAAACTTTCGAGATATTAAAGTGATGCGAATAGTGTTTTTTGGGTATAAAACTATGCATTGATAGCTTAAAGTGGTCAAAGCCATAAAAATCACAGAGGGATTCGTCTTGACTGGTTATGGATCTGGTTATTCCAAAAAAGTCGATAGTTATGGTTGTTCGAAGAATCGATATCCCAAGGCGCAACATCTACGGTGCAAGGTGCAACATCCGTCCACGATGCCGAAATAGTGTCGTATGACTTTAGAAATGAGTGCATGAATTTGAAACAGAATAGTACAGTGGTGCACCACTATCGAAGGATGGTAAATCGAAGGCCAACCACTGTGATCCCATTTTACCATAGAATTAAAGTGAAGAAAACGAAGGTTAAAAAAACTTCCGAGAGTTGAAAGTGATTCGGAAAGTGTCTTTTGGGTATGAAACTATGCATTGGTAGCTTAAAGCTGAGAAAGCCGTAGAACTCACAAAGAGCTTCTTTTTGACTGGTTATGGCTCACAAAACTCCAAAAAAGTCTACCGTTATGATTGTCTGAAGAATCGATATCCCCCGGGCGCAACATCTATGGTGCAAGGTGCAACATCTGTCCATAATGCCGAAATAGTGTCGTACGACTTTTAGAAATGAGTATATGGATTTGAAATGGAACAATACCACGATGCAACACTCTCTAGCGATGGTAAATCGAAGGCCAGCCTCGGTGACCCGTTTACCACAAAATTCACACGAAGAAGACGAAGGGTAAAAAAAACCTTCTGAGACTGAAAGTGATTTGGATGGTTTTTTTTAGGTATAAAATTATGCATTGACGAAATAAATCTGATAAAGCCATAAAGCTCATAGAGAGCTTCGTTTTGACTGGTTATGGCTCCCGTAACTCCAAAAGAGTCAACCGCTATGGCTATCCGAAGGATCGATATCCTCAAGGGCAACATCTATGGTGCAAGGTGCAACATCCGTCCATAATGCAGATATAGTACCGTGCTACTTTTAAAAATGAGTGCATGGATTTGAAATGGAACAGTACCATGGTGTACCGCTCTCCAGCGATGGTAAATCGAAGGCCAGCCTCGGTGATCCCGTTTTGCCATCAAACTCCCGTGAAGCAAACGAAGGGTAAAAAAACTTTCAAGACCTGAAAGTGATTCAGATAGTATTTTTTGGGCATGAAACATGGCTTAAAGATGATGAAGCTGTAGAACTCAGAGAGAGCTTCGTTTTGACTGGTTATGGTTCCCGTAAATCCAAAAGAGTCAACGGTTATGGCTGTCCGAAGAATCGATATCTCCAGGGAGCAACCCTTATGGTGTAAGGTGCAATCCATCCGTAATGCCGAAATGGTGCCACATGACTTTATAAATGTGTGCAAGGATTTGAAACGGAACAGTACCATGATGCACCACTCTCCTGTGATGGTAAATCGAAGGCCAGCCTCGGTGATCCCGTTTTATCACAAATTCACGTGAAGAAAACGAAGGGCAAGAAAAACTTCCGAGACCTGAAAGCGATTCAGATATTTTTTTTGGGTATGAAACTATGCATTAACGGTTAAAGCTAACAAAGCTATATAACTCACAGAGGGCATCGTTTTGACTGGTTATGCCTTCCGTAACTAAAAAAGAGTCAACCGTTATTATTGTTCGAAGAATCGATATCCTCAAGGCGCAACATCTACGGTCAAGGTGCAACATCCATCCATAATGCCGAAATAGTGTCATGCGACTTTTAGAAATGAGTGCATGGATTTGAAACAGAATATAACCTTGGTATGCCACTCTTCAATGATGGTAAATCGAAGGCCAGTCATGGTGATCGAGTTTTGCTATAACATTCACGTAAAGAAAACGAAGGGTAAAGAAAACTTTTGAGACCTAAAAGTTATCTGGATAGAGTTTTTTGGGTATGAAACCATGCGTTGACGGCTTAAAGCTGACAAAGCGTAGAACCTGCAGAGAGCTTCATTATGACTGGTTATGGCTCGCCTAACTTTAAAAGAGTCAAACGTTATAGCTACCCGAAGAATCGAAATCCCCAGGTCACAACCTCTATGGTGCAACCTACAACATCTGTTCATAATGCCGAAACAGTACCGTATGGCTTTTAGAAATGAGTGCATGGATTTGGAATGAAACATAACCATGGTGCACCACTCTTCAGCAATGGTAAATCAAAGGCAAGCCACGATGATCCCGTTTTACCATAAAATTCACCTGAAGAAAACGAAGGGTAAAAAAACTTCCAAGACCTGAAAGTGATTCGTATAGTTTTTTTTTTTTGGGTATGAAAGTATGCATTAACGGATTAAAGCCAACAAAGCCGTAGAACTCAAAGAGAACTTTGTTTTGACTGGTTATCGCTCACATAACTCCAAAATGGTCAACCTTTATGGTTGTCCGTAGAATCGATATCCCCAAGGTGCAACATCTACGGTGCAAGGTGCAACATCCGTCCGTAATGCCGATATAGTGCCATATAGTTGAGATGGAATAATACAATGATACACCATTCTAAAGCAATGGTAAATCGAAGATCAGCCATGGTGATTCTGTTTTACCATAAATTCACGTGAAGAAAACGAAGGGTAAAAAAAACTTCTAAGACCTAAAAGTGATTCGAATAGTGTTTTTTTGGTATGAACTATGCATTGATGGCTTAAAGCTGACAAAGCCATAGAACTCACAGAGAGCTTTGTTTTGACTGGTTAATGCCCCTAACTCCAAAAGAGTCAACTGTTATGGCTGTCTGAAGAATCGATATCCCTAGGGTTAAGCATCTATGGTGCAAGGTGCAACATCCATCCATAATGCTGAAACAGTGCCGTACGACTTTTAAAAATGAATGTATAGATTTGGAACGGAACAATACCATGGTGCACCACTCCCCAATGATGGTAAATTGAAGGCAAGCCATGGTGATCCCGTTTTATAATTAAATTCACGTGAAAAAAAATAAAGGGTAAAAAAACTTTCAAGAACTGAAAGTGATTTGGATAGTGTTTTTTGGTTATGAAACTATGCATTGATGTCTTAATGCTAATAAAGCCATAGAACTCATAGAGAGCTTCATTTTGACTAGTTATGGCTCCCATAACTCCAAAAGATTCAGTCATTATGGATGTTCGAAGGATCCATATCCTCAAGGCGCAACATCTACGGTGCAAGGTGCAACATCCGTCCATAAGGCCAATACAATGTCATACAATTTTCAGTAATGAGTGCATGAATTTGAAAGGAACAGTGCCACAATGCACCAGTCTCCACCGATGGTAAATCGAAGGCCAACCTCGGTGATCTCGTTTTACCATAAAATTTGCGTGGAGAAAACGAAGGGTAAAAAAATTTCGAGACCTGAAAGTGGTTTTCGGATAGTTTTTTGGGTACGAAACTATGCATTGATAGCTTAAGATAAACCCGTAGAACTCACAAAGAGCTTCGTTTTGACTAGTTATGGCCCTCGTAACTCCAAAAGAGTCAATGCTATGGCTTTCTGAAGGATCGATGTCCTCATGGCGCAACATCTACGGTGCAAGGTACAACATCCGTCCATAATGTCGATACTTTTACAAATGAGTGCATGGATGTGAAATGGAAAAGTACCATGATGCCCCACTCTCCAGTGATGGTAAATCAATGGCCAGCCTCGGTGTTCTCATTTACCATAAAATGTGCATGAAGAAAGCGAAAGGTAAAAAACTTCTAAGACCTAAAAGTGATTCGAATAGTTTTTTTTGTATCAAATTATGCATTGATGGCTTAAAGCTGATAAAGCCGTAGGACTAAGAGCTTCGTTTTGACTGGTTATGGCTCGCGTAACTCCAAAAGAGTCAGCCGTTATGGCTGTCCGAAGAATCAATATACTTAGGGCGTAACATCTACGATGCAAGGTGCAACATCCATCCATAATGCCGAAACAATGCCGTTTAACTTTTAAAAATGAGTGTCTGGATTCAAAACGAAACATTACCATGATGCACTACTCTCCAGTGATGGTAAATCGAACGCCGACTAGGTGATCCCGTTTTGCTGTATAATTCACTTGAAGAAAACGAAGGGTAAAAAACTTTCAAGACCTGAAAGTTATTTGGATAGTTTTTTTGGGGTATGAAACAAAGCATTGAAGGCTTAAAGCTAACAAAGCTGAAGAACACAAAAGATCTTTGTTTTGACTAGTTTTGGCTCCCGTATCTCCAAAAGATTTAACCATTATGGCTATCCAAAGGATCGATATCCTTATGGCGCAACGTCTACGGTACAAGGTGCAATATCTAACCATAATGCCGATACAGTACTGTACGACTTTTAGAAATGAGTGCATGAATTTGAAACGGAAGTGCACAACTCTCTGGCGATGGTAAATCGAAGGCCAGCCTCGGTGATCCTGTTTTACCACAAAATTCATGTGAAGAAAACAAAGGGTAAAAAAACATCCGAGACCTGAAAGTGATTCGGATAGTGCTTTTTGGGTATGAAACTATGCGTTGACGGCTTAAAGCCAATAAAGCAGTTGAACACATAGAGAGCATCGTTTTGATTGGCTATAGCTCCCGTAACTCTGAAAGAATCGACCATTATGGCTGTCCGAAGAATTAATATCCTCAGGGTGCAACATCTACGATCAAGGTGCAACATCCGTCCATAATGCCAAAACAGTGTCTTATGACTTTTAGAAAAGAGTGCATGGATTTGAAACGGAACAGTACCTTGCAGGACAGCCATGGTGATCCCGTTTTACTATAAAATTCACGTGAAGAAAAAACGAAGGGTAGAAAAATCTTTCGAGACCTGAAATATATTCGGATATTGTTTTGGGGTATAAAACTATGCATTGACATTTAAAGCTGATTAAGTCGTAGAAATCGCAGAGAGCTTCGCCTTGACTAGTTATGGCTCCCGTAGCTCCAAAAAAGACAATTATGGCTGTCCGAAGAACCGATATCCCCAAGGCGCAACATCAACGGTGCTAGTTCAACATCCATTCATAATGTCGAAACAGTGTCGTACAACTTTTAGAAATCAGTGCATGGATTTGTAACGGAACAGTACCTTTATGCATCACTCTCTAGCAAAGGTAAATCCAAGGCCAACCACGATGATCCCATTTTACCACAAAATTCACGTGAAGAAAACGAAGGGTAAAAAAGGACTTCTGAGACTTGTAAGTTATTCAGATAGCATTTTTTGGGTTGAAACTATGGGTTGATGGCTCAATGAAAAAACCATAGAACTCACAAAGATCTTCGTTTTGACTGGTTATTGCTCTTGTAACTCTAAAAATGTCAACCGTTATGGCTGTCTGAAGGATCGATATCCTCAAGGTGCAACATCTATGGTGCAAGATGCAACATCCGTCCATAATGCCAAAACAGTGTCGTAAGACTTATAGAAATGAGTGCATGAATTTGAAACGGAACAGTATCATGTTGCACCACTCTACAGCGATGGTAAATCGAAGGCCAACCACGATGATTCTGTTTTACCATAAAATTCACATGAAGAAAACGAAGGGTAAAAAAAACTTCCAAGAACTTAAATCGATTCGGGTAGTGGTTTTTGGGTATGAAACTATGCATTGAGAGCTTAAAGATGATAATGCCGTCGAACTCATAGAGAGCTTCGTTTTGACTAGTTATGGCTCATATAACTCCAAAAGAGTCAACCGTTATGGCTGTCCGAAGGATCGATTGTATGGTTTGGATCTGATATGTGTGGTTTATCGTCGATTCAAAGCATACAAAAAAGTGGGATGTCACATCTAGTATCAGAGCTTTGGTTTAGCGATAAACCTTAGCTTTGTGGGGTCTTACTCTTTATTAATAGGGTAGTAATACCTTATGATGAGTCACTGAGCGTATATATATGAAAGAGCGTATTTGTTAATGTTATAAAAGGTTTTAATATTGTGTTAATTTGTTCCCTTTTGTATTTATAAATTTTTGTTGGTGCATGGAACGCTATGACATGAATGGGGATTTCTAAACACTTAATAGGACAGACTGACACAATATTTGTTTTGAATATAGATGAATGAAATAATTTTGCCTATTATATTTTCTATATGTATAAAATAAAATTTTATAAATAAGACATATATGTGGTTACTATATATTGGTTATTAGGTAATGAAATTTATAAATAATAGTTGAAATGAGATTGAAAATAATATAAATTGAAATTGGGAATTTAGAATCTAAGTCCCGGGGCTTTAGAAAATTTCTTTTGAATGATTTTGAAATATAATGATAATATTATTAGAAGTATGTTTTGATATAAATATTTCAATATAGATTGAAATAATTGTTTTAAAGAAATTTTGGAAGGAAATAAGTTCTGTACTTCCCTCTCTATCGCTGGAAAATAATTTCGGTGATGAGTGCACGCATCATCGACATTCATTTTCAAGTTTCTAAGTGGGAAGGCCACTGTAGTAGTTTTGCTACAGATTTATTTTGATAAACAAATATAAATTTTAAATTGTTTTAAATATAATTGGATATATAATTTGTAAGTATATACATTTAACTATAATTTTAAAATAATTTGAAATTTAAACGGTATTTAGTTCTAAATTTTCCATTAATTAATAGTTTTAATTGCCTTAGTGAAATGGAATTTAACTAATAATTGAAATCTCTAAATGAAATAATATATTTAATGCTAAGTTATGAATGAAATTTCAAGAAAGTTGAAATTGTAGCCTATAAAGCAGAAGATATGATTATTGAACATTAAATTAGTTAAAAAAAATGAGATAAACTTGTACAAATTTCAGTTGAGTTCTTAAAAAGCATATATATAACTTACCAAAGATTTAAAAAGTTGAAATGTTTAATAAGAAAATGTAATAGGATATTATACAAGTAAAAATTTGAAATAATGAAAGTATTCAATGAAATTCTTTAATAAATAAGAATTTGATGTGTAGATGAAATGCCACTAATTAAATGTAATAGAAAGGGAAGTATTATAAATAAATAAAATAAACTGAAGTTAATAAATCGATATGCTAAGAAATTGAATTGAACATAAATACTATAAATAAATGAATGTAAATAAATGAGGTTATGCAATAATGAATGAATGAATGAATATGATGCATTAAAAAGAAACTGACATAACCTGAATAAATGAAAATGAATAATTGTAAGTAATAAATGAAATAAACACTGAATGAGTGAATGCAAATAAAAGTTTGTAAGAAATAAATGTAAACTAAAGGATGAATCATTATATGAATGAAAAGAAGTTTAACCAATAAAGGCTATGAAATGAAATTAATAAGAATGAACTAAATTTATTGTTTGAAATTGTTGGTTGCTTGGTTTATGGTTGTTTGGGCAAGGATACTTTAAAATTGTTGGATGTATGAATAATCTATTAGTTTCATCTAAGACTGTTGAGTAAATGGTGCACTTAATAGTTTATTTTCCACTCTATACTATTTGAAGTTTAAAACCCAAACAATTATATGTTTTGTTTGATGTGAATGGATAATTGAATTGTGTTGATTCTGTATGATGATTGTATGCTGTGGTTGCAAGTGATTGTTGTTGTTTGACATTGGTTGGTTTGCTAGAGGATGAAACAAAATTAATATTTCATTCTATATAATTATTAACTCTTTTATATTATATAAGTGAAATGCAGGTTATGGAAGCAATTACTACTGCTTTTGGTTTCATAATTAAGCGTAAATTGCCCGACAGATAGGTACGTTCTCGGATTACGGTTTTATAGCGTTATTATATTGTTTGTCCCGTTGTTGGGATATATTATTTGGAAATATTATGATATATTTTTTATATTTGATATTATATTTTCTCTCGAGCCTCTCCGTACAAAGGAGACTCAGCCAAAAGTTTTCGTAAATTGTGGACTTAGAAAATTTTTGAAAAGGTTTTCCAAACTTTATTAATTTTAGTATAAAAAGATTTAATAGCCATTAATTGGTATATTTTATTTAAATTAACTAATTTTTTAATTTATTTGCTATAAAGTTAATATTTTGAATAAGGCATATTGACTATTTGATTCTTTCTTTTCCCTTCTTTTTCCTTTTCGGGGACGAAAAGTTTTGAGTGGGGGAGAGTGTAACGACTCGTAAATTTCGATAATTTAAATTATTAATTTAATTAAATTTTGTTATTTAATAGTGGAAGAAATAAAGATTTGTAAATGAAATAATATATTGTTGATGATTATTGAATGAAATTTGTGTATGTAAACAATTGTAACAATTGTTTGGGAATAATAACTTATAAGTGTGATTAAAAGAAATGGTAACAAATATTTTATGTTACCTATTTATTTAGCCTGCTAATTTAAATTTGGTAAAAATTGCAATAAATATAAATTAAATATTTTGTTAATGTAAATTTAGTTAATAATGGGGAATAACATTTACTTTATTCATAATATGACAATTGGTTGAATAAAAGGAATGGAAATCAAGATATATTAATTCATTGGAATTTAAATCATAATAATTGGACTAACTATAATTAAATGAATTAATAATCAAATATTACGTAAATGGAAATTTAGATGAAATGGGGAAATATTACCGTACTAAGATGTAAACCAATGTTAGTAATATCCTTACTGTGATAAAGGACTTGAATAACAAGTGTAAAAATTTAATAAATGGATTTTGGAATTTTAAATGTATAAAATTTTGAATTTAATGAAATTGAAATTAAACACTAAAATTGAGGAATTAATCAATTTTTAATTGACATTTAAATTTGTTCAAATTAGTATGAATGTTTAAGAAATTTAAAAATGACAACTTGTCAATTATAGAATGGAAATTGAAATTTTGATTTAATTAATTAATTAATTAATTTATTTGATTAATGTGAAAATGGACATTTTGGCTACTGACTCGAATTTTGACGAAACCAGTTTCATCGGATCCGTAACCATGAATTATTGTAGGATTTCATGCTTCGTAGCGATCGGACTTGTCGTTTGATCATACGGGCTCGAAACGTCTAGAAATCAATTAAATTGAAATCAATTGAAATCAATTTGAAATAGTTTGATTTTAGCATAACTTCTTCATACGATGGAATTTGGACCTGAAAGCTATTCCATTGATATTAAAATATTTTAAAACATCTATTTTGATATATGGGTTGGCCAAATATCATTTCGGAGTCAAACGGGCTTTTCAGGCCATTTATCGTTCATCGTGTAAATCAATCTTGTCCATCTATTCTATTTCAACTTTGCGGATATATACCTCTTTATAAACCCTAGCCTATTTATTATGTTCGTTTTTCTATACGTACAATTCCAATTGCTCATCTTTCTCAATGGCAGACAAACTCTAAATTCCACAGTCAATTACAAATCAAAAATTTCTGCTTCAAAATTCAAACTCCTCAATACATATCAAATTATATATGGATTTGAAGCTCTTGACGAGCGCAAGTCAAATCCACTGTTCGTTTCTAGATCTGGGTTTCTCTGTAGCCAGAATTGACTCGTTTATTCTCAACCGTCTGTTGCTTCGTAATCAAATGCGACAGATCATCAAACCAATGGTACCATTGTATAGAGGGGACCGTGGGGAGTCGATCTGATGTGATTGTTTGGAGTTTCAACGGCTAGATCGCCTATGAAAATTCAATTAGCGTTTCACCCTTTTGCGGCAGCGGCTGACGTGTTTGACGTCGCGGTGGCGCGAGGTTGAGGCCAGTGGTGGCGGAAGCCCGGACGAGGTCGGCGACGGGTCAAGCATAGCCGGGATGGCCAGTAGTGGCGGGAAAGCATTGCAAACACGGTGGCCAATCAGGTGCATACATGATTTATTAGCTAGGGTATCGGTAGGGAAGGATGACGTGTTAGGGGGAAGTTATTTCTTTTTTATTTAAATTTTAATTCAATTGTTTTAATGTTCATAACTTTTGCATACGAGTTTGAAATTTCACGCGATTTTTTCCACTGGGATCGTAATAAAATTCCGGACATAGTGACTCTGATTTGGTCGAATTCTGTTATGTTGAAATTTTGAATTTAAATTGGATTTAAATTCAATTTAAATTCAAAAGGTGAGTGTTTTAACCCACTCACAATTTCTAAAAATTCTTATGTGCGTTAAATTAATTTCTGATGTGATTAGAAATTTATTTATGACTGTTTGGCATATTTTTAATCATCATCTCAGTTAAATTGAATTTATTGAATTAAATTGTTATTTAATTTATTGTTGAGTATAAACTTCCAGTAAACGCCTGTTATTTATTATATGTTCTATATTGATGTTATTGTTTAAATTGGATGATGATTGTGATAAATGTTGATGATTGATATTGGATGAATGGATGTTGTATTTTATATTGTTATAAACTGCATGTTGTTGTTGTTGTATTTTATATTGTTATAAACTGCAAGTTGTTGTGTATTTTTATTTCATTCAGGCTTGCGGTTTGAAATGATATATAACCGCGTTTTTATTTTAAATTATGGATTGAAATGATAAATATCTGTATCACTTGACCATAGGATAGAAAATTATATACAGACACCGTGGTCTATATAAAAATAATTTGAAATGATTACTTTGCTTTTGTAAAGAAATATATAGGTTATATAAATATTGATTTCAGATGTTATGTAAATGTTATTTTATTATTGATTTTTTTAGCTATGTTTAAATTCGTTTGGACATATAAAATAAGAAAAATAATAAAGTTTGATTGTTTTATATAATATGGTTAAGTACCTGTTTAAGTTATATTCTATATAGAGTTTATAGTGACTTAAATAAAACTTAGGCTGGAAGATAAATATGAAATTCGTTTGAATTAAATTATTTAATAATTTTACTCGAATAAATTTGACTTGAAATTTAAATAAGATTGAGGCTTTAAAGGGTATGATTCTTATAACTTGATTTTGGTTTAGAGTGGTTTAAATGAATATCTCAAGTATAATTAAATTTAAGGAAATATTCGGTTATTCGAAATTTGGGTTATATTTAAATGATAATGTATTTATTTAGTAAAATATTTCAAAACTAAATAATAGAAAATTGAATTGCTAAATTGTAATTATCAAACTTAGTTTTGAAATTGTTGAATACTTAAGGCTTGAAATGTACTGAATTTGAAAGGATTTATTTTGTGGATCAATCGGTTGGGAAATCAATATAATTTGGAATAGTTTATTCGAAAACTGAATTGTATTAAAATTTCTGATTTGGGATATGGTTAAAATATAAAGTTTTGGAATTTGAGTTGTTTTAGAAGTGATTTGCGAAATTTAAGAAGCTATTTATTATATAAAGTATTTTAATATTTGAACCATTTAAGTGATGGAAGTTATGCTTCAAAGCTATGAATTTCAAAGTATTATGATTTGAAATGTTATAATTCCAAGTGTTTGGTTTCAAAGTGTTATAACATTGAAAGTGCTATGATTTTGGGAAGGGATATAATTGAAATAAAAATGATATTATATTGATTTGGGTTTTAAAACAGAAATGATATCATATTTATATGGGTTTGAAATGGATATTATATTCTGATTTTAAAAGTATAAATTATTTTGAAAAAACCGTGGTGTTATAATAATGTTTGGTTGTTAAAAAGACCGGGATCAGAAGTTGTCATACTCTCTGCCAACTTCAAAAACCACTTTAACAACCGTGTATGGTGGAGATTCCAGAATGAAGTAGGATGGCGTTGGCGTTTCCTTTTAGGTATATACGTGGACCCGACTCTCACGAGTTGGCATAAGGTGGCTGAAAAAGGAGCGATTCTGGACCAGTGTGGTAGCTCCTCTTATGGGATACACTCCTTCGATACCATTACATTATATTCTGATTTTGAGACTTATTCGGTGGTGTTCGTCGATGGAAGTTCTATCGGTTTAGAAAACCGTTGAACGAATTTAAATTAAAAATAACCGCAAGCGCACGGTGTACGAATGTAGCACGTGGCGAATACGGGTCAGTCCATAGGGAATTGTTGATTTAACTTTCCTACTCAATCAAATTATACCAAAGTCGAGAGTGTGTTTAAGCTAGAAAATGAGAAAATGAACTAACTAACAAAAAGAAAAGAAATGCAAATATGAGAGTTAAATGACAATTTAGAGAATAAATCCACTCTCTAGATCATGTAGTTCAACACATGAAATCATGATATCTCTTTTATGATCATTAGTGTTTTAATTGATGTGTTTATCATAAGTTTGACATATTTGAGCTATTGATTAGCCAACTAAGCCATCAAACTATAACACACCCCTTAAAACACTTACTAACTTTCATGAAACTTGACAAAGAAAATGAAAATGAAATCTATTTTAAGTATGACCTATTAACTATTGATTAGAAATATAGACCATCAAATTTTAATTTCAAATCACTTTCTTATGCCATAATCATATATTCATGAAGAGGCATTTGTGTTAGTGATTGTTTAAGCATAGCCTATTTGGTGTCAAAAATATAGACTATCAAATTCAAAGCAAAGACAACAAATTAAACCACTTCAATCATTCTCATTAAGCACAAAAAGAGAGCATGAATTGACAAAATGTTGAAGCTACATTAATTAGAGAGCTTCATTACCCCTAAATTGAAGGGGTTTAGCCTCTCATATTTGTCATCATATGAACAAATGTAGCAAGCAACATTGAATAAAAAGAAGAGGAAAAAGTGAGCAAAATGAAAGGAAAAATTATTCTACTTGCATAAAAGAGAAGAGATCTACACTGCAACATGAAAGTAAATGAACATGAAAAGGAAAGAGCATGTATTAAATTGCATAAAAAAAGATTACATAAAATAAAAATGGCTAAGTAGCCATGAAAAGAGAAAGATGAGCTTTCATTTTATTTTTGATCTAAACTAAACTAGAGAAGGAGGCCTAAGAGAGACTAAGAGAAGAGATGGCTACATGAAACATAAGGGTATTTATACAAGTTAGAAACCCTAATGCATATTTTTGGGGAGTACCCAAAATGCCCTTGGAGGAAGTGTGGTGGCCAAGTTATCATTAGCTTTAATAATCCCCCACTTAAATGTATATGAAGCTTTAAATGTCTTTTAGCGTGTGCATTAGCCTTTTATTTGTACATTAGGTAGTGGGTATGTGGGGTCCTCTATGTTCTTCACTTTGAATTATTTCCATCTTCATTCCTTTGTATTCATTTTGTGCATGCATATTCCTTCATGAACCCACTTGTAATTGAGTGTAATTTCCTACAAAATAATATAAAAAATTTCAATTAAATGTTCTCAAATTAATATATGCACAAAAATGACCATTTTGCCCCTGGATGAAGATGAATATGTGACAATTTCAAATAATATGAATTTTTGTTTAAACAAGTTAAAATAGCCAATATGATCGTTTACTTAATTTAAAAAGAATAAATATGGTGGTTAAAATATGCACATTTACATGCACATCAAATACCCCCACACTTATCTTTTTATTCGTCCTCGAATAAACTAAAACTAAGGTAAATCCGTTTTCGTAAGGATAACGATTGCATTGAGCGTATGCAACAAGCCGTTAAACCTCTGGGTGTCCCCAGTAGGACGAGTGTTGTCTCGTGAGGGTTTTCAGCGGATACTACCTACAAAATCCAAATGCATGATGAAAATATTTACAAAATGCAAGATTTATTTACAAAGAGATGAATGCAAATTTTTGAAAATATTTACAAATGAAGAATTTATTTTTAAATTGTACAAATAAGTTAAATATAGGTTTTGGTTATTATTTTGAAAATTTATGTCATTTACTCGTCAAAATTTTCAACATAAATCAATTTATCATAACAAATAGACAATAGTTTAATTTGTTGTTTCGGTTGATAACAAATTGTAATTATAAAATGGATCCTTAGTTGATTATCAAAGTGGTATTTTCATTTCTTTTCAATAACAAATTAAATCAAATAAGTAAAAATAGTGCTAGGATTTCAATTGCTTGCTCTCTCATTATTTGCAAGAAAAATTACACACCTAGCTCAGGTAAACTGCGGCCAGATATACCACCCATGCACTGCCTTCCGAGCTTATGTGAGAGGAGTACAGAGCATGGCGAGTGCACACACTTTCGTGCATACACCTATCGACCGTAGGTGGTTTTTATTAAGTCTGTTTTTTTTACATGTGTTCCATACATGCATAACCGTGAGGACTTTTAAATGAGTATGAAAGCACATAATCAATAATTCCAAGTAATTCACTCATGTATAACCATGCGGACTTTTAAATGAGAGTGAATATTTGGATGTTATTATTTTATATTTTTATATATAATTTTTTTTTAAGAGAGAGAGAGAGTTTTGCAAAATCATCTTAGCACCATTTAACTTGGAAGACAAAAAAATGTTATATCCTTTACTTTAAATCAACCGCTTTTTAAAACAAAGATTTTCAATTAGGACATACTTCATAATTAACACGTATGAATCTTCCTATATACTAGTTAAACCATTATTATTTGTAATCAAATTTCATTTTTATTTTTGTTTAGACAAATAAATTTCTAAAAATTTCAATTTAGTAAACCAAAGCCATATATTTATCTTATAGTGTTTCTTTTAAAAATAAATCAAAAGAAAATTTGTTTTTGGGATTTTTTTTATATATTTTGTTTTTGTTTTTGTGATTTTAAAGCAAAAATAAACCATAAAAAAATGAAGACAAGTCTCCCCCCACACTTGATTTTGACTGTGTCCCCACAGTCAACCCAAGTGAATGGGATGTTTATTATTATTTACATGAAAACGAACGGTATTTACACGAGATCAGAAAGTATATTGTCAAAAAGTAAATGAAACGGTCTTCCAAAAACCGATTCATTTGTCTCGTCGAGTATACGAGACACAGCTTAAGCTCGAAAAACCAAACCATAAAAGATTTTGAAGTTGAATGTTGATTTGGAAAAACGAATGTCGTTTTATTGAAAATTGAATGAGTTGTTTTGTTTTCGATGATTTTGGGGCAGATAAAACAAGTGATTGAAATTCAAGTTTATTTTCACCAAATTGAAATTCAAGTTTGTCATTGAAAAATTCTTCAAAATTATCGATTTCAAAATCAAAATGGTGATGTAAATCTTCCCCTTCATAATTTAACAACTCATTTTCGAAAAGTCCAAAGAATTCATGTTCATTAAATTCATCTTCCTTTGTTGGATTATCAACAACTTTATTACATGTCTCAAGTTCAAAATTCAAAGTAGTTGTATTCAAATTTTCGAAATCAAGAAAAGGAAGATCGAATTTCAAATTTGGTTCCACATCCTTAAAAGAATTGAAATCCAATTCAATTACCATGTTTTCAACAACTTCATTAAGATTTTCGTTTTCAATTCAAAAGTTGTTATTTGAGAATCATCGATTTGGCTAAAAGATGGATTCTCACTTGACTCATCACACATTGGAATTTGATTTTGCTTTTCGCGTTGTTTCATATAAGATTCAAACAATAAATCTGTGTGATAATCGTAGATTTCGTTCGTTTGTTCAACAAAATCCAATTTGTAATTATTAACTTGATAATTTTCGATTTGGATTCGTTTAGAACAAAAAATTTCACTCGTATCGTAGTCAAGATTATTCCCATTGCCAAAATTATTTGAAAAGTGGATCACATTTTCGTTTTGATTTTGAAATTCATTTTGGAGTTCAAAATTGTATTGGCATGGGTTATACTTGAAATCGTTTGAATTTTGAAGTGAATTCAAATTTTGATTATTTTGAAAACTTTGATTCGAGTTATTGCACAAATATCAATTACACAACTTATTTATCATTTGATTTTGTTGTGTAGTGATTTCAAGTAAAGATGAAATGCTATTTTCAAGATTTGAAGCTTGGTTGTAACGACCCAGAATTTATATTAATTAAAATATGAATATTTAATTAATTTTAAATATTAATAAGTGAAATTAAACAGTCGAATAATTTATTTATCGAATATTGGATTTAACTGGACAATTAAATTGATAATTTAATAATTGAAATTCGAGAAATAATTGAAAATTGTGTTAAATATGATTGAAAATGATTTCTAAAATTTTATTATATCATATTGAAGTTATAGAGACGTTATAGAACTTTTAAAATCGAATTAAAAGTTTATTTGTGAAAATTGAATATTTTAATATTTAATTATCGACTGAAAATAGCCAATTTTTGAATAGTCTCAGAATTGGACGAAACTAGTTCCATTGAATCCGTAATAGTTTGTTATTGTCGGATTTCAATTTTCGTAGCAACCGGAGTTGTCGTTTGATCGTGGCAGCTCGAAACGCATCGACATTGTTTTTAATATTTATTTGGCGAGTTAAAATAGTCATTTTTCAAAAAGTCTTGGATTTCGACGAAACTAGTTTCATCGGATCCGTAATATGATATTGTTGTAAGATTTCAAATTTCAAGTCAATCGGATTTACCGTTTGTCCGGTGCAAGCCAAAACGCCTAGAAAATCGTTTAATCGGTTTAATTTAAAATTTGATCGTTTATTGCCATATCTCGCATATATGATCGAATTAGCTTCCGAAACCTATTCCATTGTGTCCGGAATGTGGGATAAACCCTAGAAACGTCAGTTACCGCGCGTAAAACGGAGTTCGAAAATTCGAAGTGAATAGTGTTTTTCGTTAAAATTCAAAGGAACCCCTCTCTTCTAACAATTGCAAACGCTAGGTCAAGAGTGTAGCTACCATTGACAACTTCAATGGCCAGAATCTCATTCCTTTCTTCCTCCTTTTTCTTTCAATCTACAAACATTCACACGAAATCATCAACTACAAAGATGAAGAGCATGGCGAGGCCGAGATATCCAACGGTCAAGATGAGTTTTCGTGCGACGTGGAGGAAGAATCGTGGCCGCATTTGCACTCGGTTCGTGCACATCTTTCGAAAGGAGAGGGGGACCGACCTCTGCAGGCTTCTGGCTGTTGGCGGAGCACACGTAGGCGAATGGAATGGCGCGTCGAGGAAAGGCTTGAGCTTGTCGCGGCCTTAAGCCCTAGTTCGTGACTTCATAGGTTCGTGCACGCGATGTCTACTGGGAAGAGAAGAAGAAAACGCGGTCGGCCTTGGATCGTGATCTAACGGCCCAGAAATTGTTAGGTTTGAAATTAATTAAAGAAAATGTAAATTTTATTTATATTAATTCGTTTAAAGTTTAAAATGTTGTAACTTTTAGCTACGAGGTCGAAAAATTTCAAAACGAAGTGCGTAGCGTTCGTTTTGTCGAGCACTACGCTATGGAACTGGATTGGAAGCGATAGGAGTCAGTGAAAATTTCGGGTAAAATTAAACGCACGTTTAATTTTATTCGAAATAAAAGCTGAAACGGAAATTAAAATCAATGTGAGAATTTCTCACTCAATCGAATCGGTTTCGATTTTAATTTTAAATAGTTAAATTTAAAATTGTTGATTGAATGTTGAATGATGATTGTTATCTATTGATTGTTAAAATAGACATTATGTGCCGTTAGTAAGCGGATGTTATTTATTAAAAACATATACCGCAAATATTTCGTAAACAGTGAAATTGGTATTATTTATGTACTTGGAGTTGATTTCCCGCATTATATAGCGGATGAGACCCTATTGCGCCGTCTATTAAGCGGATAATATTTTATAAATCCCATATACCGCGATAATTCCGTACTGGAGCGGAATTGGTATTGTGCTAATGTTTTTGGATGCAGGGAAACAGGTTGGAGGGATCCAACTAGATTCCTCAACTGTATTGATTTATTTACAGATATTTTGATATTTGTTGATTATCATATCGATATATGATATTTGGATGTCGTGATTGACTATTTGGTGTTGCTGCATCATCGGATCCATTTTTGAAGTTTTAAATAATGATTTTGGTTTTTAAAATGAGTTTTAAAGTGATTTCCGAAAGTATACGTTTTATTTAATTTTGAATTGTTAAAATAAATAAACGTTAAAATTTTATTTTCATAAAAGTTATGATTTTTGGAAAATAATGTTAAGTATGATTTTGAAGTATATAAGCTTTAAATAACGATTTTTAAGTTATTAAAAGAATAAACTGGTTTAAATTGGGGTTTTTTGATTTATTAAAAACGATGTATATAAAAGACTTATAAAAATTGATATTTTATAAATTAAAAATATTGGAAAATTAAAACGAGTTTTTATAAGTGTTAGAAATGAAATAAAAATGGATTTCATAAGTGAACGGAATTTATAGATTTATAGATTGTGAAGTTATAAAATGAATAGATTTTGTGAAATAGAAGATTTATAAGTAATTACCTTATAAATCGGATTTTGGCATTTAAAATGAGATATAAAAAGGTTTTTTTATAAATAGAAGTTTATAAAAATATAAATGGAGTTTATAAACGTTGTTTGTAAATCCGAAATCAATTGAATTTGATAAGTTGGATATAGGAATATATGAAAGGAATTATATTCACGATTTTGGACAGTGAATATATTATTAAATGAAATGGATATGTTTTTGGGGAAGGAACATTTTGAAATGAAGTTAATCGTTTTAAAGATGTTTTAAAATGTGTTGAATATCGAAATCATAGATTTCAACATTCATTGTTGAAATAGACGTTTTCGAGAAATAAAAGGAAATGGTGGACTATAACACTATTGTTATAGTAAATGATTTTCGAAAGGAAATATTTTGTATAGTATTGGGATTTATATATCTATTTAAACTTTGAATCCCTATACTAGTGATTTTGGGTCGTCGTAACGATGTTTTACGCAACATTCGTTTTAGCCCAAATAAATGTGTTAAGTGAATGTTTTCCTTAAAGAATGAAATATATACTCAATTTCGATATTAAGTATATGGAATATTTTCTAAGTATTGAAAATAAATGGATTTGTGAATTACTTATTAATAAATAAGTATGGAAATGTTTTTCCAATGTGAAATGAAATGTTTTGAGAATTTATCTTTTTGAAGATAAATCGAAAGTGAATATTGAAAATCGATTGAAAATCATACATCATAAATATTTTGGAATGTAAATTCACTATTGAATTTATAAATGAAAAGGGGAATTTGTTTAAAAAAATAAACGTTGATTTATTTTTGAAGTGTGGGAATTAATTTACGGATTTGGAACGTAAATATAAAGTAAATCGTTAAGGATTTATTTAATTGGTTTAAATGAACCATGTTGAAATGAAAGTATTTTGCGTAAGGAAAATGATTGAAATTTGTTTTTAAAAGTGATAAAGGTGAAAAGTGATTTGAAAATTTGTTTTCAAATGGTTGAAGTGTGGAAATTATATATCTAGTAAAGATATTTTGGAAAGTAAATAATTTGGGAAATAATTTGGAATTTGGTGATGTTGAGCACGCCTATTGTTAGTTAAATAATCCAACTATCAATATTTACCTTTAAATAGGTATTTGTTGTGATTGTTTGAATTTGAATGCTACACTTATTTTTGAATAAGCGCTCACTATTCGGGTTAGCCGGGAAAGGACCTTTGGGTCGTATAACCCATTCCGAATATATGATACGTCGTTATGGATTGCATTTGAAGACCGGTGTTGAAGACCGGGTATTTGTGAAAATGATAGAATGACCTATCGATTGTTTCCGCACCGTTAGCTACGGTATGGAGATTTCCTTTGTGATGGGAAATTCGATCGGGTTTGTGAATACCCGGATTGCAAGGACTTCTTTGGAAGTGCCTTCGGTTACGTTCGATCCCGGAACGTACTTGTATGGATGTGTGTCTTACATTACAATTTGAGATGTAAAGCTGGTTTCTACCAAATATATTTCTGTCGGTGGCGGAGAATTTATTCTCTTAGCTTAACACCCTTCTCTGAGACGTACGAGCTCAGAGGTTATGTAGTTGATGGTTACTAGTGATACATTCCCAAGTTGGTAATGTGGCATATAAGTGCTATTGAGAATTTGTGAATTAAAGCACAGCTTTTATATAAAGCACTACTTTGTGAACGAGACTTCGTCAAGCCTCACAGACCGGTTGTGGTCGAAACAGGAATCGTGGCAGCAAGGTTATTTGGGGGTCGCTCCTCCATAGGGTATGTCATTTCCTATCTGGAAAAGGGTGGTATCATGGTATGGAGCCCAAATACTTACTCATGTTGAAACACTTATTATTTGATGTGATGTTGATTACGAGCGCTCGGTTTAAGGTCCCAAAGGACCGGGAGATGACATACTCGTGTCAGTTGTTACCCAGTTAGGGGTAACCCGACCTTGTGTAGCAGAGATCCGGTTAGGATCCGGGAACGTTTCTCCAGAGGCGTTCTATTTTACTTGGGAAGTTCCTTTGCCCGACCATTTGTTGGAAATCCAAAACAAAACAATACGTTCCTTGTACGGTTTTAGTTGTAGAACCTGCCATTTAATATGGCAGCTATAGTAGGCATACCATCATGGTACGTATGCTGGCTAAGATTTATATCTTTACTTTCGAAATGAATTTTTCCTACACTATGCACTAGTAATAATATCAAATGTTTCTTTTTAATGCGTAGCAAGCATCTTTGACCATCATAAGGAGAAATCTCCTCCAATTCTGCGTTTGCATTGTGTGTGTGGCGGGAGACCTTATGGTAGTTTCATTTTCAAAACACATTGCGAATTGACTTTGAAAATTTCTCCTATTCTTTGTTTTAAAGATAACTAACTATTTTAAGTTCTCACACCAGTCACATGACTGACTTGGAGTTTATTGTTTCCTTCCTAAACTCTGGGTGCCCACCAATTTCCACACGGGCAGTCTAGAGTTAGGTTATCAGGTTATTCTGGATTTTGGAGTGTTATCGAGCTCAGGAGATGAGCTGCATATCGAGACGTACCACTTGTATATGATATTATACTATGTATTATTCCGCTGTGTATTCTGTATGAGGACAAGTTTATATAACTGTCCATCGATGTATTGACTCTGTTGTCTATTGTTGTTATAAACTCTGATAATTATGTAATGTATAAAATGTACAGCTCTTTGTTTTAATGATATTCATTTATTTATTATATGTTGTTCCGCTACGATTGTGAGATTCTGATGTTGTTCTGTTTTCCTTTCTGTTCTATTCTTTTCTATCTTTCTCTGTCCTCTTCTATCTTTTTCTTTTTCTTAAACCATAACGGTTCGGTTTTCGGCATTCGATTGCTCGGCAGTTGATACAGTGTATGTATTGATGTCGAATTTCGAGGGACGAAAAATCGTTAACATTACATTGGTCGTCATTTTGAAAATTTTGTGGTTCAAAATTCGAATCGTTTAAACAATAGTTGTTGTTAAAATATCCGTACGAATTTGGAGTGAACTCATATGGATTATATTGATTTTCACAACTAAATTCAAGTGAGTAAGAGAGAGGAAACTCGGACATTTTCAAGATTTTTTTTTGTTGTTTTTTTATAAAGAAAAATATTTATAAGTGGAATTTATTTTTCAAAATGGAAAATTGATTTTTGTTTTTTGATTTTCAAATTTTTTGTTTTTTTTAAGAAAAAATTTTACATATTTTTTTGGATTTTTTTTTCTAAATATTTTGGATTTTTGAAATTTCAAAGGAAAAGGATTTAAAGATTTCAAAGAAAAATAAAAGGAATATTTACAATTTTCTTTTTAGTTTTGGATTTTTGAATTTTTTTTTAAATATGCATGAACTAATGCACTAAATGAATGCAGTGGTTAATTACAAATGATTTATCCTAAGTTAACCCAAAATTGTATAATCATAAATTGTCCTAATTCAACAAGATAGTTCTCAGCCAGGTAACGGGCAGGATTTATCGGTGCACCACGAATCACTATAGCGATGCAGCCGAAGGTTTAAGTACCTTCAGAGAAACAATTCAGTATAATATTTACGAATCACCGTAATATTTATAACTGATTATTGCTCTGCCGTAGCCTAGACACCAAGAAATTAAATTGTTCAAAGAAGACAAATTATCAATATACAATTAAAAGTTATTGATGTCTAATCATTATTATTAATCAAAATCTTGGATGAAATGCAAAACAGAAATTAAACGTGTATTAACAATGCAACAACGAATGGATTTTTTTTGTGTGCAAGTGCAATCACTCAATAATGCAAAGCAAATAAATGCAATAGATATAGTAAGTAAGCGGTTTTTTTTTTTTGGCAAGCTAGGCGAAGCAATTATTTTTAGCAAGCAGCTCCTTCCTTTTCTGCTTTTGCAACCTGAAACATAAAAACAATATATATATATATATATATACACAGTTTTTTTTTTGATTAAAGAGAAGGAAAACTAAAACAAATGGACAGCAAAACAAATGAAACAAAGTAAACAAAACAAATGAATAAAATATATACAACCGTTTTTTTTGAAAGATTGACTTTATAGCTAGCTAAAACGAAAACGAAACAAGTGAAAATGAAAGCAAGAACAATTAAAACTGTTTTTTTTACAAAGAAAATGTACTTAACAAAACAAAAACAAAAATTTATTAATTCAACGCCCACTAGCCCGTTAACACACTCAACAACACTAAATAAAATAGAACAGCTTCCTTTCAAATCCAGACAAAATTTTCAAGCTAAATTATATTTTAATTCCCAAGCAAAACAAATTGCGCTTCCACCAATTCAACTTCCAAGTCGCGATTTGATAGGAATTTCTATTGGATTGCTGATCGATTTTGGGATCTGGATGAAGTCGACTATTCAGATTACAGTTCTTGCGGGTTTGGGTGGAAGTGAGTTCAAGGTTGATTACGACGCCGAGTTGGTGGCGTGGTTATTTATCGCAATCGGGGGCGATTGGCTGTAGGGGGTTGAGTGGTTCACGATTTGGTGGAATATGGTCACGAATTTCGAAGTTTGATTGTTTTATGGTGCTGTTGCGATTTTGGGTTGGTCGATTGAGGGTAATGGTTTGATGTAGTTGGACGATGGGTTGTTGATTGATGTCGTGAACAATGAGTAGGCTTTTGATTTGAAGTGCGGTGATTTGAGGATGATTGGCGGCGACTTGCTTGAAGCGCGGAAATAGTGGAGATGTGAACAGTAGAGATGATCAGTGTATTAGGCAGTGGAACAGTTGAAGTGGTGGGCTATTTTGCTGCCTTGATGAAGTGGAGTGTAGATATATGTGGTGTGGCAGGGTGTGGTAGCAGACAAAGGAAGTGATGGTTAGTAGAGGAGATTGGTGTGTGGTGAAGTTGATGCAGAGGGTGGTTTGTGGCACTGTCAGGTGGAATGTGGATGCAAGTGGGTATTGGTTTGATGAATATGGGCGGTATGGTTATAGCGATGGTCAGTGGGAGTTTTGTTCGAGGCAGAGTTGTTGATTTGGTTCGCGAAGTGATTTCTATTGGAAATGTCGTGAATTGCGGTGGTTGGTTATCAGTGGTTTGCACTGTGAAGTTGTATGTCAGTGGTAGTTGTTGAATGGTGTAGTGGTGGGTAGTATTGAATGTGAATGTTGGGAATGTTGTCAGTGGAGTTTGGGGGTGGAATGGCACTGATGTGGTAGTTAAGTTGGTTGAGGGAATGTGGTAGTTGAGCAGTGCATTGTTTGCCATATTGGCTTCACTGCATCTTCATCTACCTGTTCATTTGAGTCTGGTTCACTGGTGATCTTGCCTTGTATCACAACAAACTGCATGTAACCTGATGCATATTGCATTGTGTCATTTGTGTACACTGTGTCATTTATGTTGGTTTGAATTCGACATTGATTATGTGCACCCTTGTCTTTGAGTATTGCTAAGTTATCACTTGTTGTATTTATAAGCTGGTCTTTGCATTGAGTACAGAATTTTCATTCACTTGTGTATATGAGCAGTTTGAAGTTGCTGACTTCATGTTGCCTTGACTTTGGTTGTTGCATTGAGTTGAGTCATGATTGCAATGACTAGACCTTTGCATTTTGTTTATTTTTCGAAATTTCACTTGAGTTGAGTCCAGCTTAAGCTCGGATTTGACCTTGTGCTGAGAGTTGTGACATTTATTTTATTACACTTGAGTTGAATCCGATAATTTGGGTTTGACCTATGCTTACCTGTCCCTGTAACATTATCAAGTGTATATCGGTGTGCACGGCCTTGTGGCATGTACAGTGATATACTGTGCATGTCACATTGTTCGTGTGTGATGAATTCAAATGTAAATGATGACGAACAACCCAAATTACTGAGGCAAATAATATTTTCAAAATCCATATTTTATTTTATATTGCAAAAATATTTCTTTTTCGATTTATTGCGTTAGTGAATATTTTTGCAGATTGCGCAGATGCTGGATTCTAACTGGAATGAAGTTGAAGATAAATACGAGTGTGAGTGATATGTAGTGAGGTCAACTGTAAATGTAAAATTGTAATGTAATTGAATTTGTATCAAAGTTGCATACTGAACAGTGAGAGCTTGAATTTGTACTATTCAAAATTGTAATAAATATTTGTTTGAATAAAATTGCTGTTTGAATTCAAATTCTGTGTTATTTAATTTTATTCAGCAAATATTTATTTAACCAGTGAAAAATAAAATAGTACATTAACAAATACATTTAAATGAATGTATATATGTTTATTATCATCAAACAAAAATCATATAATCGCATATTCAACAATCTCCCCCTTTTGATGATAAGAAACATATATTCAAGATTTTGAATATGTTAAATGTATTTGATCATTGATATGTTCTAATTGCTCTCCCTATTTAAATGCTTCCTCTCTACACAAAGCTCCCCCTGCAAATATGCATACAATTAAATAATATGCAAATGAGCCTAGATGCAAATAGAAAATTATTTGACCTTTGCTTGATTTTATTTGACAAAATCTTAACTTTTCTCTCCCGCTTTTGTTATCAGCAAAAGAGTAATAGTGTTAGAGAAAATAGAGATAAAGTGATCGATATCAAACATTAAAACTCAATTGAATATAAATATTAAATTTCAATAAAAAAATCAAACAAAAATCATAAATATTTTGTTAGGCGCATATTCCACTTTTAGAATGATGGGAATTATGTCATCATATAAAACCATACAGTTGTATCTATTTGTGGTATATTTATATCAGGAATTTGAATATCTACTAACCATGCATAACCGTTAGGACTTTTAAATGAGATTAGTAGTATTCCAATTTTATTTAAAAAAAATAAATTCAAGTATCTTAACCACGCATAATCGTGAGGACTTTTAAATGGGATTAGAATCAACTTGTTTATTTTAAAAAAAATCAACTTTTGATATGTGTTCCATACATGCATAACCGTGAGGACTTTTAAATGAGCATGGAAGCACATAACAAATTCCAAGTAATTCACCCATGCATAACCGTGAGGACTTTTAAATGAGACTGAATACTTTGGTATTTTTTTTATTTTTTTTACTATAATTTTTTTTTATGTTTTTAAAAAAAATATGAAAATGAAAAACGAACGATTCCTATTTAAAGTACCACATATCAACAAACTATATAGAATTTTGATGAGTGATGGTCGTTAGAAATATGATAGATATAGAGATGGTCATGGAATTTTTACCAACAAAAGTTTTATAACTCTTGTTTAAATTTCTAAAGAAATTTACTAATTATACCGTCTCGAGTCATAATATATGATAAATATCAACACTCATCACTTTTTCAATCACTACTTATCTTTTCGATAATTATTAGGGAGTCAGATTTGTCAAAATAGTCATTTAAAATCAAATTCCAAAATAATTATGAAATCAATTTTTCAAAATGACTAATCTGAAAATATGGTCAAAAATGATTTTCTCGAGGGGGTTTTAAAAGAAAATTTTCTGCTATTTGAAAATTATTTGAAATGAAAAATATGCAGCCATTTTCTTTGAAAAACGATGCAGTAACTAAATGTCTCAAAAATCACGTTCAACTAGTAACTTTTCTATCAACTAGATTACTAGTGTAATCTGCATGTGAATTTCTTTTTCACTCAAAATTATCATTAATTGAATTTGATCGACCAAACCATGAAGTATGCGCTAAAAATTGCAAACTCAATTTTAATAGCAATTTAAATGACATTCTCCTGAATTTGAATTGAAGCCATGTAAATAATCAATAACCGTGAATATAGAGTTAGCCATATTATAAGCAAATCGATTATCATCCAACAAAAAAACACTATTATTAATCCAAATTAATATATATGAAGTAATTCAAAGAATCTAGAGAATTTTATAATGTTTTGGCATAAGAATATAATTTGGCCAACTATGTTGAATAAGTCAGAGTCAAAATCATCGTTTTTTTTATCATCTCATTATTGGCTGATTTAATTCAGAATATGGTGCAGATTATCACATTTAATATATCGTTCAAATAAATATACCATTACCTGTTTTACCTTTACGATATTTTGTTGTTGTCCATTGTGATTCTATCACCTTTATACTAGGCTAAGGAACTTTGCTTTGTCGCCTGTTGTGTTTCTGGAACAGCCACAGAGAACACTGTTGTTGTTCCTTAGCCTTCCACCACACCTACACGAAAAAAAATTTATGTGACCTATTTGTTTTTATAGGTCCATGGTTGTTAGTGGCAGAAAATTTTGAAAACCAATTTTGTAAAGACCCAAAACTATTTATAATTGTTCCCTTCGGCACCCAAAATTTGTTGAACTTTGAGAGATTTTATATTTGTACCTTTAGGAACCCAAATCGGTATAGTTTTCACATGTTTGGGTCTATACCAACAATTATTGTGATTGTGTCCATATTTTCTACAAATTGTGCACATTGAATTTTCTTGATTAATCTTGTTTTCAACAATTTAAGATTGATTATACCCAAGTCCTTTTCTAACCGTATTAACAGTTTGCTTTCCTAATAGCATATTCAACGATTTTTCACTTTTTGAAAATTTATCTAAAGTCGTTGACAATTGTTGGACTTGTGTTTTGAGAGATTCATTTTCGCTTAACAATTGTGTGCACTTTTTGATAGAATTCTCTCTCCTAGTATTTTCACTTTCTTTTAAAATCAGAATTTCATTTTCAGGTGATTTTATATTGATTTTTGATTTTTTAATTTCGTTTTAGAATGTTGGACACTTACCACACTTAGGGATCCTACTTTGATAAGTTTTAACTAATTGGTCAAGTTGTTCATTTAATTCTATCAAAGTGTCTTTTTGTGATTCAAGTTTAGCGTATTTTTCCCTAAGTCATTCAAGACAGCCATTTACTTCGTGGAAATAAATAAATAATTCAGAGTGAGTAAGTTTTGATACCTCGCTTGGCTCATCATCGTCGCTATCAGTTATATTTCCATGAAGGCATATATCTGCTTTCTCACTCTCACTGCTAGTACTTTGATTATCATCATCACTTGTATTCCACGTGGCTGTAGAATTTCTTCGTTTTGATTTCTTTTCAAAATCGCGTTGAAATTGGGGATAATTGGGCTTGATATCACCGGGTTTGTGATCCCGTGTTCTTCCGAGTTGTCTAGTGCTTTGATTATTCTGCTTTTTAATTTTTGATTTAGAGCTGGATTTCCATATTTGTGGTTCCACCTTTTGAATTTCTTCATTACTAAAGCTAGCTCAGCTGCTCCATCATCATTATCCTGATCACAACTGCTTTTTACCAATCCTATTAAGCACATTTCTTTAACTAAGTCGGTTATGGAGGACTTCTCATTGCTGTTGACTTTTGCACTATATATTGCAATTAAAGTATTCCAGATTTCCTGTGCATTTTCACAATGAGAAATGAAATTAAAATTATCTTGATTAATATGAGAATGTAATATATGCATAGCAAAAGCATTAATCGAGATAATTTTCTTATCTGTTATATCACACCCATTTTCAATAATATCCCAACATTTAATATTAACAGATTTTAAATAAAATTCCATTTTCAATTTCCAATTCAAAAAATCTGTTCCATTGAAAATAGAAGGAATAATATTGGAACGACCCTCAACAAAAGTATTATTAAAAGAAGCCATTTTAAAAATTCAAATTTTTAAAACAAAAATTGGTTTTTGTAAAATCAAAATTTTAAAACAGAAAACGGCTTTTGTTCCTAGCTCTGATACCACTTATAGGATCGATTTCACCCTAGAGGGGGGGGGTGAATAGGGTGATAAAAATTAATTGCGGAAGCTTATAAAATATTGACTTCAGATTTCAACACAGTTCACAGCAGAATAACAGGGTGATACCCCCAAGGTTTACCCAGCTTCGGCAAAACCCTGCCTACGTGCTGCCCCCAAGGTTTCTACTAGAAATTAGTTAGTCAGACGCTTGCACACGTAAACTCGCGACACCAGCTATCGACTAAACCTAACTCTACGCTCAAAACCTTTCCACAACTCAACCACTGAGTTGCGAATTCTTAAATTACGCCACGTAGTTTGTCCCCTAGTTACACGACTAGAAATTTAAACGGTTAAAAATGAAAATACAATTAAAAACAATTCAAAATTAAAATAACCCTAATTTTAAAAACTATAACCCTTATAAATTTAAAATAAAAGGCCGGCCCTCTTTTTCCCTTTTTATAATAATTGGGTCGTTCCTTTTGTTCGAGATAATGTCGGCTTTATTCCTTTTCCTTGTTCGTCCTGATTAAAAATTAGGGCTTTGGAGAAATCTCAAAGATGCCGACTTTGGTTGCTTGATTGAATGGAAGATTAATCACGTTGTTTGCTTTGTCGATCGCACGCTTCTCTGATTTGCCCACGGCTCTTTGAAATTGATCGAGTTTGTGGTATGGCTTCGGCAAGTAATTTTCTTCTCTCTTTTACTTTCTGGTTCAATGTTCGAACTCGATGGATCTATGCCGGTGATGATTATTGCAGTTTATAGGAGTCGAACTCCTAAATTTTCGTTCGTCTGATTTTTTCAATATTATGCTTTCGGCCGTTTGATCATTGCTTGGATGATTGAGATTTTACTGACTTATTCAAATGCGTATAAATTCGTGTTACTTGGTTGACACGGTTTTGAATTGATATCATGGTCATCACGGTGTTGATTTTCTTTGACTTCGGCCATGTTTTGATTTCGTGTTTGTTCTGGTTAACTTGTTCATTGACATGACTGTGGTGATTTCACCGTGACTTCGGTTTTGCTTTGCATTGACATTGGCCTTGATAAAATTGATTTGCTATTGCCTGTAAGAATTAGTTCGATATTGATTTCTTTGACTTTGTTAATGGTTCATCTGTGTTCGTCCCTGAACATTACTGTTTTGTTTTAACCTGTATATCATTATCTTCAAACTTGCTATTATTGTTGTACTTATATGCACTGTGCATATCACTGCCATGCGGTAGCTTGATTCATGTGTACACAGTTAGTAGCTGGACTTGGTCTTGTTGCATTAAGTTTGATCATGACACTTGAAGTTCGTTGACAATTTTTCACTGCTTCATCTTGTATATTTACCTTTGAGCCTGGACAGTTGTACACTTGGTTACATTCTTGCTTGTGCATCACCATATATCTGTAGCTTGCATGAACCATTTTATTGCGGCCTGTACTTGTATACTGCTGTTATTGTTGTACTTCATTTGTACACATACATGTATGTGATGTCTCGGTTGCTTTAACATACTGTTGTGTTTGGTTTTGCACTTGGGCTTCATGTAGTGTCTGCACTTATCCTGTCCACTGCCCTTTTTCTGTTGCATGTGTTCATGTATGTTTTCATTTACTTGTTTTGCTTGCATTCAAATCCTTGCTGTCAGCTTTGTTCATCATGGTAGTAGAATTATGTACATGTTTCTATGACTTGAATGCGACTATGCACTGTGTATACTGTTGCTGCATCATGTTGCATTGAACACCTCATTTGATCTACTTGCATTGACATTGTTTGCCATATTGGCTTCACTGCATCTTCATCTACCTGTTCATTTGAGTCTGGTTCACTGGTGGTCTTGCCTTGTATCATAGCAAACTGCATGTAACCTGATGCATATTGCATTGTGTCATTTGTGTACACTGTGTCATTTATGTTGGTTTGAATTCGGCATTAATTATATGCACCCTTGTCTTTGAGTATTGCTGAGTTATCACTTGTTGTATTTATAAGCTGGTCTTTGCATTGAGTATAGAATTTTCATTCACTTGTGCATATGAGCAGTTTGAAGTTGCTGACTTCATGTTGCCTTGACTTTAGTTGTTGCATTGAGTTGAGTCACGATTGCAGTGACTTGACCTTTGCATTTTGTTTATTTTTTGAAATTTCACCTGAGTTAAATCCAGCTTAAGCTCGGATTTGACCTTGTGCTGAGAGTTGTGACATTTATTTTATTGCACTTGGGTTGAAACCGATAATTTGGGTTTGACCTGTGCTTACCTGTCCCTGTAACATTATCAAGTGTATATCGGTGTGCACGGCCTTGTGGCATGTACAGTGATACACTGTGCATGTCACATTGTTCGTGTGTGATGAATTCGAATGTAAATGATGACAAACAACCCAAATAACTGAGGCAAATAATATTTTCAAAATCCCTATTTTATTTTATATTGCAAAAATATTTCTTTTTCAATTTTACTGCGTTAGTGAATATTTTTGCAGATTGCTCAGATGCTGGATTCTAACTAGAATGAAGTTGAAGATAAATACGAGTGTGAGTGATATGTAGTGAGGTCAACTGTAAACGTAAAATTGTGATGTGATTGAATTTGTATCAAAGTTGTATAGTGAATGGTGAGAACTTGAATTTTTACTATTCAAAATTGTAATAAATATTTGTTTGAATAAAATTTCTGTTTGAATTCAAATTCTATGTTATTTAATTTTATTCTGCAAATATTTATTTAACCTGTGAAAAATAAAATAGTACATTAACAAATACATTTAAATGGATGTATATATGTTTATTATCATCAAACAAAAATCATATAATCGCATATTCAACAGTAAGAAAAAGGCAAAGAAACACACGGATTTAGAGTGGTTCGATGTATGGCCTATGTCCACTATGAAATGATTGACTTTTATTAACTTTGCTTGCTGGTTACGGTGAATTACAATAGTGAAACTTGGGTACAATATTGATTTCGGCATAGTCTGGACGTAGAAAAGCCAAAAGTCCATTTTCTGAAGGTCCAAGGTCACTATTTATCAGCGTAGGCAGAAATATCTTGCCCGGATCTCAGAGGACTTCTTCTCTCATGTAGGTGGGCCCATGGGATCGAGTTCAGGTGGTTTCGACTCGATCTAGGAGCGATACGAATGGAATTCGCATCGATCAAGAATTGATCCTTTTGGCTAAAATTTATCTTGTACACCCTTGACGTTGTAGGCAAGCTCCTGTGAAAATTTGGTGGTGTTTAGACTTGTAGATTTTGAGTTATGATTGATGCAAGTTAAGGAAAATAGCTAGAATTGGTATCCATCAATGTGAATAGTGGAACAATGCGAACATAAGCAATATGAATTGAACCGATGCAAATTTGACAGCCTTCAACAAACTCAAACTTGCATCGATCATATCTTGAGCATATGAACTCCGATTGACTTGAAATTTGGAACACTGACTTTTATAGCTTTGTTGGTCCTATCATATCAATTGTAGCTCGATCTAGACTTGGACAAAATTTACCGGCATCCATAATAGGCTTGTGTATTAACGATCTCCAATACGAACTATCCTTGGTTTCTAATCAAGTTTTTGGTGTCAAGGCCTTGTCAAAAGCAGGATAATATAGCGACGCAAGGGAGATGCTGGCGAAATTTTTAGACGTTAGAAAAATTTTGAAGGAAATTTTGATACCGAAAATTTGGATTTGATTTAAAATCTGAAATGTGTAGGGAAATAATATTATTTGGAATCTATGAATGAATTTAGAAGAGTAGTAAGAGTGTTAACATGGTTTTAACAAAAATGCTTTGGGAAGTTGTTTAGAACTATGTGATTTGGAAAGTTGTTTAAACCGATTGGTTTTGTTATACTTAAGGGGTTTTGGATCATTCTTCTAACCTCGGTAATTTTGGGGATGAAATTCTTTTAAGGGGAAGGAATGTAACGACCCAAAATTTTGGTTATTTAAAATTAGAATATTAAACTTATTTTAAATATTTAAAAGTTAATTTTTAACTTGCGTTTCAAATAAAATGATTATTGGATAATTTAGTTATTTAATTTTATAACTGGAAATTGGGTAAAATATTGAATCTTAAGTTTAAGCTTGTTAAAAATAATCTGAAGGCTTATAAAATTTATATTGATAATAATGAAGATAATAAAAGTTTTAAAATTGAATTTAAAAGTGATTTGTTTAGTTTTAAAAATATATTGTTTAAATTTACGTTTAAAAATAGCCTTCCGGGGCAACAATTCGATGAAATCTGTTCCATTGGATCTATAATAGTATATTATTGTCGTATTTCAAATTTCATAGCGTTTGGAGTTATCGCTGGTCGTACGGGATATAAATGCGTTGAAACTTATATCGAAAATTTAATATAATAATTGGGTCCAAAAAGCTATCTTCTCCATACGATCAAATTAGGACCCGAAAACTTTTCCGTTGTGTTTAGAATAAGAGTATAACATTATGAATGCCTAGCGGCATGCCTCGATAGGGGTTCGAGAATTTAAGTTGCGTAATCGAGACATTCTAAAATTTAAACAATATAATTATTTGTTGATTGACCATATTTCCATCAGTTCTTTTTCCCTTCACTTCAAGTCACTGTAGATAAACTATCTAATCATGTAAAGCATCTTCCCTCCTTTATTTTATAAAGCACGCGATAGTTCACAGTTTAAAAAGAAAAATAAAGCAAAGTAAATTTGCCGAGTTTAGTAAAAGAAAGAGAGAGAAAAAGATAACAGTAAAAATGATATCCCTTCCTCTTCAATGGGAATAGCAGCTCAATCAATGGCCTAGGATCGTCGGTGACGATTTTAAAAGTTATCTCGCGAAGGCGTCAACTTGGAAATTGGTCATGGCGAGAAGCTCGATCCAATCACCGTCTGTGATGGATCGGATGGCCCACGGTGGCAGTTAGGGGAGCACGAATGAAGACTGAGGAAAATAGCTCGACCTCGAGCTAGGGGATAGCGGTGATGGTGGCGATTGTAGGAAAGGGTAGCTGGAAGGTGGGGAGAGTTTCTATGTGACGACAGCAGCACTCGATGTTCGAAGAGGGGTCAGTTTTCGCATTTTAGGTCCCGATTGGGGTTTCACAGACGATTGGCGGTGTCTTAGGCATCGCGAGTCGAGGTGAGGGTAGCTAGGGCTCAGGTGAGTCGAGGGGAGGTGGCATGATGGTTGGCTTCGACCTGTGGTGGCGGTGGGACGGGTCAAGATGGCTCAATGTGGTTAACGTGAGAAGGGGGATCTAGCGGTAATTTATTTGAATGGGTAATTAGTTTTCAAATTATGTAATTAAGGAATTATTATAATGTTTTATTCCATAATCTAAACATCGTGATAACTTGCTCGTTTAGGGTCAGAATCAAACAAAACGAGCTTTCTAGGATCGTATCATCGTATACCACGAAAATCAAATTGATTGGTAATTATTTGGAGCTTCTGGAATTTTTAGTCAAATTTAAATGCATTCGGATTCAATCGGAACCGGAATGCAAAAGCGACAGTAAAAATATAGACGAGTTAACCTCACTCATTTTTGGATTACTGTATTAATTTTAAATAGTTAAAATTAATTATTGATTGATTAATAGGATTGATAAATTATTATCAGCTGAATCTCATATTATATATAGTCGTATATATATTGGAGTGATTGATATTCCCTCATATATATAGCGGATGAGAACCTATGCACCCTGCAAAATAATGTATGACCTTGTATACCATGGTATTCCCCTCGAAGTGGGATTAGTATTTCTATATTGTATTAACATCTGTGGATACAGAGAAATAGGTTGGAGAGATCCAATTGGATTCCTCAAAAATGTTGAATTTAATTTTCAAATATATATATATATATATATATATATAGATAGATATATGATTGTTTGAATAATCTGTGATAGATTATAGTGGAATTTGAATTGGTTGGACGCTATGGTATTACTAGTTTAGATGTTGGCATTTTATAATACCACAAGTATGCATATTGAATTTTTGAAAGAAAATAAAAAGGGAAATTAAAAGTAAAATATTTATAGTAAAATTTGGATTTATTAAAGGAAAGGAATTTGGAAAACAATAAATAGCTTGATTTTAAATTTGTGTTTCATACTTTCGGAACATGGAAAAAAATGGAGATTTTGGATAATGCAATAAAGTGTTTTAATTAATCGAACTTAAGCGATATTGTTTAAGTGTAAGAGGAATTTATTTTAAAAATCAAGATTTAAAATATTTGAGAAGATGAAAATAAATTTGAAAAGAAGATATGAAATTGTTATACTAGATTTTTAGTAAGATTTTGAAAAGAAAGTGGAATCCGAATTTAGTAGCTTTTGGGATATATTTGGGTTATCTATGAAATTAGTATAAAAATGGAATTTAATTTAGAAATCGTTTAAGTATTGTGAAACAGTTATAAACGAGAAATGAGATTATGGAAATTATAAATGAAGTTGATAAATAAATTAAAGTGATTGTCGGTGGATAACTGAAGTTATAAATTCGTGGTGAGGATTTATGAGGAGATGGGTAAACCAGCTTAAAAATAAATGGTAGATCTATTTTTGGGAATGTGAAAAGGGAAATTACGGAATTGGGACGTAAATCAAATTGGAAATAAATCGAGAGAGATTTACAAATATTACTTGCTATATGGGAGTTGAGAATTATATTTTCTATGAAGTTAAGTTTATTTTAGAAGGGGATTTTTCAGTATTAACTAGAAAATTTAAAAGTGTTTAAGAATGTTTCAAAAACCTAATTATTTAGTGGTTTAAAATTATTTTAAGTATATTTAGTTATTAATCAAGTTAGTTTATATTAAGTTAATTATTATTTAAGAATTAACCAGTATTATTATTTTAAAATATAAATGATTCAATATTTATATTGTATGATAACTTTTATTAAAAGAGTATTTGCCTAAAAATAACTTGGAAATTTTTATAAGCATTATTTTGGATAAAAATTATTTAATAAAGTTTTCGAAAAGTAATGATATGCTTTCACGATGAAATCGGAGCCAGTGAGCTCCCGGAGTTATGTTTTAGATTTCTTTGGGATAGGGACGTAACCACTATGCTGTGAATCCACGGTTGATACCACAGTAGTACTTTCTATATTTATTTTGAAAAGTTATCAAATATTTTGAAAGAATGGTTAGTAAACGTACTTACTTCGGTAAGATAACTATATGAATTTTGATAAGAGATTTAAGTTACTAAAATTTAATTAAAAAGAGATTTGGAGTTTTTCACTGGAAAATGGAATATTTGGTTGAATATTTTTTATTTGATAGTTAAAATAGCCGACTATCAAATCTGGACCCAAAATATAACTTTGGGAATATCTAGGAGAAATATGACAATTATATGGTACAGTTACCATTCAAGGTGCTATAATGTACATATAAACTCGTTTTGTTCTTCTAGGACGATGATAAGGTAATCCATCCGCTAATGGTTGGGAGGTGATCTCCGATCTTATTTTTGCCTTTTTATTTCCCAACCTGGGTGAGTTTACTGGAAATATCGAACATTGTTTTGAAGAGAACGAGATTGGATAAGTTATCCGAAAACCACTTTGATCCAACAAGTATGATTTCAGAATGAAAACAAGAGCATGGAATCGAAGATGAATCGGTGAAGTCCAAGGGCTAATTGCTACTAATCCTAAGGATGATTCCAAAATGGATGTTGTAGGAATAGGGTCCTCGGTTCCGTTCGGACATAGAACGGACTTGTAGGATGAATGCTATAAGTACATTGTCATTAAAGGACAGTGAGCATTCTAAGTGAAAATTCCTTAAAAGGTAATTGTAGCCTCTAGCCTCATCAACCGGGAATGAATGAAAAGCAGGGAAGATGCTGCAAGGCTAAGTAGGTCGCACCCAATTAGGGTATGTTTATCACCTTTCTAGATACCCTCAGATATTATTACTACGATACATGGAAGGAGCTCGAAAAGGGTGGGAACACCCAAGGAGCTAGCATATTCGGTCTATCCAAGTTAGGGCAGTCCGGTCTTATGTTGCAGGGGATCCCGGCGTGGTCCTCGATATGTTGTTTTAGACATGTACCGTGACAGGTGATACCCCAGTACCTAGTCATTCGTATGGAATCCATTCTTCAATACGTGCCTTTGCAGTTTTGATTGTAGAGCCTGGTATGCTGGAATTTAATTAATCTAACAATTTCAGCTATTTGAATAAGTATTTGTGCTTAGACACACTATTATAATATCATAGGATTTGATATAAAATGTTTTGGTTATCGTAAGGTCAAAACCCGTCGTGTTTATTGGTGGCATGGTCTTACAAGATACCTTTGTTTTGCAAAGGATTTTGATAACTTTAATAATTCAAATTGAGTGTGTTTCTCGCGTTGGTTTTCTGGACTGACTCTGTTGTTATTTTATTATAATACTCAGGTCAGACCGAGTATTACAGGTACATGATAGGATGCTTAGGATGCAAGCTGGATGACGAAGACGTATTATAAGTATTTGATTTTATTCCGCTATGTATTGATATTCTATAATTGTGAGGACAAGTTATAATAACTATCCGTTATTGTGTTATTGATGTGCTATACTCTGATGGTGAAACGTATAAATAACAGTTAAAGTTCTTTTGTATAAAGACCGGTTGTGATCTATTATACATTTGTTCCGCTGTGACTGTGAGATTCTGTGTTGTTGTTTCTATCTTCTTCTTCTACCATTTTCTTCTTTTCCCTAACGATCTGGTATTTCCGGCATTCGATTTTTCGACATGTAATGTAGTGGATGTACTGAGGTCGATTTTCGAAGGTCGAAAATCCGGGCCATCACACTAGGTATCAAAGCTGAAGGTTAAGCGAGAACCTTGGTTTTGGTGAGGATAACTCATTAGAGATAAGGCCAGTAGTACCCCATAATGAGTTTGAGTGTATTAATAGATATGAGTGCGTATTTATTAGTGAATATGAAATTCTTTTATATTGTGTTGATTGATCTATTGAGTGGCTTATGGATTCTGGTCAATACGAGCAATTAACGTTATTGATAGGGATCTCTAAATACTTGAATAGAGTAATTCGACATAGTATTGTTTTGAAATGGGGTAAATGAAATTTGTAAATATGAGTTTATAAATGTGATTTATAATTTGAAATGAAATGAAATCCCAGGGAATATTTAAATATAGTTTTAAAAAGGATATAAATTTGGAGATTTGGTAATTTAAATCCTGTCGGATTTGAAAATGATTTTCGAGGTCTTGGAAAATAATGTTGATGCTATTGGGAAATATTTGTGAATTTAAAAAAATTAAAATGGTTTTCAAAAGTAGAGAAAGCACTGAACACTTCGATTGTTGGAAAATAAATTTGATGATGATCACGACATCATCGGTGTTCATTTTAAAGTTTCCAAAGGAGGAATTGCTGCCTCAATGATTTGAATTGAAGTTTGTGTGCAAAGCTGGTTGGTTTTGAAGTTCAAAGAAATAGTTTGATATACCAAGGTATTTTTTTGTATATTTGTTTTCAAAAGGATTTTGAAATATTTAGTACTTTTTTAAACTCTGGATTTTGATCTGAAATGTTTTATGTAAAATAAATAAGTTGAAAACATATAAAAATTTGAAATGTGATTTTGTGGAGTGAAATTTAACCTACATTATGTAAAATAAGTGTGAATTTTGAGGAATTAAGCCTAAGAAGGCTAAATGCGATAGTTAGCGAAATATAATTTGTTAAGCTGGAAGTAAAATTAGTGAACGAACTAATTAATTAGTAAGTTAAACGAATTTGAAATTGAATTGGATAGGAAAAAGATTAGAAGATGGAAATAATTTAAAATAATTAGTGGATTAAATATGGTTTGAAAAATGGTTGATAAAATTCAATATTAAATTTGATTGGAAACAAAATACTAAATTGAAGGTAAATTGAGTTCAAATGGAGTTGAAAATTTAATTTGAATAGAAATGGATGTAAACCAAAGTGATGAAGTGGAAATAAACATAAGTGCTTTGTATAAATAGTTTATAATAAACTTATGAAATTGATGGTGAAGTTCTTAAGTAAAGTTGGTATTGGAAAATATACTGAGTAAGTATTTGAATGAAGATTAAATAAAAGTGGTGTAAAAGGATAACTGTGAATAAGTGAATGGAAATTAAAATAAATGTGAATAGAGAAAATTTTATATGTAGCAAAGAATCATAGGAAATAAAAATGTAAGTTATATGTATATTATATTGTTCACATAATGATTTGATCCAGATTCGAGCATAGAGTTTCAAGATAATTTATATCGATCCAAGTTAGGACTTTTCACTCGATTTTCGATGGTGAACACTGGATATGGAATTTTAATTGATGTTGGACTTCTCTATCATAGTATATGGCTATGCAAGGAGAATGTCGATTTCTAATCAAGCAACCAGATCTGAGTCCGCACTTGAGAGTCGTGTGAACAATACTAGTTTGAAAGTGAAATTATGTAGTAGAGTGAGCGAGTAAAATTGATATTGCGTACGGATGATATATATACATTGTACGGGTTTTGGTAAAATGAATATTGGAAACTAAAACTACTAAATAAAATGATTTTGAATTATATGATTGGATACTATTAGTAAGTGAGATGCAGGTAATTAAAAGAAAAAGCTAAATTGATGTTTTCAATTTTAGAAGTAAAATTTAATTGCCCGCCAAAAAGGTAATTGGCTTTTGTTTTCTTTAATGATTTGGGCTCGTAGAGGCAATTTTGTAGTTTTTCGGATCTAGCCTGTTTATACCAAAATTGGACACAACACCCTACGGATGTTTGAAGAGATAAAGTGAAGAAAATAAATGTAAAAAGAGGAAGATCTAACAAACACACCAATATAAGGAAGAAAAACACACAGAAACACACGGGTTTAGAGTGGTTCGGCTATGGCCTACATCCACTCTGAAATAATTGACTTCTATTGACTTTTGCTTGCTGGTTACAATGAACTACAACAGTAAAACTCGAGTACAATAGTGATTTCGATAGAGTCTGGACGTAGAAGAGCCAAAAGTCCTTTTTTTTAGGTACAGGGTCAAGGGTCTCTATTTTAATGGAAAATGGGATATTTGGTTGAATATTGTTTATTTGATAGTTAAATAATCAACTACTAAATCTGGACCCAAAATATTACTTTGGGAATATTTAGGAGAAATAGGACAATTATATGGTATAGTTCTATTCGAGGTGCTATAATGTACGTATAAACTCGATTTGTTCTTCTAGGACGATGGTAAGGAAATCCGTCCACTAACGGTTAGGAGGTGATCGCCGTTCTTGTTTTTGTCATTTTATTTTCTAAAGAACCAGGGTGAATTTACCGAAAATATCGAATGTTGTTTCAAAGAGACCAGGATTGGATAAGTTATTCGAAAACCCCTTCGATCCAACAAGTACGTTTTTGGAATGAAAAAAAGAGCATGACGTCGAAGATGTAGTGGTGAAGTGTAAGGGCTAATTGCTAATAATCTTGAGGATGATTCCAAAATGGATGTAGTAGGAATAGTGTCTTCGGTTCCATTCGACCCAGAACGGACTTGTATAGATGAATGCTATAAGTACATTGTCATTGGAGGACAGTGAGCATTCTAAGTGAAAATTCCTTAAAAGGTAATTGTAGCCTCTAGCCTCATCAACCGGGAATGACTGAAAAGCAGAGAAGATGCAGCAAGGCTAAGTGGGTCGCACCCAATTAGGATATGTTTATCACCTTTAAAGATACCCTTGGATATTATTACTACGATACATGAAAGGAGCTCGGAAAGGGTAGGAACACCCGGGGCGATTGCATATTCAGCCTAACCAGATTAGGGGTAGTCCGGTCTTGTGTTGTAGGGGATCCAATCGTGTTCCTCGATACGCTGTTCTAGACGTGTACTGTGACAGGTGATACCCTAGTACTTAGTCGTTCATATAGAATCCATTCTCCAATACGTACCTTTAAGGTTTTGATTGTGAAGCCTGGTATGCCGGAATTTAATTAACGTAACAATTTTAGCTATTTGAATAAGTATTTTTACTTAGACACTATTATAATATCAGAGGATTTGATATAAAATTTTTGGTTATCGTAAGGTAAAAACACGTCATGTTTATTGGTGGCGTGGTTTTACAAGATACCTTTGTGTTTCACAGGATTTTGATAAGTTCAATAATTCAAATTGAGTGTGTTTTCTCACACTGGTTTTCTAGACTGACTCGGGTGTTATTTTATTATAATACTCGAGTCAGACCGAGTATTACAGGTACATGATAAGATGCTACGGAGCTCAAGCGACGAGATGGATGACAAAAACGTATTACATGTATTTTATTTTATTCCGCTATGTATTGTAGGTTGTATATTGAGCAATTGTGAGGACACGTCAATATAACTGTCCGGTGTTGTGTTATTGATGTGTTGTACTCTGACAATATAATGTATAAATAACAGTTAAAGTTCTTTTGTATAAAGACTAGTTGTTATCTATTATATATTTGTTCTTCTACGATTGTAAGATTCTGTGTTGTTGTTTCTATCTTCTTCTTCTACCTCTTTCTTCTTTTCCCTAACGATCTGGTATTTTCTACATTTGATTTTTAGGCACGTAATAAAGTGGACGTAGTGATGTTGATTTTCGAAGGTCAAAAAGTCGGGCTGTCACAATTGTGCTATCTCTTATTGAGATTTAGCAATTTCATATTGAGATATGAGCTATCTCATGTTGAGAATTAGCTATTGCATGTTAAGATATGAGAAATCTCATGCCGAGAATTAGCTATCACGTGTTGAGGTTTAAGATATCTCATGTTGAGAATTAACGATCATCTGTTGAAATTTGAGATATCTTATGTTAAGAATTAGCTATCAGATTTGAGCTATCTCATGTTGAGATACTGCTATCACTTGATGTGAGTTGAGCTAATTCATGTTGAGAGTTAGCTATTGCATGTTAAGATGACAATTTGGTAATTAACTTGAAAGCTATTTTGTTTCCATTCAAAAGAATTACATTTTACCTAACCCAATTATGTATCAAATTATCATTGGTTTATAGGGCTTTATGAAGTTTTCTTTTCAAAAATTGTTAATTACCTTCTTAACTAGTTAATTAATTAACTTTTTGTAATTAGATCATCCCTTTACTAAATGATTTATATAAATTCAAAATGCATAGGGAATACCCAAAAAATTCACCAAAAATCTTAGTTAGTCCTATTTTGCCTCATATAAAATTGTCAAGCCAAAATAAATATTTTCAAAATTAGGAATTTTCTCAATTTAGAAAATTCATATAAATTCAAAATAATTTCAAAAAATTATGAAATGAAAAGCGCACATCCATATTACTATTCCACACGTATTATAAAGTTATCAAGTGATTTTTAGAAGGTTTGGTTAACACTTTTCCTTGAACACATCATAAATCATTCTCTTTAAATTTCCAAACATCGATAAACATTTTTTTATCTTTCTGAACTTGTGCGTTAGCATTCAAAACATCAAAAATACATCCAATCCAAATCCACATGGGTTTGGAAGGTTTTAGAGAAAAAATACCCACTCTTGGTTTGTTTGAACTTGATTAAAGCCGTGTTTGCTTAAGATATTAATGCTTCTTCTATTTTCCTTTTGATCTTCCTCTTTTCTTCCTTGAAGTATCGTCATCTTAGGTCTTAAATTTTCTTTCTTTGTTTTGTTTTGAGTAAGTGGAGAATGAATAAAGAGTGGGAAGGTTACAGGGGTAAGTAGTTAGGCTTTGGGCAAAAACCATATTCTGGCCTATTCTTATTAGTCCCCTAACTTTCTCATTCAAAATTCATTTCCAATTAAATAACTTGTCTTCAATTTTTTTCATCTCATTGATTTAGTTTGGTTCGTCATTTATTTAATCAATTCCCATATTATGATACTCCAAAATATAAGGTGTTATAAAGACTGTAGAAATTCCAAAGAGAGCGCTGACTTGAAACCTGAAATTGACTTAGAGCAGCATTAAGCAAAAACACAAGCAGGAACTAATAAATCATGAGCTACATCATCTTGAAATAGTGGAAGAGTGCAAGAGCCTTGAATGTAACGTGTAAAATCGATGTTGGTAGAGAAGAGATTTCATCAATGCTAAGTTTTGTTATAGACTTAATGCTGGGTTTATAGTAAGGATGAGAAACAAAAGAAGCTTCGATGCTCACGAGTAAATCACTGATCTAGTAAATGCGGTAGCATGATAAGATATAGATGCGTGCACGCTAAGTAGATGAGACAATGACTTCAAATGGGACTGCTGACAAAAAGGCATGCACATAAGTACATACGTTGAGTGTGTGAGGCAAATGGTCATAACGATCAAGTCAAGCTAAATAACTAATGATGAAGCAAAGTCCTTCCATTTTTGCTAACTTTTGAATTTTTTATTTATATAATTCTAACACTAAAATTAGTTTAAATAAATTTTTTGAATTACACGCACATATACACATACATGCATGAATGCATGCATACATGTGTGTTTGTGTGTGTTTGTGTGTATATATGTATACAATTATTAATGAATAATAATACTTTCTTTTATTAAAACTATGAATTTTATATTAGTTAAAACATATATACATATACATACGTATCTCTACTACTAATAAAGAAAATTCTTTGAACTAATTTACTCGGTGTCTTTTTGAAATTCCAAAAATGACCTTGCTTTCCGTTTACATATTTGCGCTCAAACAAAATACCAACGTATACAATAACACAAATGCCAAGAAAAGTAAACTTTTTACTAAATAAATGCTTAAGCTTCTTTTGGTTTTTAAGAAGCTTCTCTTGGTCACCCGCATCTCTTTGTTGGTAGGCTGGGATGGTTTTTCAAAATCTTCCAAGGAAGAATCCATTTCCTCCTCTTCTTATTCTTCCGCTTCCATCTAATCCTCTTCTTCTTCCTTTTCTTGTTGAATTTCTTGTTCTTCTTCTGATACCAACCTTTACTACTTTTCAAGAAGAGTCTCATATAGTTCGAAAAGTGATGGAATGTGCATAAGACGGATCTTGGCTTTGTCGAAAACTTTTTGAGGGATAGATTTTTTTTCTCCACTTAAATCCACACCAAAATATAAGAAATTCTAGTAAGGTAAACACCATGGAAAAGTGTATTCTCATGTCTTGAAATGTTCTTTTAAACAAAGTCATCTAAAATAACTTGTGTTAACTTATTTTGTAGAGATCATAAATAAAAAAAGGGATTTGAAGACTCTTTGAGTAAGGTTATTACCCATCCTCGGAGTAATACTTTACTGTAAAATGAGACTCATAAGTCTTGATTTTGATCCAAGATTCCTGTGTCTAATTCAAAATCTTCATCACTTTCCAAAATAACATGAAGAACTTCATGGTTTTGTATATCAATTTGAAAAGTGGAGAGGTCAATTCCATTAGATTTACAACCAAGAATATGAGAAGATTCAAACAAAATTGAGAAGATTCAGTTAAACCAAGAATTTCATTTTCAAAATAGAGATCATGCAAACCATAAGAAGAAAAATCTTCGAATTTAAAAAATCTATCAGGAGAAACCTTTCCAAAAGTAGTGTACTTCATATAAGCTTCAATGGCATCTTTGAAGAAAAAGCTTTCAGGTTTCTTAGAGAGCCTAATGGTTTTTAGATTTTTACTAGAGGAAGCCATTATTGAAAGCTTGAGGAGATAAGAGGGTGAAATGATATTTGAAATTTGAAATAAAGTTAGTGAAATGATAGGATGGAGATGGAGTAAATAAGTAGAGAATCAAAGGACGTATTCCTTGTTCAAAAAGGTTTCCTTTTAGAACATAAGAGTAAGTGAAAAAAGAGTGGAAAGATTGAAATTATAGTTTTGAGTTCAAATTTCAAATTTCAGTTTTCCGGCATGTAAATCGACATATGACATGAGTTATGTCGACATATAACCAAAAATTTCCAAAAATATAACTGTGCTAATATATTCATATGTAGATACTTATATACTTATATTCATCCAATATTATTATAAATCTATATTCTTAAAAACCAAATTAACCAAAAAATCTAGAATTAAAAATATTAAATAAAAGGTACTGTTTTTGTTGCTTTTTGTTGATCAGTACTGACTAGTCTGTTGTTGTCATGAAACATGTATTCACATTCTTAATATCTAGTTCATTATCGCTAGAGGAAGTGTCTGAGTCGTCCAAAGTTGTTGTAAATATCCTTTTTATTTTTCTAGATGAATCATTTGCTGGTAAGATCTTTGATTTATTCGGATGTGGGCAGTCTCTCTAAAAATGACCACAATTGATGCATCTAGTCACAGCTCAAGATGTTTTGTGTAACATCCTACCTTTTTGTACGTTTTAAATCGACGATAAACCACACCTGTCAGACTTAAACCATACAAAAGGATGGATTGTTATTGGGGGAAATAAGAAAAAGGAAGAAAGAAAGAAAACAAATAGCATCTTGCCGTAGAATGACAAAATATAATAATCAAATAACAGTTCATGAAGCTGTTTACAAAACACTTGATTATACTAATACAATATAGAATCAGAGTTACACATGCCAGAGAATAATAAATAACAATGTAGTGGAACAGTATGAATGTAGTGGAATAATATAATAAATAATAGAAATAAAATCTTCGTCTTCGTCCTACAGAAATAAAGTCTTCAAGTCCTGAAATGCTCAGGCTGACCCAAGCGAATTGAAAAGACAAAACACTCGAGTCAGAACTAACAGATCTTATGTGAATTAAATCAACAGAAATAAATATGAGTGGAACGGCGTCAGAGATGTTTACGGGATTTGACATCTCCTATCCAATGTCTGTCTAACATGAGTGTAGTAACTTAAGAGATGCTCGGGATTCACATCTCCTAAGGATCCGTCCCGCAAATCCGTACCCCTTGAATATACACTAATCTCCATAGATTAATTCAAGATGAACAGAAATACGAATTATCAATGTTTTAGAAAAAGAAAGAGATAGAAAAAGAGAGAGAAGAATAGAGAAAAGATAGAAAATAGAGAGGAAAGATAATAGAACGGAACAGAAAAACAACAGAACAACAACAGAATCTCACAATTCGCAACGGAACAACATATAATAATAAATGAATAATCTTTAAACAAAGAACTATATCAATTATTACATTTCATACATTTCATTTCATTACATCAGAGTGTACAAAAACATACAACAACAAGCAGCGGAAAAAGAAATACTATATACTAGTAATACGCCATGCCATCCATCTTGCCTCCAGCAACTCCAGAATATCCAGAATATCCTGATAAACCTAACTCTTGAATGCCCGTGTGGAAATTGGTGGGCACCCAGAGTTTAGGAAGGAAAACAATAAACTCCGAGTCAGTCATGTGACTGGTGTGAGAACTCAAAACAGTTTATTTATCTTTAAAATCAAATAGAAGAATATTTTTAAGTCAATTCGCAATGCTTTTAAAAATGAGACTACCATAAGGCCTCCCGCACACACACACATGCAAACGCAGAATCGGAGGAGATTTCTCCTTATGATAGTCAAAGATGCTTGATACGCATTTAAAAGAACATTTTATATTATTACTAGTGCATAGTGTAGAGAAAAATTCATTTCGAAAGTAGAATATAAATCTTAGCCAGCATAGACATTTCGAACTATGCCTACTATAGCTACCATCTAAACAGTGGTGACCACCATAAGTAAATGGCAGGTTCTACAACTAATACCGTACAAAGTTTTGTATGGGGAATTGGATTTCCAACGAATGATCAGGCCAAGGAACTTCCCATTGCCACATGAGAATGCCTCTGGATGGACATCCCCGAGAACCAAACCGGATCTCTACCAACACAAGGCCGGGTTACCCCTAACTGAGTAACAACTGACCGAATATGCCATCCCCCGGTCCTTTGGGACCTTTCAACCGAGCGCTCGCAATCAATTCACACAATCATAAAGTGTTTTCAACATGAGTAAGTATCTGGGCTCCATACCATGATACCACCCTTTTCCAGAAGGAAATGCACATATCCTAAAGGGCGCTACCCCTCATAACCTTGCCTCATCTTTCCTGTTTCGACCATTCCCGAGGTGTGAGGCTCGACGAAGTCACGTCCACAAAAACATACTTTATACAAAAGCCATGCTTTGGGTCAACAAATGATCGTAGAAATGATCACCAAGATAGACGATCAAATAAACGATCCTATCACAAATAATCAACACAATGATCATTTACAGCAACACTCAGCATGTCACATTACCAAATTGGGAATATATCGCTGATAACCTTCAACTACATAACCTCTGAGCTCGTACGTCTCAAAGAAGGGTGTTAAGCTAAAAGAATAAATTCTTCGCCACCAACAGAAATATATTTGAAAGAAGTCTGCTTTATATCTCAATTTGTAACGTCAGACATACAATCCATACAAGTCTGTTCCGGGCTCGAACAAAACCGAAGGCACTTACAAAGAAGTCCTTGCAATCCGGATATTCACAATCCTGATCGGATTTCCCATCACATATGGAGAACTTAATACCGGACCAACTCGGTGCAGAGTCAATCGACGGGTCATCCTATCACTCTCGCAAATACCGGGTCTTCAACACCGATCTTCAATGCGATTCATAACGACTTATCACATATTCGGAATGGGTTATACGACCCCATGGTCCTTTCCCGGTTAACCCGAATAGTGAGCGCTTATTCAAAAATAAGTGTGGCATTCAAATTCAAACAAATCACATCTATTACCCATTCAAAGGGAAATATTGATAGTCGGTTATTGAACTATCAATGGATATGCACACATCACCAGTTTCCAAATAATTTTCCAAAATAGCTTTACAAGATATATTATTTTCCATACTTCAAAAATAAATCAATATTTATTTTTAAACAAATTCCACTTTCTTTTATAAATTCCATAGTGAATTTATAATCCAAAATATCTATGAATATTCGATTTCAATTATTCATTTCAATTTATCTTCAAAAAGATAAATTCTCAAAATATTCACTTTATATTGGAAAACATTTCCATACTTATTTTAATAAGTAATTCACAAATTTTATTTATTTTCAACACTTAGAAAATATTCAATATACTTCAATCGAAATTAAGTATATATTTCATTCTTTAAGGAAATCGTTCTCTTAAACATATTTATTTGGGACAAAACGAATGTTACGTAAAACATCGTTACGACAACCCAAAATCACTAGTATAGGGATTTGAAATTGAAATAGATATATAAATCCCATTACTATACAAAACATTTCCTTTCGGAAATCATTTACTATAACAACAGTGTTATAGTCCACCATTTCCTTTTATTTCTCGAAAACGTCTATTTCAACAATAAATGTTGAAATCTATGGTTTCGAATCTCAACACATTTTAAAACATCGTTAGATCGTTTTAAATTCTATTTAAAACATCAAATCTAAACATTTTCTTTAACATATTATTCACTATTCAAAAACGTGAATATACTACGTTAACAAATTTCATCACTTCTATTCATTTTATTTTAAAGGATCATTCACAGTCAAAAATGTGAATATAACTCCATTAATAGGTTTCAACGATTTACTTATCAAAATAAGTCGTTTGCGGATTTATAAAACAACTTTTATAAATTCCTTTTCTATTTATTTTATAACAACTTCCTTTTATAAATTCATTTATTAACCTATTCCAGTTTATAACTCAATTATAAACTAAAAGTTCATATTATAAGTTAAATGCTTATAAAATGATTATTTTACAAAATCGTTCTTTTAAACTTCATAATTATAAATCTTATAACTTATAAGATTCAATTATTTATCCAAAACCATTATTTTAATAACTTTACAAATTTTATAAACCTACTGTTTGTAAAATTCTATTTATAACTTCACCGTTTATAATTCTATAAATTTCATTCATTTATGGAATTCATTTACAATTCGTCCTAACACTTATAAAAACTCGTTTTATAATTCAAATATTTTTAATTTACAAATTATCAATTTATAAATCTCTTATATAAATCAATTTATATTATTCTTTTAAAACATCTTTAATCTCCTTTATAATTTCATCATTCTGATTTATAAAAAAATTAAATTTCATAAATCCTATATTTTCAACTCTTTATAATAAATTCAAATCCCCAATTTTAAACTATTTTATAAAATCATTAACCTTATATTCTCAAAAATAAATCTTTTAATCGTATTTCTCAAAATCATAATTTTTATAACTTTAAAAATTATAACGTTTATCTATTTAAAATGGATCAATTCCAAAAATATTTTATAAACGTATACTTTCAAAAATCACTTTAAAATCATTTTAAAATTCCAAAATTTGGTCCAATGATGCTACATGCCAAATAGTCAATCACGACAACAACGATATCATATATCGATATGATAATCCATCAAATATCAAAATATCTGAAATCAAATAAAAACTGTTGAGGAATCCAGTTGGATCCCCCCAACCTGTTTTCCTGCATCCACAAACATTAGCACAATACCAATTTCGTTCCAGTACGAAATTATCGCGGTATATGGGATTTAAAATATTATCCGCTTAATAACGGCGCAATAGGGTCTCATCCGCTATACAAATGCGGGAAATCGATAACTCCAATATATACATATGCCAATATATATATATATATATTGCTATTATATATAATACCAATTTCACTGTTTATGAAATATTCGCGGTATATGTTTTTAATAAATAACATCCGCTTACTAACGGCGCATAATGTATATTTTAACAATCAATAGATAACAATCATCATTCAAACATGCATTCAAATATTTTAAATCTAACTATTTAAAAAAAAATCGAAACTGATTCGATTGAGTGAGAAGATCTCACCTTGATTTCAATTTCGTTTTAGCGATTTATTTCGAATAAAATTAAACGGACGTTTAATTTTACCCGAAATTCTCACTAACTCCAAACGACTCCAATCCAATTGCATCGCGTAGTGCTCGTCCATACGATTCCAATGCTTCTTGTTTCGCGCATTTTCGACCTCGTATGAAAAAGATATGAATATTTGAAGTTTACTCGAATTTTAATATATAAATTACAACTTAAATTCAATTTTCTTAACCTAAATTAATATTGGCCGTTAGATTTACAAACCCCTTCATCATAGCCGTAGGACGCACCCCCCCCCCCCCCCCCACTCCATCTTCTTCTTTCGACTACAGGCAATTCACGAACAAGAAACCCACCTAGCCGCCCCTATGCCCTAATTATCGCCACCAAATCCATCACTTCCACCACGATCAGACGATACCACGCGAAAGCTTGCGACGAACACTACCCTCGGCCACGACCCTAGCAAGCTCTGTCAACCCAAGCACGAGAAAAACGTGCTCGAACGTTCACTGTTCGAACGAACATTGCCACCAATCTACCAACTAGATTCCAATCACCACCGTTGAGAACGTTGCTCTCGACGAGCTCTACATCTTGTTAGTTGGAAGTTTCTCGAAACAATCAGTGGATTGAAAGAAATACGAAGAGGAAGGAGGGATGGTACCGGCCGTTGATAGCTATTGGTGGCGGCTCTGTTATAAAACCCTAGCTATATATTTTTTTTCTTATTTTGTGATAATTTTGTCTATTTATAGAAATTAAACGACACTATTCATTCCGGAAATTCCGGACTCCGATTCACGCGCCGTAACCAGCATTTCTAGGGTTTACCCCGCGTTCCGGACACAATGGAACAGGTTTCGGAAGCTAATTCGATCATCTGTGTGAGATATGGCAACAAACGATCGATTTAATTTAAACCGATTTAAACGATTTTCTAGGCGTTTTAATTTGTACCGGACAAACGGTAAATCCAATTGACACGAAATTTGAAACCTTACAATAATATCACATTACGGATCCGATGAAACTAGTTTCGTCGAAATCCGAGACTTTTTGAAAAATGGCTATTTTAACTCGCCAAATTAATATTAAAAACAATTCGATGCGTTTCGAGCTGCCACGATCAAACGATAGCTCCGATTGACACGAAAATTTAAATCCAGTAATAACTAACTATTATGGATCCAATGGAACTGGTCTCGTCCAATTCTGAGACTGTTCAAAAATTGACTATTTTCACTAGTCGATTTAAATATTAAAATATTCAATTTTCACAAATTAACTTTTAATTCGATTTTAAAAGTTCTAAAATATCATTCTAACTTCAATATGATAAAATAAAATTTTATAAATCATTTTCAATCATATTTAACTCAATTTTCAATTATTTCCATAATTTCACATATTAAATTATCGATTTAATTATCCAATTATTCAAATAAAAATTTATTTGACTTATAAATTCACTTATTAATATTTAAAATTAATTAAATATTCAAATTTAAATTAATTAAAATCCTGGGTCGTTACAATCTTCCCCCTTAAAAGAATTTCGTCCTCGAAATTATCAAATAAGAAAGGTTACAGAATCTATTAACTTTCCAAAATCCATAGTTAAACTTCTTATAAATACTTACTAAGTTTTCAAATCATACTTAGTTATCTTTTCAAAAACAACTACTATTGTTTAACTTTCAACTTCAAAATCAAAGTTAAAGTTTTCAAAATTTTCCAATTTTTTCAAATTTTTTCTAACGCCTTAAATTTTCGGAAAAATTCGCCATAGTCTCCTTTGCGCGGCTCGATCCGAAAAAAAATGACAGTATATATATCACAAATATACATCTCATCAAGTAATGAGGCATCCCGAAGGGAAAAAGTATAAAAGTACGGTATGTAATCCGAGATATGTACCTTATATTTTATTAGCGAGCATATACAGCTAATATAGCACGAAAGCGAGCTCCAAATGCGAAGCAAACGCGATCCGCACCTACTAAACACTCAACAAACAACATGAGAACATGCATGTAGACAATAGTATCAATATACAACATATAGCAACATAATAACTATATATGTCAACATAGCAATTGAAACAAAAGCAATATATTCAACCATCAACCAACTAGCATTCAACTAATTCATAACCAATAAATATTCATTCATATTCTCATTAATATTCAATGAAATAGGTTTTCAATTTAATCACATTCGATTCATATACAGTGGATGTTCTTACTAACATTCATTTTCAATTAGTTTATATTCACTAATTTATATTCAAGTTGGTTCACGTCCAAATCAAATTCAATTCTGTTTAAGATTCACTTAACTTCCAATTGAATTCCAATTACTTTAGCTTTCAATTTCATTAATACTTAATGAATTATATACAATCAACTAACAACCATATAACAACCAATGTATATTTATTACAACCAAATTCCTTTTCTTACAATTGGTTTAATTAAATGATTTTCATTCAACTATTCAACTTTCCATAACATTAGATTTTAATGAATTAACACTTATATTCATTATTTCATATCAATTTAATTCACATTCAATTGATTAACATTTAATCCATTAATTCAATTCAATTACAAAAGTTGAATTTCATTTAAATAACTTAAGTTCATATCCATCACTTAACTTTAAATTCATTTTTTTTTTCAACTCATATTCATAAATATATTCATATAGTTTCACTTCTCATATGCATAAGTTTATTTTACAATTGTAAATCACTTTAATTATAATTCAATTCTTATAATTCTTTTTACTTATACAATTATCCTTTTATTTAGATTATTCAAACAACTAAACAATCAACTTATATACTCTTTAATAATTCTGAAAAATTATTCCTTTATATATAAAAATATAATCAAGGTAAAATTATTTCATTTACCCAATTTTAAAACGATATTGTGTCGAATTGTTCTATTCAAGTGTTTATAAACCCCTTCGGCATAGTTGTACAGACCGTGCTGACAAAAGTTCATATGCCACTCAATAAACCAATCATCACAATATAAAACAATTTTATATATTCACTAACAAATACGCTCTCATAGCTATTATTACACTCAAACTCATTCTAGAGTACTACTGACTCCATCTCTAATGAGTAATACCCAACAGAACCATGGTTGTCGCTTAACCATATGCTCCGATACCACCTGTGATGACCCGCAAATCCGTACCCCTTGAATATACACTAATCTCCATAGATTAATTCAAGATGAACAGAAATACGAATTATCAATGTTTTAGAAAAAGAAAGAGATAGAAAAAGAGAGAGAAGAATAGAGAAAAGATAGAAAATAGAGAGGAAAGATAATAGAACGTAACAGAAAAACAACAGAACAATAACAGAATCTCACAATTCGCAACGGAACAACATATAATAATAAATGAATAATCTTTAAACAAAGAACTATATCAGTTATTACATTTCATACATTTCATTTCATTACATCAGAGTGTACAACAACATACAACACAAACAGCGGAAAAAGAAATACTATATACTAGTAATACGCCATGCCATCCATCTTGCCTCCAGCAACTCCAGAATATCCTGAATATCCTGATAAACCTAACTCTTGACTGCCCGTGTGGAAATTGGTGGGCACCCAGAGTTTAGGAAGGAAAACAATAAACTCCGAGTCAGTCATGTGACTGGTGTGAGAACTCAAAACAGTTTATTTATCTTTAAAATCAAATAGAAGAATATTTTTAAGTCAATTCGCAATGCTTTTAAAAATGAGACTACCATAAGGCCTCCCGCACACACACACATGCAAACGCAGAATCGGAGGAGATTTCTCCTTATGATAGTCAAAGATGCTTGATACGCATTTAAAAGAACATTTTATATTATTACTAGTGCATAGTGTAGAGAAAAATTCATTTCGAAAGTAGAATATAAATCTTAGCCAGCATAGACATTTCGAACCATGCCTACTATAGCTACCACCTAAACAGTGGTGACCACCATAAGTAAATGGCAGGTTCTACAACTAATACCGTACAAAGTTTCGTATTGGGAATTGGATTTCCAACGAATGATGAGGCCAAGGAACTTCCCATTGCCACATGAGAATGCCTCTGGATGGACATCCCCGAGAACCAAACCGGATCTCTACCAACACAAGGCCGGGTTACCCCTAACTGAGTAACAACTGACCGAATATGCCATCCCCCAGTCCTTTGGGACCTTTCAACCGAGCGCTCGCAATCAATTCACACAATCATAAAGTGTTTTCAACATGAGTAAGTATCTGGGCTCCATACCATGATACCACCCTTTTCCAGAAGGAAATGCACATATCCTAAAGGGCGCTACCCCTCATAACCTTGCCGCATCTTTCCTGTTTCGACCATTCCCGAGGTGTGAGGCTCGACGAAGTCACGTCCACAAAAACATACTTTATACAAAAGCCATGCTTTGGGTCAACAAATGATCATAGAAATGATCACCAAGATAGACGATCAAATAAACGATCCTATCACAAATAATCAACACAATGATCATTTACAGCAACACTCAGCATGTCACATTACCAAATTGGGAATATATCGCTGATAACCTTCAACTACATAAACTCTGAGCTCGTACGTCTCAGAGAAGGGTATTAAGCTAAAAGCATAAATTCTTCGCCACCAACAGAAATATATTTGAAAGAAGTCTGCTTTATATCTCAATTTGTAACGTCAGACATACAATCCATACAAGTCTGTTCCGGGCTCGAACAAAACCGAAGGCACTTACAAAGAAGTCCTTGCAATCCGGATATTCACAATCCCGATCGGATTTCCCATCACATATGGAGAACTCAATACCGGAGCAACTCGGTGCAGAGTCAATCGACAGGTCATCTTATCGCTCTCGCAAATACCGGGTCTTCAACACCGATCTTCAATGCGATTCATAACGACGTATCACATATTCGGAATGGGTTATACGACCCCATGGTTCTTTCCCGGTTAACCCGAATAGTGAGCGCTTATTCAAAAATAAGTGTGGCATTCAAATTCAAACAAATCACATCTATTACCCATTCAAAGGGAAATATTGATAGTCGGTTATTGAACTATCAATGGATATGCACACATCACCAGTTTCCAAATAATTTTCCAAATTATTTATTTTCCAAAATAACTTTACAAGATATATTATTTTCCATACTTCAAAAATAAATCAATATTTATTTTTAAACAAATTCCACTTTCTTTTATAAATTCCATAGTAAATTTATAATCCAAAATATCTATGAATATTCGATTTCAATTATTCATTTCAATTTATCTTCAAAAAGATAAATTCTCAAAATATTCACTTTATATTGGAAAACATTTCCATACTTATTTAATAAGTAATTCACAAATTTTATTTATTTTCAACACTTATAAAATATTCAATATACTTCAATCGAAATTAAGTGTATATTTCATTCTTTAAGGAAATCGTTCTCTTAAACATATTTATTTGGGCCAAAACGAATGTTACGTAAAACATCGTTACGACAACCCAAAATCACTAGTATAGGGATTTGAAATTAAAATCGATATATATAAATCCCAATACTATACAAAACATTTCCTTTCAGAAATCATTTACTATAACAATAGTGTTATAGTCCACCATTTCCTTTTATTTCTCGAAAACGTCTATTTCAACAATAAATGTTGAAATCTATGGTTTCGAATCTCAACACATTTTAAAACATCGTTAGATCGTTTTAAATTCTATTTAAAACATCAAATCTAAACATTTTCTTTAACATATTATTCACTATTCAAAAACGTGAATATACTACGTTAACAAATTTCATCACTTCTATTCATTTTATTTTAAAGGATCATTCACAGTCAAAAATGTGAATATAACTCCATTAATAGGTTTCAACGATTTACTTATCAAAATAAGTCGTTTGCGGATTTATAAAACAACTTTTATAAATTCCTTTTCTATTTATTTTATAACAACTTCCTTTTATAAATTCCTTTATTAACCTATTTCAGTTTATAACTCAATTATAAACTAAAAGTTCATATTATAAGTTAAATGCTTATAAAACGATTATTTTACAAAATCGTTCTTTTAAACTTCATAATTATAAATCTTATAACTTATAAGATTCAATTATTTATCCAAAACCATTATTTTAATAACTTTACAAATTTTATAAACCTACTGTTTATAATATTCTATTTATAACTTCACCGTTTATAACTCTATAAATTTCATTCATTTATGGAAATCATTTACAATTCATCCTAACACTTATAAAAACTCGTTTTATAATTCAAATATTTTTAATTTACAAATTATCAATTTATAAATCTCTTATATAAATCAATTTATATTATTCTTTTAAAACATCTTTAATCTCCTTTATAATTTCATCATTCTGATTTATAAAATAATTAAATTTCATAAATCCTATATTTTCAACTCTTTATAATAAATTCAAATCCCCAATTTTAAAATATTTTATAAAATCATTAACCTTATATTTTCAAAAATAAATCTTTTAATCGTATTTCTCAAAATCATAATTTTTATAACTTTAAAAATTATAACGTTTATCTATTTAAAATGGATCAATTCCAAAAATTTTTTATAAACGTATACTTTCAAAAATCACTTTAAAATCATTTTAAAATTCCAAAATTTGGTCCAATGACGCTACATACCAAATAGTCAATCACGACAACAACAATATCATATATCGATATGATAATCCATCAAATATCAAAATATCTGAAATCAAATAAAAACTGTTGAGGAATCCAGTTGGATCCCCCCAACCTGTTTTCCTGCATCCACAAACATTAGCACAATACCAATTTCGTTCCAGTACGAAATTATCGCGGTATATGGGATTTAAAATATTATCCGCTTAATAACGGCGCAATAGGGTCTCATCCGCTATACAAATGCGGGAAATCGATAACTCCAATATATACATATGCCAATATATATATATTGCTATTATATATAATACCAATTTCACTGTTTATGAAATATTCGCGGTATATGTTTTTAATAAATAACATCCGCTTACTAACGGCGCATAATGTCTATTTTAACAATCAATAGATAACAATCATCATTTAAACATGCATTCAAATATTTTAAATCTAACTATTTAAAATAAAATCGAAACTGATTCGATTGAGTGAGAAGTTCTCACCTTGATTTCAATTTCGTTTTAGCGATTTATTTCGAATAAAATTAATAGGACGTTTAATTTTACCCGAAATTCTCACTAACTCCAAATGACTCCAATCCAATTCCATCGCATAGTGCTCGTCCATACGAATCCAACGCTTCTCGTTTCGTGCGTTTTCGACCTCGTATGAAAAAGATATGAATATTTGATGTTTACTCGAATTTTAATATATAAATTACAACTTAAATTCAATTTTCTTAACCTAAATTAATATTGGCCGTAGATTTACAAACCCCTTCATCATAGCCGTAGGACGCACCCCCCCTACTCCATCTTCTTCTTTCGGCTACAGGCAATTCACGAACAAGAAACCCACCTAGCCGCCCCTATGCCCTAATTATCGCCACCAAATCCATCACTTCCACCACGATCAGACGATACCACGCGAAAGCTTGCGACGAACACTACCCTCGGCCACGACCCTCGCAAGGTCGGTCAACCCAAGCACGAGAAAAACGTGCTCGAACGTTCACTGTTCGAACGAACATTGCCACCAATCTACCAACTAGATTCCAATCACCACCGTTGAGAACGTTGCTCCCGACGAGCTCTACATCTTGTTAGTTGGAAGTTTCTCGAAACAATCAGTGGATTGAAAGAAAAACGAAGAGGAAGGAGGGATGGTACTGGCCGTTGATAGCTAATGGTGGCGGCTCTGTTATAAAACCCTAGCTATATATTTTTTTTTCTTATTTTGTGATAATTTTGTCTATTTATAGAAATTAAACGACACTATTCATTCCGGAAATTTCGGACTCCGATTCACGCGCTGTAACCAGCGTTTCTAGGGTTTACCCCGTGTTCCGGACACAATGGAACAGGTTTCGGAAGCTAATTCGATCATCTGTGCGAGATATGGCAACAAACGATCGATTTAATTTAAACCGATTTAAACGATTTTCTAGGCGTTTTAATTTGTACCGGACAAACGGTAAATCCAATTGACACGAAATTTGAAACCTTACAATAATATCACATTACGGATCCGATGAAACTAGTTTCGTCGAAATCCGAGACTTTTTGAAAAATGGCTATTTTAACTCGCCAAATTAATATTAAAAACAATTCGATGCGTTTCGAGCTGCCACGATCAAACGATAGCTCCGATTGACACGAAAATTGAAATCCGGTAATAACTAACTATCACGGATCCAATGAAACTGGTCTCGTCCAATTCTGAGACTGTTCAAAAATTGACTATTTTCACTAGTCGATTTAAATATTAAAATATTCAATTTTCACAAATTGACTTTTAATTCGATTTTAAAAGTTCTAAAATATCATTCTAACTTCAATATGATAAAATAAAATTTTACAAATCATTTTCAATCATATTTAACTCAATTTTCAATTATTTCCATAATTTCACATATTAAATTATCGATTTAATTATCCAATTAATCCAATTATTCAAATAAAAATTTATTTGACTTATAAATTCACTTATTAATATTTAAAATTAATTAAATATTCAAATTTTAATTAATTAAAATCCTGGGTCGTTACGGTTAAACTATTTACTATGTAGTAATATTTTTCTATTATAATAATGTCTATAGTAAAATAAACTTACTTTTAAATAGCGTTAAGGGGTTACCCATATAGCCCTTACCATGTAATAGTCTCAGTAATCCACTATCATGGTCCCTCCTGATTGAGAAGCCACCAAAGGATACCACATGGGCTATGGTAGAAAACCAAACTCGTACAAGGCACGATAGGGTAGGTGGCCAGCACAATTAAGCAATGTCAGGGTAGATATACCAATTAAGCTTCCGGACCGGTGGTAAAGCATAGCAGCTACTACCGCCCACCTCGAGCCACACCCCCAAAATCAAAGGGCCCAAATCAAACACAAGATAATAGAATGGTATCGAAGGAGTGTGTCCGAAAAAGGTGCTACCTTCTTAGCATGTCATTCGCTCCAGTTTTAGCCACCTTATGCCAACTCACGGGAGTCGGGTCCATGAATATACCTCAAAAGAACGCAGCCACCATCCTACTTCATTCTGAAATCTCCACCATGTATACGGTTGTCAAAGTGGTTTTCGGAGTTGGCAGAGAGTATGACAACTTTTGATCCCGGTCTCTTTAACAACCAAACGTTATTATAACACCGCGGTCATTTCAAAATAATTATACTTCAAAACCAGAACATAATATCCATTTCAAAACTATATAAATACGGTAACCTTTTCGTTTCAAAAACCAAATCAATATGACATCATTTAAAAAAAACTCAAATCAATATAATATCATTTTTATTTAAAATATATCCTTTTTCCAAAATCATAGCACTTTCAAAGTCATAACGCTTCGAGATCAAAACACTTGAACTATAACACTTTCAATTCATAATCCTTTGAAACTCAAACTTTGAAACATAACTTCCACCAATTAAATGGTTAAAACATTAAAATAATTTATATAATAAACAAGCTTCTTCAATTTCACAAATCAATTCCAAAACAACTCAAATTTCTAAATTTTATATTTAACCAAATCCAAAATCAAAAACTTCAATTCAATTCGGTTTCCAAATAAACTATTCCAAATTTTATCAATTTCAAAGCAGATTTGATCCATAAAATAAATCATTTCAAATTCAATATATTTCAAACTTTAAGTATTCAACAATTTCAAAACTAAGTTTGATAATATCACATATATACCAAATTCAATTTTCTATTATTTATTTTTGAAATATTTACTTAATAAATCCATTATCATTTAAATAAAACCCAGATTACAAATAACTAAATGTTTCCTTCAATTTATTTATACTTAAAATATTTATTTAATTCACCCTAAACAAGATCTAGTTATGAATCATATCCTTTACAAACCTCAAATATCATAGGTTCCAAATCGGTTTCATTCAATAAATTTCTACATTTAATACAATTTCAAATCAATTTCAAATCTATCTACTCAGCCTTAATTTTATTAAAAATCAGTATAAACTCTATATAAAATATAATTTATACAAGTACTTAACCATATTACATTTTAATAAAATCAATCTTTATTTTAAACTTGTTTTATACCAAACAAATATATACATAGCTAAAAATCAAGAATTTTACTACATATATAAAGTAACATTTATACAATATCTAAAATCAATATTTCTATAAAACCATATATTTCTTTACAAAACCATAGAAATCATTTCAAAATATTTTTATATATAGACCGCAGTGTCTGTATATAATTTTCTATCATGTGATCAAGTGATACAGATATTTATCATTTCAATCCGTAATTTAAAATATAAATACGGTTATATATCATTTCAAACCGCAATCCCGAATGAAATAAAAAAATCAATAACAACTTGCAGTTTATAACGATATAAAATACAACATCCATTCATCCAATATCAATCATCAAACATTTATCACAATCATCATCCAATTCAATCAATAACATCGATATAGAACAGATAATAAATAATAGGTATGTATTGGCAGTTTACATTCAATAATAAATTAAATACTATTTTATTCAAATAAATTTAAATAAACTGAGATGATGATGCAAAATATGCCAAACAGTCATTAATAAATTTCTAATCATATCATAAATCAATTTAACAAACATAAGAAATTTTAGAAGTTGTGAGTGGGTTAAAACACTCACCTTTTGAATTTAAATTGAATTTAAATCCAATTTAGACCCAAAATTTGAGCAGTCTCAGAATACATCCAAACTTGCGTCAAATAGTTCGGAATTTCAATACGATCCCGGCAAAACTAACAGCGCCCAAATTGGACCTTGTACGTAAAAGTTATTCAAGTTAGAAGGTGACGATTTTAATTATTATAATTAAATAAATAAAAGAAAACAACAAAAAACTCCTCACCGGAGAATCTCGAACCCATCCCTCAGCAACCCTAGCACACGCACGATAAATAATCAATGCTACATGTACGACGCTCATCCACGATTTGAGCCTCCGGCAGCGACCTGCCAGAGCCGCCGGAGCTCACTCGACCACGAGGTCCCCTTCGCCAACGCCGATTGACGCTCGCAACCACCCAGCCGCCACCACGAAAACCAAACCCTAATACAATTGATCCCGACGATCTGGCCGTCAACTCCTCGCCTAACCTACGCTGATGCGATGCCCTCGCGACTCTCCACAACCTGGTGCCTTTGGTTCGTCGATCGGAAGAAGTCGATCAACGCATAAACGGTCGAAAATGATTCCCTAAATTCTGGACAAACAATGATCCAATTTGGAAAACAAATTACAGATCTGAGATACACTCGTCAAGAGCTTTCCAACGATATAAAATATGATATAGTTTGAAGAGTTTTAATTTTGACGTTGAAATTTGAATTGAAATTGAACGGAGGAGTTTTAGGGTTTTATCCATTGGAAAGAGGAGGAACAAAAAATTTCTGTACGTATAGAAATAAGAAAGAGAAAGGCTGCTAGGATTTATAACAGGATATATATAGGTAGAACTGAGAAATAGAGGAACGGATACGATTGGTTTGGACCTTTGAACGATAAATGGCCCGAAAAGCCCGTTCTGACTCCAGAACGCAATTGGGCTAACACGTATATCAAAATAGATGTTTTTGAATATTTTAAAATCAACGGAAGAGGTTTCAAGTTTAAATTCCATCGTATGAAGAAGTTATGCTAAAATCAAGTTATTTCAAATCGATTTCAATTGATTTCAAGGCGTTTCGAGTCCGTACGATCAAACGACAAGTCTGATTGCTACGAAAATTGAATTCCTATAATAATTCACCGTTACGGATCCGGTGAAACTAGTTTCGTCGAAATCCGAGTCAGTGGCCAAAATGGCTATTTTCACATTATTAAATTAATATTTAATTAATTAAATCATTTTTTTTCGTTTCAGTTTTAGTAATTCACAAATTACATCATTTTTGATTTCTTAAAAAATTACAATAATTTAAAAAACTTAGATATCAATTCAAACTTAATTGATTTACCCATTATCGTATTTAATTTCAATTTTAACAAATTTATTAATTATCAATTTAAATTTCAAAAAATCCATTTATTTGATTTTAAATTCTGTATTCAATAAATTATTATCAAATGGATGAAATTTAACATTGGTTCATGATCTATTACATTAGCATTCTCAAATTTCATCTTAATTTTCCATTAGCATAATACTTAGATATTTAATTTCATTTAATCGCAATTAATCCAATTATTATAGTTCAAATCCTAATAAATTGATAAATCTTTATTTCAATTCTTTCAATTCAATAAATTTCCCTATCATGAATAACATTAACATTATTACCTTAATTTACGTTCGGTTACTACTAATCAATATATTATTTCATTGGTTAATTCAATACTTACTTTTATTCACTTATTTTATATTCTATGACCAAGAGAAGTAATTCACATTATTTCATTATTGGGATTCCACTTCAACTGTCAATAATTAGTTTTAATTACCATTGCTACATTTTATTTTAGAATTCGCTTCATTATGAATTATAAAGTTTTTATTTCTTCAAATTTTATTTACAAAATCTTATTAATTTAACAATTTTAATTATTGAAAATTTACGGGTCGTTACACTCTCCCCCACTCAAAATTTTTCGTCCCCGAAAAGGAAAAAATTAGCTTCTATCAATAAATTATATGTCATCTCATGGTGCCCATGCTTCTTCTTCCATTCCCATCCCTATCTCCTTACCGTCTGTCCCTGCCTTATCTTCTTCACCCATCCCTCCTTACCCTTTCTTGTCTTCCTCTCCTTCCTCTATCCTGAACCCGGTCAGGCCGCCGCTCCTCCCACATCCCTCTGATCCACCTTCTTCTTCTGTCCCTCCCCATCCTCTGTCAAGCCTTTCTTTCCTTACTCTTACCTCCTCTGATTCTGATCCCTCATCCCTTCTTCCTGATCTTGTTCGTGTCCCTGTTCCTTTGTCTAAATGGTCCTCTCTTTTTACTTGTAAACCCAAGAATGCTGGCGTTTACACACCTGTTCACTTTGACTTACAATACTCCGGTGTTCCCCTTGAACCACCAGCGGAAGTAGTGAATGAAGGAATCAAAGCATGGCCTAAGTGCTTGGTTGGCCTTTTTTCTAGCTGGAACGGTCAACTTCACAGTTAAATCTCATTTGGACAAAGTATGGAAACTTAAAGGGTCATATGAGACTTTTTTTTTCTGATAAGCAGATGCATTATTTCAAGTTCTCTAATGAGGAGGGTAAGCTTATTATTCTTATGAAAGACCCCATCTTTATCAAAGGACAGGGGTTCATTGTCTCGAAATGGAACCCTTCCTTTGCATCAGCTCAAGCAACAGTTAAGTCTGTTCCAATATGGGTCCATTTTTATAGGATTCCTATATTTACATGGTCATTGTTGGGCATTAACTGGCTTGCGTGCCATCTTGGGAGATTAATTTGTTATGATGAAAATACTGAAAGAATGAAACGATTTGAGTATGCCAAATGCTTAATTGAAATATCCCCTAATAAGGAATTGCCTGATTTTATTTTTGTGGGTGATGATTCATGTCCTAATGTTTTGATTGAATATGCTTGGAATCCTCTGATATGCACTCATTGTAATATGTTTGGTCATGCTTCTAGTCATTGTGAATTAAGTCAAGAAACAGAAAAGAATGAAGTTGGTGATAAGGAGAAAACTGACAATACTGTGGATGGAGCTGGTGATTCATGCAAAGTTAAAGACAAACAAAGTAATGGTAAAGTGTTGTTCTCTGTTAGGACAAGAAGGAAAGCGAAATCTGTTCAGAAGGTATGGAGGAAGATTAAACCAATTTCTGACGCTATTGATGTGGTTGATATCATTAATGTTACAGCAAATGATAAGGAGAATGAAACTCAGGCAGGTGTTATAGACAGTGTGGAAGTATCAAGTGAAATTGGAAAAGATAAAGGAAAGGAGTCTGACTTGAATAATGGAATATTACTAGACGCTAATATAAATGATCTTGGTTGTTCAAATATTGCTCCCATGCATGACATACAACCTTCTTCTTTGCATGGTTCATATGATAAGGTTACTGATGATGTGGGTTTGGAAAATTCTATTTCAACTTCAAATTCTTTTTCTATACTTCAACTATTGAACAATGATTCTTTTCCATCATGAAAACTTACTCTCTCCCAATTCTCTCCAAATTGATGACTCTGCAGGGATTACCAAAAATTCTTTAAGTGCTCTGCTACTGACTTGCATAATGACATGCACGTATCTCCGTCTTACCTTCCTCTTCATCCCCCTACTCTACCTTCTTCAGGTTCGCCTTAATAATCTCCTTACTCTTCAATTTCATTGCCATCCCACTTATTCAATGATATTATTCCATATGATACTAATCCTTCCACTAGTATGGCATCCGACCTAAATCATTCAACTCGTAATTCGTCTAACTTGGAATCCTCTCCACAACCAAAATGTGGTAGGCCCAAGAAATTTGTTCCTTCCTCAAATGACAATGACAATGGAAAGCAATATACCATAACTCAATCTGCAATCCAAATATCCAATTTTGACGATATTACTGGTTCACCCATGGGTGTCAGAACCAGGTCTTCCTTATCTAAAACTCAAGATAATTGACAGGATAAGGTTTTGGAATATTAGGGGTGCTAACTCCCATGCCAAACAATTGGAAATTAGCAACTTTATAACTACCCATAATATTCAACTGATGGTTGTTGCTGAGACTAAGCTGAATCATTCAACTACTAGTAAAGCTGTGTCTCTAATTAATCGTAATTGGATTTTTATCCATAATCTGGCTCAAGCTCCTTTTGGCAAGATCTTGATTATGTGGAATCCTTCCATATTTTCCCTTAATCCTACATGTGTCTATAGACAGTACATTCATTCCCAAATCATTCATATCCCTTCTGCTTCTGAATTCTTCTTAACAGTGGTCTATGCTAAAAATGGTGTTTCTCATAGACAATTGTCCCTTAATAAACTTCCTAGTATTCACACCTCTAACTCTCCTTGGCTTTGTTTTGGGGACTGGAATTGTATGCAACTGTCTACGGATAAAAGTGGTGGTTCTCCACTTTCTTATCAACATACTAGTCCTTTAAATAACTCCATTTATAATGCCCATCTCCTCCCTATTGCTTCCTCTAGCTGTTTCTATACTTTGAATAACTCTAGCAAATCTGGTAATAAAACTCTTTGTGTATTGGATAGATCTTATCAAAATTTTGCCTCTGTGTTGAAATGGCCTAAGCTACATACCTTCATTCCCCCTCCATCTTTATTTGATCATTCTTCTTTGATTTTGGACTGGGGAATGGCCACTGAGAGAAGACATTCCTCATTTTCATTTTTAATAATTGGACTGATAAGCTTGGCTTTTTAAGTATTGTTGCTAACTGCTGGAATATGCATGTTTTTGGTAATCCTATGTTCATTTTGCAGACTAAGCTGAGGCATTTGCAGAACAAGTTAAAGAGTTGGGCTAAGGCAATATGGAATGGAAGTAGCATCTCTTCCTCGATTAGAGATAATTTATTGCAGGTGTAGAGGAATATCCTTTCTAATCCTAATAATGCTTTGCTTAATGAACAGCAAATAAATCTCAGGCTCAGTTTATCTTTTGCTCTTGGGGAGAGATCAAAATGGTTAGGCAGAAGGCCAGACTTAAATGGCAAATCCGTGGGGACAAGAACTCAGCCGTCTTTCATAATTCCCTAAAGATAAAACATGCTTCTTCTAATATTAGTAATATTAATGTCATGTGTGGCAATTCTTGTAATACTAACGATACTAATTCTTGTAATACTAACCATATCTAACAGTAATAAGAATCTTCTGATTAGGGAAATTTCTCCTGAGGAAATTAAGGATACCATTTTCCTTATGAAGGTATCTAGCAGCCCTGGACCTGATGGCTTTAATGCCCATTTTTTCCAAGTCGCCTGGGAAATTATTAGGCATGATGTGACTGAAGCCATCCTTAGTTTCTTCAAACACAATAAGCTTTTAGCTGGAATTAATGCCACCAGCCTTACTTTGGTTCCCAAGATTCAACAACCTTCTTCTGTTACCCAATTTAGACCCATTGCCTACTGTAATGTTATATACAAAATCATCTCTAAAATTATGGCTGTTAGGATGAAGCATGTATTAGCTACCACCATTTCTCATAACCAATGTGCTTTCCTCCCTCATAAGGGCATTACTGATGATATTCTCCTGTCTAATGAGCTTTTAAGAGGCTATAACAGATTTAATATCTCTCCCAGGTGTGTGATGAAATTAGATGTTCAAAGGCTTATGACACTGTTAATTGGAAATCAATCATATATACTCTTTATAGAATGAACTTCCCCACCCCTTTTTGGCTTGGATATTCACATGTATCTCTACAGTTAAATTCTCTATTTGACAAAATGGTGGTATCTTCGGTTATTTCGGTGCTACTCATGGAATTAGGCAGGGGGCCCCATTTCTCCTTACCTTTTTGTATGCATCATGGAATTACTCACTAGCCTTATCAATAATGCTATGGCTCTTACGCGTATTAACTATCACCCTCTTTGCAAGAGCATGAAAATTTCCTCTCTCCTTTTTGCTAATGATTTAATGTTGTTCACTAAACCTAATGATAAGTCAAATAAATGGTGTTATGAATGCCCTGACTATATTTAAGCTATTAACTGGATTGGATATTAATAGATGCAAGTCCAAGATTAAAATTGCAGGGTTGGATGGTAATCATAAGTGTATTATTGCTGCATTATCCGGTCTATCTCCTTTTGATGAAAATGAGACTTATCTTGGTATGCCTGTCTGCTCCTCTAAGATCAGAACTAACCAATGTCTACAGATATTGAAAGAATCACTACTATTTATCTTCTTTTTCTGAGACCTTCTTATATATGGCTGGTAGGCTGGTTATTGTTAAATCCATTGCTTCTTCTATGTGTTTATACTATGCAAGAATCTATATTTTTCCTGCCAAGCTCTTATCCATGATTAATTCTGCGTTAAATCATTTTCTCTGGCATGGCAATCCTTTTTCTAAGAAACTGATTCCAATTGCCTTCAGTTCTGTTTGTTGTCCCTTCAATTCTGGTGCTCTTGGCATTTTGGACATCAAGGCATAGAATAAGGCAACTCTTTCTACTAGACTTGATAAATTGATGAATAATGTTAATAACCTCTGGGCTTCTTAGACAAGGATTAATTTGATCAAGAATATGCATATCTGGACTATGGATATCCCTAGGGATTGTAGCTAGGTTTGGAGGAATATTCTTAGATGCATGTCTACCTTTCTCCCCATTTTTCAGAAATGTATTAAGAATGATGATACTTCCTTCTGGTTTGATCCTTGGTTTGCTCAAGGATGCATTATTGCGAATGTGATTAATTTCAATTTGAAAGTCCAGACTGGGATCAACGATAAAGCTGGGGTTTGCTCATTCTAGTCTGATGGTTTCATTAACCTTCCTTTCTCTTATTCTTATGCTATCAGACAAGTGTGGGATAATATTCAGAGCAATGTTTACTTAAAGGATAATATCCATGATTTATGGGCTGGGAAGAATCACTCTACTGTTGTTGTTTATAAGTTCACTTCCAAGGCTCGTCATCTGCCCTACTTCCCATGGCACTCTAGAATTTGGAACAGCTGTTCTCTCCCTAAAGAAAATATCATGTTGTGGAAGGTGATAAGGAATGGTATTCAGATTCTAGATAAGCTTAGGGCTAGAAATCTGGTTATATCTGCTTCCTGCCTTTTGTGTTGCAATGAGGATGAGAGTATTTGTCATCTATTTTTTAACTTCCCTTACTCTTTTTTCATTTGGAAAAGAGTTTTGAGGTCTCTTAACCTGCATAATCCTAGTATGATCTCTTCTATTGAATGGTATAACATCTTCAAAGCTACTAGATAGGGGAATAGTAAAAGTGATTTATTATTAAAGCTTCTCAAGAAATTTGTGTATATGGTTTGGATGAAAAGGAACAAGAGGGTGTTTTATGGCACTTCTACCCCTAAACACATTTTGTTCCTCTCTATTTCTAATCATTTTAATACCGCTTAATTGTCTTGCTTTGTTGCTAATTTTGGTGGATTACTTGGGGTCTTTGTTGTGCTGCTTCGGGTCTTCTGTGATATATGTGGTGGTATGATTTGACTCCTTTTATTCAGCTAGTTGATGGCTTTGGCCTGCAACTTTGGGTCATGCTTCATGTTCTCTGCTTGTTCCTTCATGCTTCAGGTTCTACGGGTCTCCTGTTTGTCTGTGTGCTTCTAATTTATACTTGTACAATTTTGCATGGTATAAATATAAGGTAGGGGTCCTTTTAATCCCGTCGGCTTTGCCAAAAAAATGTTTGGAAAACATTTTTCAAAATTTTCTAAGTCGAAAATTTACGGAAAATTTCAACAGAGTCTCCTTTGTACGGAGAGGTCTGGGAGAAACTATAATATAAAATATAATAAAATATCACATATACTTTCCAAAATAATATATTCCAACCCGGGACAAATAATATAATAGCGCTATAAAACCGTAATCCGAAAACGTACCTATTCTTCGGGCAATAATGCTTATTTTATGAAACCAAAAGCAGTAGCAATTGCTTCCAAAACCTGTATTTCACTCATACAATCCCAAAAGGTTAATAATTGTATAAAATGAAATATTTAAAGTTGTTTCAACCACTAACGACAATCAAAATAAATAATAATCACGTGCAACCAACATACATCATCATATAAAATCAACAAAATCAATTATCCATCCATATCAGCCAAGAAAAATAGTTAGCTCGGGCTTAGACACTTTTGAATTGCATGGAATGACAAATAACTATTAAGTGTACCATTTACTCAATAGTCTCAGATAAAGCTGAATAGATTATTTATACATCCAAACCATTTTAAAGTATCCTTGCCCAAACAACCCACAAGCCCGAACAAACACCAGTTTCAAACGATAGATCAAATTCATTCTTATTAATTTCATTTCATAACGTTTGTTGTTTGATATCCCTTTTTATTCATATAATGATTTATCCTTTTAATTTACATTTAACTTCTTACAATTTTTCATTTATTCATATCATGTAAATTTTCTTTTTATTATATTACATACATTTATTCACTACTTAATTTCATTTATTTACTTTAATAATAGATAGTTTCAACATTAGCTTAAGTTCAAGATCTTTACTTACATTACTCATTTCCTATTTCATTTAATTAGTAGTATTAAAATTTTGACTCAAGTTTATAACTATTTTCATGTCAAATTCTTATTTATAAAGTAAATTTTATTGAATGCCTTCATTATTTAATTATTACTTGTATAATATTTTATTACATTTCCTTATTAACATTTCAACTCTTTAGATCCTTTCGTAAGTGTTATACATGTTAAAGAATGCAAATTGAAAATTACATTAACTTATTTCATTTTAATTAACTTGATGTCCAATAATCATATCCTTCGTTTATATAAGTTACAAATTTCAACCTTCTTGTAATTTCATTTATAACTTAACATTTAATCTCTTATTTTAATTAGAGGTTCCAATTATTAGTTAGTTAAATTCCATTTCACAACGATAATCGAAACTATTAATTAACGGAAACTTAAGAAATAAATAACGGGTTAAATTTCAAATCATTTTAAAATAATAGATAAATGCATATACTTACAATTTATATCCAATTATATTTAAAACAATTTGAAAGTTTATATTTGTTTATCCAAGTAAATCTGTAAAACTACTACAGTGGCCTTCCCACTTGAAACTCGAAAATGAATGTCGATGATGCGTGCACTCATCATCGAAATTATTTTCCAGCGACATAGAGGGGAGTACATAACTTATTTCTTCCAAAATTTCTTTAAAATAATTCTTCCAAATCTTATTGAGATATTTATATCAAAAAATACTTCTAAATAATATTATTATTATATTCCAAAATCCTTTGAAAGAAATTTTCAAAAATCCTGGAACTTAAGTTCTAAAATTTCCAATCAATATTTATAAATTTCACTACCTAACAACCAATACATTACAACCAAATATAACTTTTATAAAAATTTATTTTTTATATAGAAAATATAATAGGAAAAATGATTTCATTTACCTATATTTAAAACAAATATTGTGTCGGTCTGTCCTATTAAGTGTTTAGAAAGCCATATTGATGTCATAGCGTCCTATGCACCAATCAAAATTTATAAATACAAAACGGAATAAATTAACACAATATTAAAACCTTTTTATAACACTAACAAATACGTTCTCTCGTACATATACACTCAGCGACTCATCATAGGGTATTAGTACTCTATTAGTAGAGATTCAAACCCACAAAGCTAAGGTTTATCACTAAACCAAAGCTCTGATACCAGATGTAACATGTCGTCTTTTTGTACGTTTTAATTCGACGATAAACCACACACATCAGATTTAAACCATACAAAAGGGCGGAATATTATTGGGGTAAATAAGAAAAAGGAAAAAAGAAAGAAAACAAAACAGAATCTTGTAGTGGAATGACAAAATATAATAATCAAATAACAGTTCATGAAGCTGTTTACAAAACATTTGATTATACTAATACAATATAGAATTAGAATTACACAAGCCAGAGAATAATAAATAACAATGCAGCAGAACAATATGAATGTAGTGGAATAATATAATAAATAAAAGAAATAAAATCTTCATCTTCGTCCTCCAGAAATAAAGTCTTCAAGTCCTGAAATGCTCAGGCTGACCTGAGCGAATTGAAATGATAAAACACTCGAGTAAGAACTAAAAGATCTTATGTGAGTTAAATAGATGGAAATAAATATGAGTGGGATTTGACATCTCCTATCCAGTGTCTAACGTGAGTGCAGTAACTTAAGAGATGCTTTAGATTCACATCTCCTAAGGATTCGTTAAACTATTTACTATGTAGTAATATTTCGCTATTATAATAATGTCTATAGTAAAATAAACGTACTTTTAAATAGCATTAAGGGGTTATCCATATTGCCCTTACCACGTAATAGTCCAAGTAGTCCATCCAGTATCATGGTCCCTCCTGATCGGGAAGCCACCAGAGGATACCACATGGGCTACGGGAGAAAACTAAACTCGTACAAGGCGCGATAGGGTAGGTGACACGGCACAACTAGGCAATGCCATGGTAGATATACCATTTATGCTTCCGGACCGGTGGTAATGTGTAGCAGCTACTACCGCCCACCTCGAGCCATACCCTCAAAATCAAAGGGCCCTAATCGATCACAAGGTAATAGAATGGGAACGAAGGAGCGTGTTTGATAAAAGGTGCTACCTTCTTAGCACGTCGATCGCTCCTTATTTTTTCAAATCTATCTAATATAGATATCCATTTCAAATCTATCTAATATAGATATCCATTTCAAATCTATCTAATATAGATTTCAATTATATCTATATTAGATAGATTTGAATATTACTAGAGGCCAATATGAATGATCTTGGTTGTTCAAATATTGCTCCCATGCATGACATACAGCCTTCTTCTTTGCATGGTTCATATGATAAGGTTACTGCTGATGTGGGTTTGGAAAATTCTATTTCAACTTCAAACCCTTTTTCTATACTTCAACTATTGAACAATGATTCTCTTCCATCAGGAAAACTTACTCTCTCCCAATTCTCCCTAAATTGATGACTCTACAGGGATTCCCAAAAATTCTTTAAGTGCTCTCCTACTGACTTGCACAATGACATGCACATATCTCCATCTTCCCTTCCTTTTCATCCCCCTCCTCTACCTTCTTCAGGTTCACCTTTCAAATCTCCTTACTTTTCAATTTCATTGCCATCCCACTTATTCGATGATATTATTCCATATGTTACAAATCCTTCCACTAGTATGGCATCTGACCTAAATCATTCAACTCGTAATTCGTCTAACTTGGAATCCTCTTCACAATCAAAACATGGAAGGCATAAGAAATTTGTTCCTTCCTCAAATGACAATGACAATGGAATCCAATATACCATAACTCAATCTGCAATCCAAATATCCAATTCTGATGATATTACAGGTTCACCCATTGGTGTCAGAACCAGGTCTTCCTTATCTAAATCTTAAGACGATTGACAGGATAAGGTTTTGGAATATTAGGGGTGCTAACTCCCATGCCAAACAATTGGAAATTAGCAACTTTATAACTATCCATAATATTCAACTGATGGCTATTGCTGAGACTAAGCTGAATCATTCAACTACTAGTAAACCTGTGTCTCTAATTAACCGTAATTGGATTTTTATCCATAATCTGGCTCAAGCTCCTTTTGGTAGGATCTTGATTATGTGGAATCCTTCCATATTTTCCCTTAATCCTACATTTGTCCATGGACAGTACGTTCATTCCCAAATCATTCATATCCCTTCTGCTTCTGAATTCTTCTTAACAGTGGTCTATGCTGAAAATGGTGTTTCTCATAGACAATTGTTCCTTAATAAACTTCCTAGTATTCACACCTCTAACTCTCCTACGCTTTGTTTTGGGGACTGGAATTTTATGCAACTCTCTACTGATAAAAGTGGTGGTTCTCCACTTTCTTATCAACATACTAGGCCTTTAAATAACTCCATTTATAATGCCCATCTCCTCCCTATTGCTTCCTCTGGCTGTTTCTATACTTGGAATAACTCTAGCAGATCTAGTAATAAAGCTCTTTGTGTATTGGATAGATCTTATCAAAATTTTACCTCTGTGTTGAAATGGCCTAAGCTAAATATCTTCATTCCCCGTCCATCTTTATCTGATCATTCTCCTTTGATTTTGGACTTGATTTTGGACTAAGGCATGGCCACTGAGAGAAGACATTCCTCATTTTGATTTTTTAATAATTGGACTGATAACCTTGGCTTTTTAAGTATTGTTGCTAACTGCTGGAATATGCATGTTTTTGGTAATCCTATGTTCATTTTGCAGACTAAGCTTACGCATTTGAAGAACAAGTTGAAGAGTTGGGCTAAGGCAAATTATGGGAATGGAAGTAGCATCTCTTCCTCGATTAGAGATAACTTGTTGCGGGTGCAGAGGAATATCCTATTTGATCCTAATAATGCTTTGCTTAATGAACATGAAATAAATCTCAGGCTCAGTTTGTCTTTTGCTCTTGGGGAGGAGATCAAAATGGTTAGGCAGAATGCCAGAATTAAATGGCAAATCCATGGGGACAAGAACTCAGCTGTCTTTCATAATTCCCTAAAGGTAAAACATGCTTCTTCTAATATCAGTAATATTAATGTTATGTGTGGCAATTCTTGTAATACTAATGATACTATTCAGGATGCTTTTCTGGCCCACTATAAGTTCCTACTTAACAACCATGACATGCCTGATATTTCCATGCATTCATTCTCTCAAGTTTCTCTTCCTACCATATCTAACAGTAATAAGGATCTTCTAATTAGGGAAATTTCTCCTGAGGAAATTAAGGATACCATTTTCCTTATGAAGGTATCTAGCAGCCCGGGACCTGATGGCTTTAATGCCCATTTTTTTAAAGTCTCCTGGGAAATTATTAGGCATGATGTGACTAAGGCCATCCTTAGTTTCTTCAAACACAATAAGCTTTTAGCTGGAATTAATGCCACCAGCCTTACTTTGGTTCCCAAGATTCAGCAACCTTCTTCTGTTTCCCAATTTAGACCCATTGCCTACTGTAATGTTATATACAAAATCATCTCTAAAATTATGGATGTTAGGATGGAGCATGTATTAGCTACCACCATTTCTCATAACCAATGTGCTTTCCTCCCTCATAAGGACATTACTGATGATATTCTCCTGTCCAATGAGATATTGAGAGGATATAACAGATTTAATATCTCTCCTAGGTGTGTGATGAAATTAGATGTTCAAAAGGCTTATGACACTGTTAATTGGAAATCAGTCATATATACTCTTTATAGAATGAACTTCCCCACCCCTTTTTTGGCTTGGATATTCACATGTATCTTTACAGTTAAATTCTCTATTTGACAAAATGGTGGTAGCTAAGGTTATTTCGGTGCTACTCATGGCATTAGGTAGGGGGACCCCATTTCTCCTTACCTTTTTGTGTGCATCACGGAATTATTCACTAGCCTTATCAATAATGCTATGGCTCTGACTATCACCCTCTTTGTAAGAGCATGAAAATTTCCTCTCTCCTTTTTGCTGATGATTTAATGTTGTTCACTAAACCTAATGATAAGTCAAATAAATGGTGTTATGAATGTCCTGACTATATTTAAGCTATTAACTGGATTGGATATTTATAGATGCAAGTCCAACATTAAAATTGCAGGGTTGGATGGTAATCATAACTGTATTATTGCTGCATTATCTGGTCTATCTCCCTTTGATGAAAATGAGACTTATCTTGGTATGCATGTCTGCTCCTCTAAGATCAGAACTAACCAATGTCTATAGATATTGAAAGAATCACAGCTAGATTATCTTCTTTGTCTGAGTCCTTCTTATCTATGGCTGGTAGGCTGGTTGTTGTTAAATCCATTGCTTCTTCTATGTGTTTATACTATGCAAGAATCTATATTTTGCCTACCAAGCTCTTATCCATGATTAATTCTGCGTTAAATCATTTTCTCTGGCATGGCAATCCTTTTTCTAAGAAACCGTTCCTATTGCCTTCAGTTCTGTTTGTTGTCCCTTCAAGTCTGGTGGTCTTGGCATTTTGGACATCAAGGTATGGAATAAGGCAGCTCTTTCTACCAGACTTGATAAATTGATGAATAATGTCAATAACCTCTGGGCTTCTTAGACAAGGATTAATTTGATCAAGAATATGCATCTCTGGACTATGGATATCCCTAGGGATTGTAGCTAGGTTTGGAGGAATATTATTAGATGCAGGTCTACCTTTCTCCCCATTTTTCAGAAATGTATTAAGAATGATGATACTTCCTTCTGGTTTGATCCTTGGTATGCTCAAGGATGCATTCTTGCGAATGTAATTAATTTCAATTTGAAAGTCCAAACTGGGATCAATGGTAAAGCTAGGGTTTGCTCATTCTGGTCCGATGGTTTCATTAACCTTCCTTTCTCTTGTTCTTATGCAATCAGACAAGTGTGGGATAATATTCAGAACAATGTTTACTTAAAGGATAATGTCCATGACTTATGGGCTGGGAAGAATCACTCTACTGTTGTTGTTTATAAGTTCACTTCCAAGGCTCGTCATCTGTCCCGCTTCCCATGGCACTCTAGAATTTGGAACAACTGCTCTCTCCCTAAAGAAAATATCATGTTGTGGAAGGTGATAAGGAATGGTATTCAGATTCTAGATAAGCTTAGGGCTAGAAATCTGGTTATATCTTCTTCCTGCCTTTTGTATTGCAATGAGGATGAGAGTATTTGTCATCTATTTTTTAACTTCCCTTACTCTTTTTTCATTTGGAAAAGAGTTTTGAGGTCTCTTAACCTGCATAATCCTAGTATGATCTCTTCTATTGAATGGTATAACATCTTCAAAGCGACTAGATGGAAGAATAGTAAAAGTGATTTATTATTAAAGCTTCTCATCTTAATTGTCTTGCTTTGTTGCTAATTTTGGTGGATTACTTGGGGTCTTTGTTGTGCTGCTTCGGGTCTTATGTGATATATGTGGTGGTATGCTTTGACTCCTTTTATTCAGCTAGTTGATGGCTTTGGCCTGCATCTTTGGGTCCTGCTTCATGTTCTCTACTGGTTCCTTGGTGGCTATCCTGAGCTGCTTGTGGATTTAGTTTGTGGCTTTGTTTTTTTGCTTTTTTATTGTCTCTTCTCTCCTATTTGTCTCCATGCTTCTTATTTATACTTGTATTTATACTTGTACAGTTTTGCGTGGTATAAATATAAGGTAGGGGTCTTTTTAACCCCGTTGGCTTTTCCAAAAAAAAATTTGAAAAACATTTTTCAAAATTTTCTAAGTCCAAAATTTACGGAAAATTTCAATAGAGTCTCCTTTGTACGGAGAGGTCTAGGAGAAACTATAATATCAAATATAACAAAATATCACATATATTTTCCAAAATAATATATCCCAACCCGAGACAAATAATATAATAGCGCTATAAAATTATAATCCGTAAACGTACCTATTCGTCGGCAATAACGCTTATTTTATGAAACAAAAGCAGTAGCAAGTGCTTCCAAAACCTGTATTTCACTCATACAATCCCGAAAGGTTAATAATTGTATAAAATGAAATATTTAAAGTTGTTTCAACCACTAACAACAATCAATATAAATAATAATCACTTGCAACCAACATACCATCATCATATAAAATCAACAAAATCAATTATCCATCCATATCAGCCAAGACAAATAGTTAGCTCAGGCTTAGACACTTTTGAATTGCATGGAATGACAAATAAACTATTAAGTGTACCATTTACTCAACAGTCTCGGATAAAGCTGAATAGATTATTCATACATCCAAACCATTTTAAAGTATCCTTTCCCAAACAACCCACAAGCCCGAACTAACAACAGTTCGATAGATCAAATTCATTCTTATTCATTTCATTTCATTTCATAACATTTGTTGTTTGATATCCCTTTTTATTCATTTAATGATTTATCCTTTTAATTTACATTTAACTTCTTATAATTTTTCATTTATTCATATCATGTAAATTTTCTTTTATTGTATTACATTCATTTACTCACTACTTAATTTCATTTATTTACTTTAACAATAGATAGTTTCAACATTAGATTAAGTTCAAAATCTTTACTTACACTACACATTTCCTATTTCATTTAATTAGTAGTAAAAAAAATTCGACTCAAGTTTATTACTATTTTCATGTCAAATTCTTATTTATAAAGTAAATTTTGTTGAACGCCTTCATTATTTAATTATTACTTGTATAATATTTTATTACATTTTCTTATTAACATTTCAACTCTTTAAATCCTTTCGTAAGTTATATATATGTTAAAGAATGCAAATTGAAAATTACACAAGTTTAACTTATTTCATTTTAATTAACTTGATGTCCAATAATCATATCCTTCATTTATATAAGTTACAAATTTCATCCTTCTTGTAATTTCATTTATAACTTAACATTTAATCTCTTATTTTAATTAGAGGTTCCAATTATTAGCTAGTTAAATTCCATTTCACTACGATAATCGAAACTATTAATTAACGGAAACTTAATAAATAAATAACGGGTTAAATTTCAAATCATTTTAAAATAATAGATGAATGCATATACTTACAATTTATATCCAAATATATTTAAAACAATTTGAAAGTTTATATTTGTTTATCCAAGTAAATCTGTAGTAAAACTACTACAGTGGCCTTCCCACTTGAAACTCGAAAATAAATGTCGACGAGGCGCGCACTCATCATCGAAATTATTTCCCAGCGACATAGAGAGGAGCACAAAACGTATTTCTTCCAAAATTTCTTTAAAATAATTCTTCCTAATCTTATTAAGATATTTATATCAAAAATTCTTCTAAATAATATTATTATTATATTCCAAAATCCTTTGAAAGAAATTTTCAAAAATCCCGGAACTTAAGTTCTAAAATTTCCAATCAATATTTATAAATTTCACTACCTAACAACCAATATATTACAACCTAATATAACTTTTATAAAAATTTATTTTATATATAGAAAATATAATAGGCAAAATGATTTCATTTACCTATATTTAAAATAAATATTGTGTCGGTCTGTCCTATTAAGTGTTTAGTAAGCCCTATTGATGTCATAGCGTCCTATGCACCAATCAAAATTTATAAATACAAAACGGAACAAATTAACACAATATTAAAACCTTTTTATAACACTAACAAATACTTTCTCTCATACATATACACTCAGCGACTCATCATAGGGTATTACTACTCTATTAGTAGAGAGTCAAACCCCACAAAGCTAAGGTTTATCACTAAACCAAAGCTCTGATACCAGATGTAACATCCCGCCTTTTGTACGTTTTAAATCGACGATAAACCATACATATCAGATTTAAACCATGCAAGAGGGCGGATTATTATTGGTGTAAATAAGAAAAAGAAAAAAGAAAGAAAAGAAAATAGAATCTTGCAGTGGAATGACAAAATATAATAATCAAATAACAGTTCATGAAGCTGTTTACCAAAACTTTGATTATACTCATTCAATATAGAATCAGAATTACGCAAGCCAGAGAATAATAAATAATAATGCAGCGGAACAATATGAATGTAGTGGAATAATATAATAAATATAAGAAATAAAATCATCATCTTCGTCCTCTACAAATAAAGTCTTCAAGTCCTGAAATGCTCAGGCTGACCCGAGCGAATTGAAATAATAAAACACTCGAGTAAGAACTAAAAGATCTTATGTGAGTTAAATAAATAGAAATAAATATGAGCGGAATGGCGTCAGAGATGTTAATGGGATTTGACATCTCCTATCCAGTGTCTAACGCGAGTGCAGTAACTTAAGAGATGCTTTAGATTCACATCTCCTAAGGATTCGTTAAACTATTTACTATGTAGTAATATTTCGCTATTATAATAATGTCTATAGTAAAATAAACTACTTTTAAATAGCATTAAGGGTGTTAACCGGCATTTTGGCCCGGTTACAAAACGACAGTCGAAGACATTATTATTAGCGCTAGACAAGATTTGGACCTCGTAGAACCTGGGGGTGTTAGCAAGTTGTCAGGCCCATTAGAAAGACGTTCGGCATAAAGCGACGTTCGGTATTGAATATCGTTCGACACCTAAAGCACGTTCGGCAACTAGAACGTTCGGCTGTCAAAGGGTTGTACTCGGCCTGCTCTTTACTTGGCATATCCTTTCACTCGGCATCCACGCCTCACACGGCAAACCCTTCACACGGCAAGCCTTTCACTCGGCATGCTCCTCATCTGGAACATAAGTTCCACTCGGCATACCTTGCACTCGGCATTCTTACATGGCAAAGGCGTATCCTTCCACTCGGCATCCCAACATCGTTCGGCCCGCTTCCTCCATTCAACAGAGAGACCCATCGACCTGGAAAGGAAGGCACGGCATGCCGACCGTTCGGCCTGTTTCACTTGGCACGCAGAGCGTCCGGCCTCACTTCGTTCGGCATAAAGATGAAGGTTCAGCATTTGGTCGTTCAGCCTATTTGGGTCGGCACATAGGGCTTACTCCATTTGGACCGAGTTATTCAGTTAACAGGCCCACCAGGAAAGTCCAACCCACCTTCGTCTATAAATAGAGGGGCATGGGCACAGTGAAAGGGACCTTTTTTCTGGGAACACGGGGGAGACTCTGCCATTTCTTATACTCTCCTTTTTTTAATTCAAACTTGTATCCAAGTGATTGATTTACGGATTGTATCTGTATTCAAGTAATTGAGAAAGCAATAAAAGATTAAACCCAAAGTGGATGTAGGCAGTTACGCCGAACCACTATAAATCTGGTGTTCTCGTTTTTGTTATTCTTTTTCATTAAATTACACTATTTTTCAGTCCTAATTTACTCTCTTCATTAATCTCTCTACACAACTCTACTCAAGGGTGTTAGTGACCAATTTTGGTGCTAACAAAGGGATTATCCATATAGCCCTTACCACGTAATAGTCCATCCATCCAGTATCATGGTCCCTTCTGATCAGAAAGCCACCAAAGGATACCACACGGGCTACGGGAGAAAACTAAACTTGTACAAGGCGTGATAGGGTAGGTGACACGGCACAACTAGGCAATGCCAGGGTAGATATACCAATTACGCTTCCAGACCGGTAGTTACGCTTCCGGACCGGTGGTAACGCGTAGCAGGTACTAACGCCCACCTCGAGCCATACCCTCAAAATCAAAGGGCCCAAATCGATCACAAGGAAATAGAATGGGATAGAAGGAGTGTGTCTGATAAAAGGTGCTACCTTCTTAGCACGTCGATCGCTCCTATTTTCGCCACCTTATGCCAACTCACGGGAGTCGGGTCCACGTCGATCTTAGCACCCCGAACCCTAGCCGCAGCGCAGTGCCTCCAAATATTGAATTCAAAACTCAACTTAATAAAGGAACATCCTATCTACTTCCCTTACATCCCCTGGTCGGCCAGGGCATAGAGGATCTAGCGACAGCTTCTAAACGACAACAAGGGAACGGACAAACTACCGCTAGTCAAACGATACACTCAAAGGGATACCATACTGATCACCCTTGAGGAGAATCGACCTCCATATATATTTTGGAAGCCAGCTACCTGGAGAGCCTCCTACAACCATGGATCGTTTCTATGATAAAAATGAATCTAAACCAAAGTGTGGAGGAGCGGAGCAGACTAAGAAAAATAACAATGAAGGCCCGTTGGCTAAGGATGTAGATCCTAGTAGCCGAAACAAGACCTTAAAATTCGGCTCATATGCTCTTTGAAAGATTCAATTGACAACCTCTACTTGAAGACTCACGACTCGAAGTGGTACTGAAAACCAACCTCGAGAGAGTACACCAAAGTCTAAAGAAAATCAGGGGAATGTTGTATATTCCCAAATGCTCACTGATCCTAACACGGGCGATTACAAACACCTCCGAGGTGTGATCGAAAAGCTGATCTAGAAAGTAAAGCTTCAATAGTATGTACATTTCCTGCAGAATGGCGGGCAGCGAATATCCGATGCCTATTAATAAAGGGCTATGATTATCAGTTGGGCTGCTGACGGCCGACATCCCTTTGAAAGGAGCCAGGGGCAAAAGTCGAATAGCGAGCGCACGATGCTGCTTCACTTATCAATGAGATTTATCATAATCTTCTTTCAATTATTTCCATTTCTATTTTAATTGTTCTATGAACTACTACTAACTTGAACTAAACTACTTTCAAAACGATGCAGGAGATTGGATACTCAGATTTGGTCACCAACCAATCCACACAGACCATGATCGGACGTGTGGAGTTACATCTAGACGAGAATGATTCAATCGCTCATCATCAATCATGTGCCTTTAATTTGGGGCCAAGAACTAGAGATTGAAAAGCTCATCACGATTAGAGCCCTAATACAAAGTCGACATGACTGACCATCCATTCATTGATCTCCACGTTTGACTCAGAGACCTGAACAGGGCTTGGAATGAGTATGGCTCGATCGCCCACTCAAATCAAGTCATAGAACAAAGTTGGACAAAATACAGATGCCCCTTCTGAAGCTTAGTGATGCCGGGATCTGTCCAGAGTGGACGTGATTTGTTCATCTACACATCAAGTCCTACCTTGAACACAAAAGGTTATTCGAAAGCCCGACTTGAAGTAGTTGAGGTGGACTGCCTACTCATTAACCATCGCCCTCAATACATGGACACGACTGCACCTTGGAACATATGCAACTTACTTTGTCTACTCAACAATCTATTATCCTTATTTTCTAGAAGGAGATACGGAAAAAATTATAAGAGATTTGGCTATCTAACCCAACATGGATGTGATCCAACCATTTGTCATATACCTCCTTCCTTGACTTGATGGGAAGAGCTATAATCACCAAGCGGACGAGAATCGATCGTCCATTTTTCAAATTTCATCCCTCAAGCTGGGGGCAAGATCCCATTCCATGAGAAAACATGGTTCGACTGTTCATTCGACAACATTAGCCTCGATACGGTAGATGTACACAAATTAAAGAGTGGAAATACGACTGCTCTCAACTTAAAACCTCCAAGTCCCCGGAGTGCGGACTGGAGTACTCTATGTCCCCAGAGCGCGGACTAGAGTATAAACGACTCAAAACCTCCAAGTCCCCGGAGTGCGGACTAGAGTACTCTATGTCCCCAGAGCGCGGACTAGAGTATAAACGACTTAAACCTCCAAGTCCCCAGAGCGCGGACTGGAGTACTCTAAGTCCCCAGAGCGCGGACAAGAGTATACATGACTTAAACCTCCAAGTCCCCAGAGTGTGGACTGGAATACTCTAAGTCCCCAGAGCGCGGACTAGAGTATAAACGACTTAAACCTCCAAGTCCCCAGAGCGCGGACTGGAGTACTCTAAGTCCCCAGAGCGCGGACTAGAGTATAAACGACTTAAACCTCCAAGTCCCCAGAGCGCGGACTGGAGTACTCTAAGTCCCCAGAGCGCGGACAAGAGTATACATGACTTAAACCTCCAAGTCCCCAGAGTGTGGACTGGAGTACTCTAAGTCCCCAGAGCGCGGACTAGAGTATAAACGACTCAAATCTCCAAGTCCCTAGAATACGGACTAGAGTATAAATGACTTAAACCTCCAAGTCCCCAGAGTGTGGACTGGAGTACTCTAAGTCCCCAGAGCGCGGACTAGAGTATAAATGACTTAAACCTCCAAGTCCCCGGAGCGCGGACTGGAGTACTCTAAGTCCCCAGAGCGCGGACTAGAGTATGAATGACTTGAACCTCCAAGTCCCCAGAGTGCGGACTGGAGTACTCTAAGTCCCCAGAGTGCGGACTCGAATATAAGCAATTCGGATCTCCTAGTTCCCTGAATATGAACTATGACACAGATGACTTGAATTTGTCAAATCCCTGACATACGGGCTAGAATGTATTCTAAGTGCTCGAAGCACAGAATGGAAGTTCAACAACTCCCGAAGTGTTTCCGAGTTATATGAAGATGGACCGAGAAGTCTATGTTACTCACAACTGCTTGGATCAACATCACAATCACAAAGAAAACTGAACAATAAGAGTCTTTTGTAAGATGGAAAAAGGAACTAAACTTTAATGAGAAATGAGTTCCTATTACAACCCCTCCAAAGTTTGGAGTCGACATTCTATTTACAAGGACTAAGGAAATAGATGAAAATAATTACATGACTTAAACTAACTCTCGTTGAACGAGGATAGTAATCACTTCTTGTACTTCTTAAACTCCTTTCCGGACGGCTCCTCTCCATAGCATTTACCCTTGGTACTCTTCTTTGATAGAGGGGTAGCAACTGAAGAAGTACGGAGAACTTCCATAGGCTTGGACCCGCCAGGAAGGATGACCTTCAACGGCTTGTTCAAAGGATCGTCCAAGTCCACAACTCGGGGCTCGACCTTGACCCTGGCCTTCTCTTTCTCGAGCCGCCCCTTCATGCTCAATTCGGATGTGTGATTAGAGGTGCCTGTAATTTCTACTTCATAACCCCCGTCGGTATAGGAGGAGGTTCCGGACTTGTCTTCATCAAGCGCTCCAATCACCTGAGCGCGGACGGGAGTACTCTAAGTCCCCTGAGTGCGGACTAGAGTATAAACGACCTAAGAACCTCTACATCCCCGGAGCACGGACGGGAGTACTCTAAGTCCCCAGAGTGCGGACTAGAGTATAAACGACTTAAACCTCCAAGTCCCCAGAGTGCGGACTGTAGTACGCTAAAGTCCCAAGAGTGCGGACTAGACTATGAACGACTTAAACCTCCAAGTCCCCAGAGTGCGGACTGGAGTACTCTAAGTCCCCAGAGTGCGGACTAGAGTGTAAACGACTTAAACCTCCAAGTCCCCAGAGTGCGGACTGTAGTACGCTAAAGTCCCCAGAGTGCGGACTAGAACATGAACGACTTAAACCTCCAAGTCCCCAGAGTGCGGACTGGAGTACTCTAAGTCCCCAGAGTGTGGACTCGAGTATAAATGACTCAGAAATCTCTATGTCCCCAGAGTGCGGACTAAAGTGCTCCTAGTCCCCTGAGTGCGGACTAGAGTATAAACGACCTAAGAACCTCTACATCCCCGGAGTGCGGACTAGAGTGCTCTAAGTCCCCTGAGTGCGGACTAGAGTATAAACGGCTTAAAGAACCTCTACATCCCCAGAGTACGGACTATGGTACTCTCAGTCCCCAGAGCACGGACTAGATTATAGAAGACTTGAGAAGAATCTCCAAATCCCAGAAGCGGACTAGATTACTCTAAAATCCCAGAATGCGGAATGGAGTATAAACGAGTTGACAAAAATCCCTGCGTCTCAAACTGTGGACTAAAGCATAAACCGTTCGACAAATCTCTAAGTCCCTGGAGCATGAACCGAAGCATGAGTACAAATTGGGCACGAATTAACCGGGGGAAGAATAACACTAAGTCACCAGAATGCAGAGTGGTGTATAAACATCGATAAATAGACAAGTGGATTCCGACCATTCTCTATTACGCAAACTTCGACATGGAATCGACCGAAGGATTATTAACCCGCTAAGGATGGAGTTCGACCATCCAACTAGTGGCCTGGCCAAATCAATGCTGGGAGCATGGGTACAAATCACTAAAAAGCTGAATATGACAGCTTACTATAGCTCTAGTGTGGCGTTCTTTATAACTTGAAGCAACGACTGCAGGGAAGCCTCAATACAAAACCAATCGAAATGGCATCCAAAGCTACGAGCAATCGACTATATCATACCTCAGATCGAGGGTCAATACCGATCCGCACCAAGCACATACGAATGTGACTCGGATATTTCTTGAAAAACTATGACCTCCAGAGTGTGGAAAGGAGGGTAAACCACGAATACTTGGTCAAAAATTCTCCAGCACCCTCATTCGATTCGTCGGGAGAAGCATGGAACTGGATGAGCATAACCCGACTGCATTTGTAGCCAACTTTACCCCGGGAACTGATTACAGAGCATGAACCAAAGTGGACGTAGATGACCATCCATTGTCCAAATTACGCCCTGAAACTGACGTGGCATCGAAGTATTCCTCTTGGAATGAAAAACCACGATAAAATCCGAGATAGGTGAGACCTAGTCTCCCATCGATTGACATGATCCCACGATTCAACGGGAAAGAGAGTAAAGCTAAAGTGGGCGTGGCTGGCCTTCCTACTTATCGGTATATGCCCCAGACCTGGGGGCACGAGCGAGGAGCAAGATGAATGTGAACCGACTATTTACCGATCACCTCTATGTCTTTGGAACTTAGGTGAAAACATAAACATAGCTAGGACGAGATTAACCGTCCATGCAGTACATTTATCAACCCGAGACTGGGAGAAGACGCATGGTCATCCTAAAACTGGCTACGATAGCTCAGTATTAAAACTTATATATAGTGCTTACAGTTGCTCAAGGAGACGACCGAAAGGATGCCTAGAGATTGAATCATTGAATTGACACCTTAGCTCATGAGCAATTGACTTTCACTCCAACCCGAAGGACGGGTAAAGGATCATGAATGCATTGAATAGAAAGTGCGTTACTCGAATACACAAGCAAATTCAAACTCATAGCAAGATCCAGCTATACAGTTGCACGCCACTTGAGGCTGACCCCCACTCGACATTTCCTTCAATGCGCTTTTAAGCCTGATCTTTGGCCATTTGTTGATAATCTATTAGAGCATTCAGAGTCCTTCGCTATTAGACTTAAAAACTCATGACAAGACTCTAGGGTTCGACTAGAGCAACCATCATTATTGGTCGTCCCAACCCTATTTCACATTGAATGTTATGCAAAATAATTACATCTATACTCAAAGAATCTGGGATGGCACCTGCTAAGGTGACGGTCGACATTACACTCAGCCATGGTGATCCCATCCCGGGTGCTAAATGTCGGATCACAGCTCAGTGTAGTGATGATAGAAGAATTAGTTGGATTTTCCTGAATAAATGATGATATGTTCCCTTGGACCCATTCTGACATGCATATGTGATTTCATTAACTATCGCGAGCCATGCATTGGATATCAACCCGAAGCTACAAAAGCTAGCATAATATCTATTGATTTCACCATGAAAGCTCCACTCTTACTTCTAGGCTCAATCCATCAACGTCTATGCCTACCAGCCGTTGCGACAGGGCATACAATGACCCGAGACGTCTGAAAGACTACTTAAATAAAATATCAAACTAAGCTAATTCGATATCACTTATTTCCCTCAAAGGGCTATCTAAGGATGGAAATCAGTAGACCTCACACCCAAATTCACTACCTCAGAACACTACTCGAAGAGTAGCGGAGAACCAACCATAAGATGGAAAATGTACGCGGATGGAGCATCCAATGATCAGTGTTATGGCATAGGAGTCATGATAATAACTCCTGAGGAACGATCAATCTGCTACGTCCTGAAACTTGATTTACCTATAACAAACAACGATGCTTAGTATGAAGCCTTGGCTGCCAGCCTCAAACTTGCTAGAGGATTTGAAGTGAAAACTTTACATATATTTTGTGATTCTTGATTGGTAGTACACAAATTTAAGGAAGTTGATCTTGCTGGGGGCATTGTCTTGCTCCTTATCTCGACCAAGTCCAAGGGCCACTAACCGACTTCACGTATTACATCATTACACACCTCAGCAAACAAAATGAAAAGGTGTCATGGTTGACTCCCATCAAAGACTATCTACAATGAGGAATTTTTACTGAACGGAGGAATGGAAAACGACAGATCCTCCTCAAATCTTCATACCAAATCATCTAAGGATAAGTCGTTTGTCAAAAGGAGTTTATCCATCCCCATGCTTCGGCGTATCGCCCATGATGATATCTTGAGCAAAGTCTATGAAGAAGAATGCGGTAATAACATCAGGGGGAAAACCATGATAAAGAAATACTCCGCTATAGGTATTACTGGCCAACTTTCAACCCAGATGCGGTTGATCATGCTAGACAATGCGACGAGTGCAAGATGTTTGCAAAAAAGCCGAGAACCCCACCGATGGAAATTATTCAAATGGCTAGTCCATAGCCGTTTGCCACTTGGGGGCACTGAAATCATCTTCTTGCCGATCCTAAAGGTGGTGCGATATACACCATCATAGCAGTTGATTACTTCACCAAATGGGCAGATGAAGAACTTTTAGCCACAACCAAGCGTCAAGACGACCAAGGAAGGATATGATAGCTTTAGAGGAGAAAATCGAAGGATAATGACTGTTCAAGAAACATGATTCTTTCTGAAGACAAGGAATACTCGCTGATTCAAAGCGTGTTGTGTTGCTTCACACGACACACTTTGGGGGGCAAATATTAACCGGCATTTTGGCCCGGTTACAAAACGACAGTCAAAGACATTATTATTAGCGCTAGATAAGATTTTGACCTCGAAGAGCCTGGGGGTGTTAGCAAGTTGTCAGGCCCATTAGAAAGACGTTCGGCATAAAGCGACGTTCGGTATTGAATATCATCCGACACCTAAAGCACGTTCGGCAACTAGAACGTTCGGCTGTCAAAGGGTTGTACTCGGCCTGCTCTTTACTTGGCATATCCTTTCACTCGGCATCCACGCCTCACACGGCAAACCCTTCACACGGCAAGCCTTTCACTCAGCATGCTCCTCATCTGGCACATAAGTTCCACTCGGCATACCTTCCACTCGGCATTCTTACATGGCAAAGGCGTATCCTTCCACTCGGCATCCCAACATCGTTCGGCCCGCTTCCTCCATTCAACAGAGAGACCCATCGACCTGGAAAGGAAGGCACGGCATGCCGACCGTTCGGCCTGTTTCACTCGGCACGCAGAGCATCCGGCCTCACTTCGTTCGGCACAAAGATGAAGGTTCGGCATTTGGTCGTTCGGCCTATTTGGGTCGGCACATAGGGCTTACTCCATTTTGACCGAGTTATTCAGTTAACAGGCCCACCAGGAAAGTGCAACCCACCTTCGTCTATAAATATAGGGGCATGGGCACAGTGAAAGGGACCTTTTTTCCGGGAACACGGGGGAGACTCTGCCATTTCTTGTACTCTCCTCTTTTTAATTCAAACTTGTATCCAAATGATTGATTTACGGATTGTACCTGTATTCAAGTAATTGAGAAAGCAATAAAAGATTAAACACAAAGTGGATGTAGGCAGTTACGCCGAACCACTATAAATCTGGTGTTCTCGTTTTTGTTATTCTTTTTCATTGAATTACACTATTTTTCAGTCCTAATTTACTCTCTTCATTAATCTCTCTACACAACTCTACTCAAGGGTGTTAGTGACCAATTTTGGTGCTAACAAAGGGGTTATCCATATAGCCCTTACCACGTAATAGTCCATCCATCCAGTATCATGGTCCTTTCTGATCAGAAAGCCACCAAAGGATACCACACGGGCTACGGGAGAAAACTAAACTTGTACAAGGCGTGATAGGGTAGGTGACACGGCACAACTAGGCAATGCCAGGGTAGATATACCAATTACGCTTCCAAACTGGTGGTTACGCTTCCGGACCGGTGGTAACGCGTAGCAGGTACTAACTCCCACCTCGAGCCATACCCTCAAAATCAAAGGGCCCAAATCGATCACAAGGAAATAGAATGGGATAGAAGGACTGTCTGATAAAAGGTGCTACCTTCTTAGCACGTCGATCGCTCCTATTTTCGCCACCTTATGCCAACTCACGGGAGTCGGGTCCACATATATACCTCAAAAAAATGCCGCCGCCATCCTACTTCATTCTGGAATCTCCACCGCGTACACGGTTGTTAAAATGGTTTTCGGAATTGGCAAAGAGTATGACAACTTCCAATCCCGGTCTCTTTAACAATCAAATATTAATATAACACCACAGTCATTTCAAAATAATTATACTTCAAAACCAGAACATAATATCCATTTAAAAACCATATAAATATGGTATCCTTTCCGTTTCAAAAACCAAATCAATATGACCTCATTTTTATAAAAACCCAAATCAATATAATATCATTTTTATTTCAAATATATCCTTTTTCAAAAATCATAGCACTTTCAAAGCTATAACACTGCGAGATCAAAACACTTGCACTATAACAGTTTCAATTCAAAATCCTTTGAAATTCAAACTTTGAAACGTAACTTCCACCACTTAAATTGTTAAAAAATTAAAATATTTTACATAATAAACCAGCTTCTTCAATTTCAAATCAATTCCAAAACAACTTGAATTTCTAAATTTTATATTAACCAAATCCCAAATCAAAAACTTCAATTCAATTCAGTTTCCAAATAAACTATTTCAAATTTTACTGATTTCAAAGCAGATTTGATCCACAAAATAGACCATTTCAAATTCAATGTATTTCAAACTTCAAGTATTCAACAATTTCAAAACTAAATTTGATAATTTAACATATATATCAAATTCAATTTTCTATTATTTAGTTTCGAAATATTTACTTAATAAATCCATTATCATTTAAATAAAACCCAGATTATAGATAACTAAATGTTTCCTTCAATTTATTTGTACTTGAAATATTTATTTAATTCACCTTAAACAAGATCAAGTTATGAATCATATCCTTTACAAATCTCAAATATCATAAGTTCCAAATTGGTTTCATTTAATAAATTTCTACATTTAATACAATTTCAAATCTATCTTCTCAGCCTTAATTTTATTAAAAATCAGTATAAACTCTATATAAAATATAATTTATACAAGTACTTAACCATATTACATTTTAATAAAATCAATCTTTATTTTAAACTTGTTTTGTACCAAACAAATATGTACATAGCTAAAAACCAAGAATTTTACTACATATATAAAGTAACATTTATACAATATCTGAAATCAATATTTCTGTAAAACCATATATTTCTTTACAAAACCGTAGAAATAATTTCAAAATATTTTTATATATAGACCGCAGTATCTGTATATAATTTTCTATCATGTGATCATGTGATGCGGATATTTATCATTTCAGTCTGTAATTTAAAATTTAAATACAGTTATATATCATTTCAAACCGCAATCCTGAATGAAATAAAAAAATCCATAACAACTTGCAGATTATAACGATATAAAATACAACATCCATTCATCCAATATCAATCATCAAACATTTATCACAATCATCATCCAATTCAATCAATAACATCGATGTAGAACAAATAATAAATAATATGTATTTATTGGTAGTTTTCATTCAATAATAAATTAAATACTATTTTATCCAAATAAATTCAAATAAACTGAGATGATGATGCAAAATATACCAAACAGTCATAAATAAATTTCTAATCATATTATAAATCAATTTAACAAACATAAGAAATTTTAGAAGTTGTGAGTGGGTTAAAACACTCACCTTTTGAATTTAAATTGAATTTAAGTCCAATTTAAACCCAAAATTTGAACGGTCTCAGAATACATCCAAACTTGCATCAAATAGTTCGGAATTTCAATACGATCCCGCCAAACTAACCGCGCCCAAATTGGACCTTGTACGTAAAAGTTATTCAAGTTAGAAGGTGACGACTTTAATTATTGTAATTAAATAAATAAAAGAAAACAACAAAAAACTCCTCACCAGAGAATCTCGAACCCATCCCTCAGCAAACCTAGCACACGCACGATAAATAATCAATGCTACATGTACAACGCTCGCCCACGACTTGAGCCTCCGTCAGTGACCTGCCAGAGACGCCGGAGCTCACTCGACCATGAGGTCCCCTTCGCCAACGCCGATCGACGCTCGCAACCACCCATCCGCCACCACGAAAACCGAATGCTAATCCAATTGATCCCGACGATCTGGCCGCAACTCCTCGCCTAACCTACGCTGATGCGATCCCCTAGCGACTCTCCACAACCTGGTGCCTTTGATTCGTCGATCGGGAGAAGTCGATCAACGCATGATAAACGGTCGAAAATGATTCCCTAAATTCCGGACAAATGGTGATCCAATTTGGAAAACAAATTACAGATCTGAGATGCGCTCGTCCAGAGCTTTCTAACGATATAAAATATGACATAGTTTGAAGAGTTTTAATTTTGATGTTGAAATTTGAATTGAAATTGAACGAAGGAATTTTAGGGTTTCATCCATTGGAAAGAGGAGGAACAAAAAATTTCTATACGTACAGAAATAAGAAATAGAAAGGCTGCTAGGGTTTATAACATGACATATATAGGTAGAACTGAGAAATAAAGGAACGGATACGATTGGTTTGGACCTTTGAATGATAAATGGCCCGAAAATCCCGTTCTAACTCCATAACGCAATTAGGTCAACCCATATATCAAAATAGATGTTTTTGAATATTTTAAATCAATGGAAGAGGTTTCAAGTTCAAATTCCATCGTATGAAGAAGTTATGCTAAAATCAAGTTATTTCAAATCGATTTCAACTGATTTCAATTAAATTGATTTCAAGGTGTTTCGAGTACGTACGATCAAACGACAAGTCTGATTGCCACGAAACTTGAATTCCTGTAATAATTCACCGTTACGGATCCAGTGAAACTGGTTTCGTCGAAATCGGAGTCAGTGGCCAAAATGGCTATTTTCACATTATTAAATTAATATTTAACTAATTAAATCATTTTTTTCGTTTCAATTTTAGTAATTCACAAATTACATCATTTTTTATTTCTTAAAAAATTACAATAATTTAAACAACTTAGATATAAATTCAAACTTAATTGATTTACCCATTATCGTATTTAATTTCAATTTTAAAAAATTCATTAATTATCAATTTAAATTCCAATAAATCCATTTATTTGATTTTAAATCCTGTATTCAATAAATTATTATCAAATGGATGAAATTTAATATTGGTTCATGATCTATTACATTAGCATTCTCAAATTTCATCTTAATTTTCAATTAGCGTAATATTTAGATATGTAATTTCATTTAATTGCAATTAATCCAATTATTATAGTTCAAATCCCAATAAATTGATAAATCTTTATTTCAATTCTTTCAATTTAATAAATTGCCCTATTATGAATAACATTTAACATTATTACCTTAATTTACGTTCAGTTACTATTAATCAATATATTATTTCATTGGTTTATTTAATACTTACTTATATTCACTTATTTTATATTTTATAACCAAGAGCAGTAATTTACATTATTTCATTATTGGGATTCCACTTCAACTGTTAATAATTAGTCTTAATTACCATTGCTACATTTTATTTTAGCATTCTCTTCATTATGAATTATAAAGTTTTTATTTCTTTAAATTTTATTTACAAAATCTTACTAATTTAACAATTTTAATCATTGAAAATTTACGGGTCGTTACACTCTCCCCCACTCAAAACTTTTCGTCCCCGAAAAGGAAAAAATTACCTTCTATCAATAAATTATACGTCCTCTCATGGTGCCCATGCTTCTTCTTCCATTCCCATCCCTATCTCCTTACCGTCTGTCCCTGCCTTATCTTCTTCACCCATCCCTCCTTACCTTTCTTGTCTTCCTCTCCTTCCTTTGTCCTGAACCCGGTCAGGCTGCCGCTCCTCCCACATCCCTCTGATCCACCTTCTTCTTCTATCCCTCCCCATCCTCTGTCAAGCCTTTCTTTCCTTACTCTTACCTCATCTGATTCTGATCCCTCTTCCCTTCTTCCTGATCTTGTTCCTGTCCCTGTTCCTTTGTCTAAATGGTCCTCTCTTTTTACTTGTAAACCGAAGAATGCTGATGTTTACACTCCTGTTCACTTTGACTTACAATACTCTGGTGTTCCCCTTAAACCACCAGTGGAAGTAGTGAACGAAGGAATCAAAGCATGGTCTGAGTGCTTGGTTGGCCTTTTTTCTAGCTGGAACGGTCAACTCACTACAACAAAAAGTGTCTTTTATAGCGGCATATTGCCGCTATTAATCACAACCATAGCGGTTTGATAAGCGTTGTATATCGACATGTTATAGAAAACTGTTGAATATTTATAACACAAAATATGCCGCTATGGTTGAGCTTAGTTTTATAACGCAAATTCGCCGCTATGGTACGTTAATTCAATAGCTCATTATAGCCGCTATAATACAGCTAAATCTCAACGGAACTAGAAATCTTTATAACACCATTTTTCCGCCATAAAATATTTATTCAATAGCGGTCATTTCGCGCTATTAAAATCAACATGTTATAGTGTTCTTGTTTACTAGTTGCATTTGCATTTCTAATTTAAAAAAATATATACACAATTTCATTTGAAAAGAAAAAAATTGCATTGCATTTTTTCAATTTACATTTCATTTACAATCCAATTTACAACTCAATTTCTTTTACAAACTTGATTGGCAAAAAAAAACTGTCTGTGCATTTCCTTCAACCCCTCCCCTCCTCTCTCTCTCTGTTACTGCTACTGCACAGCCTTCTCACCTGCACACCACCCTGATCACCACATCAACAATCCCAATCCCCAACCCTCTAATACAACTCACCACTTCACCATCTAGCACTTCATCACTTTCTGCTTCAACCAAGACAAATTCAACTAGCTTATATAACTGTCTTCAACTTACTGCCTTACTGTCATTCTTCCACAAACATCAGTCAATCACCTCAATTCATACAAAACTACCTGACAGCCTCCCTGCCTCATCAGCAATACAGTCATTACTAATCTGGTTCACCCACAACCCATCCACTATAGAGCATACCACACTTCTCATCCACCATAACTTTCCTACCACTTTTACATTTCACAAAACAAACTGTCAGCACCCTCCACGATCAACAGTTCACATCAAATTCTATTCCAACCATCAAAACAAGACCACCAAACATCAAATACACTGTTACATTGTTTTCACTGACCACATAACTGTGCACAATCTCCTGCCTTCGAAAACCAGGGAACAAGTCAGAAGTCCCTATCCTACACGTCACCATCACCACCTCCTACACTAAACAAATCATACGTGCACACTGATACTGCATACTTGCACAGCCGTACTCCAGCAACCCATCTTCACATCCTACAGCAACAACCACCCACTTCCACACCCTGTTGGACAATTCTATCAACTTCCTTCCTTCATCTATCTACCCCTTCTGCCAAAAACAGCATCCTCACCACAGATCCTTATTTCAAGCCTGTGTCTACAAACAACGTCAACTCACTGACCACCTACCTCATTTCTTCTAAAACCACCATTTCAAATCAAGAAAAAAGAGAGGGAAAACTGCAACAAATTGCCGAGACCGCCTGCTAATCCATTCAACAACCACATCGCCTTCTCTCAGCAACTTCTCACTGCTATCGTAGAAAACGAAGACCAATGCACCCATTCACCATACTACTCGCTGCATCTCCTATCACCTAGCAGCCAACATCGCACATTCATACAAACATCTCAATCGCAAAGAACCTACACTTCTTTAACACTCCATAAAATATCAACCTACAATTCTGTCCCACTGTGTCTACTTCTGTCCCACTTCTGACAAAATAAAAAAACATGTCATTTTGTAAGTCTGGTAATGCAAACTGTTAGCGTGTTCAAGTATGCAAGTATTCAAGTGTTGGAATGACATAACATAGTTGAAGTAAGAAATGGAATAACAAATAAATAAACAAATAATCGTTGGGGAGTGGTGCTGGAGTTAGGCACTGGCGTAGTCGTCTAACAAAGATGTGACCAAAGATGGGGTTACGGTGTTATCAATTTAAGATATCAATTAATAATCACAGCAAAGGTATAAATAGTCCATGGTTGGACAAAAGTTCAGAGTAAAATAGCTTATATTTTTATACTCCATGTCAATAATAATGGTTTTAATAAAGTTATAGAATTATTATACAAAAGAATTAGCAGTAAGTAGTATAAAATTTTAGCGATAATTAATAACAAATACAGCAATTATCTCTATCTCTAAAATGTAGTTTTTCCGCCTAAAAAAGAAACGATGAACCATTTAGTTTTGCACAGCTGCTATAAAAAATAATTGGTAGTATATATATGCTTAATTGTGGATATCCCATGAGCATAACTATATTTATTGACTATAGCAATAAGTTATAAAGGTAAGAAAAATGATCATGGAAAAACATTGGATCCGATCTGTAAAGAGAAAAATGATCATGGAAAATCTTTCTAGTTTTATAGCACTATATGGTTAATTCTATTACTAACCTTGCCAGCCAAAGAGCAGTAAAAATTGTAACAGTACATAAAATAAATAGTGCACCAGAGCAGTACAAAATGAAATGAAAAGGGAGGACATCATAAAATTAGCCAATGCCTAATAATCTCAACTGTAGAAAAGATATCTATAATGAGAAGGCAGTGAAGTTATTTCATTGCAAATGAGAAATGTTTTGCCTATATATAGTCTTTTCTTCAGTAACTGACCTCTTCTTAAACTATATGTTTATGTACATTGTGAACAATAGACTATCTCAAAGTTCATTACATTATAGCGTAGGAGCAAGAATCAGATTCTTCATCTCCCGAGTCACTTGATTTGCTGCAAAAGGAACTTAGCATATAACTATCTTAGATATATACTAAAGCTTTGTTTAATCTAGTCTCTCTTACTAAAATCCAAAGGATACCCGTTAGTTCTTTAAAAATAAATAGGGCTACCGCACCTATCAACATACCAACAGTAAATACAAAGTTCCCCAGTCAAAATAGCTAAACTCAATGACAGTAAAATGGTAAGTGCAAAATAACAAATCTAACACTCTCTACCTCTAAAGTCTTGAAGTGTTTGAATCAAATACTGTAGATCTATACTAAACTCTATTGCACAAGCACTAAAATGAGACATCGTGGTGTTTGCATGATCAATCATTTCCAATTGCCGCAAATCAACATCTATCTCCTATATAAAACATTGACTTGTAGAGAATCTTCTGATCGGATCACACAGTAGCATTTTCTGCAAAATTTAAAATGATTATCACTAGAAGTAAAAAAAAAGCACATAATTCCATTCATTTCACCATTCTATGATTGATTAAATGCATCATAATTTTTAAATTCATGTATTCATTTCATCATAATTTAAGCATTCAATTCAGGGACAATAACTGCACACTGCACATCTACGTGTTCCTACTAATATATAGATAAATGATTGCAACATGTTCTTACTAAGAAAACCAAGTTTCAAAGGTAATAGAAGTTTCAATAAGTGAACTAAAACCAAGCAATCCAGCTCCTTAATAGAATATTAAACGTCAAATCTATTATGTTATGCATTAGGAGATGTAGTAATGCGCATGGAGCTAGTTGGATGTAAGGGTAGACTTGGGTTTTGGCAACTCAAAAGGTTTTAAACTAAATTACTATCAACTCAGATCTTACATTGCAAATGTAATGAAACCAAAGCATTGTTTCCAAATTCATACTGAAGAAACGGGTACGCTGTTTAATTTAATGTAATTGCAAACCTCCAAAGAGTATTGATATGTAAAAATTACACATTATGGAAAAGTACTTGTTGTCAATGAATGGACACTATTGTACATTGGATGTTTTGGCATAGACACTATTGTTATCATTTTAGCCATCTTAAAAGCATACTATAAAAATAGTACATTGGATGTGAATAGTTCAGAGGAAGATGGTTCTACTATTGCCAAAGATAAATTATATAGTTTTGGTGTTTGCAATGTCTCGGCAAAACAATTAAACAATTGGGAGACTGGAATAAACTAATAAAAGAATAACAAATTCAATGGAATCAAAAGGAAATAAATATACACTGTATGTATAGCAGTAGACCATGGACTATGGAATAAATAGTAGGATGATTAGCGTTATTATGTGATTTGCACATTGTACACTTAATATGCAAATGAATACTCAATTCAGGTTTTTTTTTTGTTTCCCTGTTTTTAAATTATATGCTTCTACTTCACGTAAAAATTATAGGAACTGAGTTTCTAATTCAAAGAAAAAAGCAAGTCTCAATGCTTGCAAAGAGATTAGCTGGCCAGGACCTGTCCATGACAAAGGCATTATTTTATTATTGCCAAACAAGAGGAAAAAGGTGTTAATTTAAAGCTATAATCAACAAAGTTCCCTTATATTTTTGATTCAGGATTGATATGAAGTTTTGTGAGTAGATGTTTGCTTCCACAATGGTCGATCTGAAGGATCTGTAGATTTGAGGCCGACGTCGACCATATTAGGGGTAAAATGAGATTTGACAGTAAGGTTTGAGCAGCGTCGAAGAGATAAAGATATGATGTTTGGAGTTTGTGTTTAATGAAGTGGATTTAGTCTCGATACTTTCTAGAGTTAAGGTTAGGAGTTTGGGCTAGGTTTCATTGTTTTCTTAATTTGGGCTTGTGCTTAGTTTAGTCTGTGTATATTGTTTTGCCTTTTTCTGGTTTGATATTACTTCGTATATATTTTTGAAGCAATAAAGATTAAGTACCAAGTTCAAAAAAAATCATGTAAATATTTTTATTATAAAAATGAATGAAAATAAGAATTTACCAAAGATTCATATATTCGATCAAATCCCACAATACTCCAGTTTCCATGTAATTTTTATTCATTGAATACTTTATCACTTAAAATATTTTCCATCACTAATAATATTTCCAATTTATAAATAATAATTATTCAAAAGTTCGCTATTATTCCCAAAAATATTTCATTTTAATTAATTAGTTCCCATCCAATTAATTACTAATGTGATCTCATCATAACAATGAAGAATCAAAAATATGCAGTTCAATTTCATATCAACCAACATAATATCATTGAATCAACGAATTCTAAGGAAATAAAAATGTAAATTATAATGACGAGTTGTCAAACTCACCAAACAATTCCAATAAGCATAATGAACTCAATTCCATCTAATTTAATCATATTACCAACAATTTACCAATCAACAATCAGAGGAAGCAATCAAAGGAAATCATATCATTGGAATTCTAGGCAATAGATGCGAGTTATAGAGATAACTCACCTTATTGATGCTCTTCTCCTCTCAACTAGCTTCCCAAAATCCCCAAATCGACCATAGTTTCAAAACCCTAGCTTGCACACCTCATGCTTTGCGGCTTCAGATGAAAGCCCACTATAGCAAACCTTCACCATCATCACACCATTGTCGACCATCCACCTCATAATAATACCAGCCGACATCACCGCCCACTACACTAAGCAGTCATGCGCTTTTGTTTGCATGCCTACCTATAACGCCTTAGTCACCCATGACAAATAACCACATGCAAAACATTTAAATTGATGCTTTTGATGTGCGAGCCTCTCCGTTTTTCTAGAGAAATCATACCCATAGCTATAGGAAACAAACCTGCAAATATAAAAAATATAAAAACAAAATTTAGTAAAATGTTAACTTAATTATGATACTAGACAATAATTAAAAACTAATATCACAAATGAACTAAATTATGATATTATCAAGTATAACATATTTAAATTCTGATACCAACTGTTATCTAAATTCCGATACCAAATATTAACTAAAATCTTAATGCACAACAGTGCCAAAACTGTGATACTACACAAAATAACTTTATTCAAATCCTGATATCAAATATTAACTAAATTTTCATAACACGAAGTAATTTACCTCTGATATGAAATGGTTTAACTATTCTCAAAATTTGATAGATTAGGGTTCCTGACTCGTCGAGTTCACAACTGCTGAAGAGTGAAATTTTGAAGATCGGAGATGGAGTACAAAAGCTGAATTTCATAGATTAGAGATGGAGTAGAACTTCTATTAGGGTTATTTTGTTTTAGGAGGGAAATGAAAATTGTTGAGTGTTATATTGAGAGGGAGATGAAATTGGGTGTGTTTTTGGGAGGGAGACGAAAATTTGGGGCCAAAGCGTTGCATATGTACATACAAAACAAATTGTGTAAAAAAACAAATATTTAAAAGGTAAACAATAAAGCTTTAGAATAATGCGTTGTTAAATGGTGCTATAAAAGACACTTTTTGTTGTAGTGACTTCATGGTAGATAAATCTCATTCGGACAAAGTATGGAAACTTAAAGGGTCATATGAGATTTTTTTTGATAAGCAGAACTATTATTTCAAGTTCTCTAATGAGGAGGGTAAGCTTAATATTCTTATGAAAGAACCCATCTTTATCAAAGGACAGAAGTTCATTGTCTCGAAATAGAACCCTTCCTTTGCATCAGCTCAAGCAACAGTTAAGTCTATTCCAATATGGGTCCATTTTTATAGGATTCCTATACTTACATGGTCATTGTTGGGCATTAACTGGCTTGCGTGCCATCTAGGGAGATTAATTTGTTATGATGAAAATACTGAAAGAATGAAACGATTTGTGTATGCCAAATGCTTAATTGAAATATCCCCTAATAAGGAATTGCCTGATTTTATTGTTGTGGGTGATGATTCATGTCCTAATGTTTTGATTGAATATGCTTGGAATCCTCTGATATGCACTCATTGTAATGTGTTTGGTCATGCTTCTAGTCATTGTGAATTTAGTCAAGAAACAAAAAAGAATGAAGTTGGTGATAAGGAGAAAACTGACAATACTGTGGATGGAGCTGGTGATTCATGCAAAGTTAAAGACAAACAAAGTAATGGTAAAGTGTTGTTCTCTGTTAGCACAAGAAGGAAAGCGAAATCCGTTCAGAAGGTATGGAGGAAGATTTAACCAATTTTTGATGCTATTGATGTGGTTGATATCACTAATGTTACAGCAAATAATAAGGAGAATGAAACTCAGGCAGGTGTTATAGACAGTGTGGAAGTATCAAGTGAAATTGGAAAAGATAAATGAAAGGAGTCTGACTTGAATAATGGAATATTACTAGAGGCCAATATGAATGGTCTTGGTTGTTCAAATGTTGCTCCCATGCATGACATACAGCCTTCTTCTTTGCATGGTTCATATGATAAGGTTACAGCTGATGTGGGTTTGGAAAATTCTATTTCAACTTTAAACCCTTTTTCTATACTTCAACTATTGAACAATGATTCTCTTCCATCAGGAAAACTTACTCTCTCCCAATTCTCCCCAAATTGATGACTCTGCGGGGATTCCCAAAAAATTTTCAAGTGCTCTCTTACTGACTTGCACAATGACATGCACGTATCTCCATCTTCCCTTCCTCTTCATCCCCCTCCTCTACCTTCTTCAGGTTCACCTTTCAAATCTCCTTACCCTTCAATTTCATTGCCATCCCACTTATTCAATGATATTATTCCATATGATACTAATCCTTCCACTAGTATGGCATCTGACCTAAATCATTCAACTCGTAATTAGTCTAACTTGGAATCATCTCCACAATGAAGATGTGGTAGGCCCAAGAAATTTGTTCCTTCCTCAAATGATAATGACAATGGAATCCAATACGCCATAACTCAATCTGCAATCCAAATATCCAATTCTGATGATATTACTGGTTCACCCATTGGTGTCAGAACCAGGTCTTCCTTATCTAAATCTCAAGATGATTGACATGATAAGGTTTTGGAATATTAGGAGTGCTAACTCCCATGCCAAACAATTGGAAATTAGCAACTTTATAACTACCCATAATATTCAACTGATGGCTGTTGCTGAGACTAAGCTGAATCATTCAACTACTAGTAAAGCTGTGTCTCTAATTAATCGTAATTGGAGTTTTATCCATAATCTGGCTCAAGCTCCTTTTGGTGGGATCTTGATTATGTGGAATCCTTCCATATTTTCCCTTAATCCTACATGTGTCCATAGACAGTACATTCATTCCCAAATCATTCATATCCCTTCTGCTTCCGAATTCTTCTTAGCAGTGGTCTATGCTGAAAATGGTGTTTCTCATAGACAATTGTTCCTTAATAAACTTCATAGTATTCACACCTCTAACTCTCTTTGGCTTTGTTTTGGGGACTGGAATTGTATGCAACTATCTACTGATAAAAGTGGTGGTTCTCCACTTTCTTATCAACATACTAGGCCTTTAAATAACTCCATTTATAATGCCCTTCTCCTCCCTATTGCTTCATCTGGCTGTTTTTATACTTGGAATAACTCTAGCAGATCTGTAATAAAACTCTTTGTGTATTGGATGGATCTTATCAAAATTTTGCCTCTGTGTTGAAATGGCCTAAGCTAAATACCTTCATTCCCCCTCCATCTTTGTCTGATCATTCTCCTTTGATTTTGGACTGGGGCATGGCTACTGAGAGAAGACATTCCTCATTTTCATTTTTTAATAATTGGACTGATAACCTTTGCTTTTTAAGTATTGTTGCTAACTGCTGGAATATGCATGTTTTTGGTTATCCTATGTTCATTTTGCAGACTAATCTTAGGCAGTTTAAGAACAAGTTGAAGAGTTGGGCTAAGGCAAATTATGGGAATGTAAGTAGCATCTCTTCTTCGATTAGAGATAATTTGTTGCAGGTGCAAAGGAATATCCTTTCTGATCCAATAATGCTTTGCTTAATGAACAGGAAATAAATCTCAGGCTCAGTTTGTCTTTTGCTCTTTGGGAGGAGATCAAAATGGTTAGGCAGAAGGCTAGACTTAAATGGCAAATCCATGGGGGCAAGAACTCAACTGTCTTTCATAATTCCCTAAAGATAAAACATGCTTCTTCTCATATCAGTAATATTAATGTTATGTGTGGCAATTCTTGTAGTACTAATGATACTATTCAGGATGCTTTTCTGGCCTACTATAAGTTCCTACTTACCAACCATGACATGCCTGATATTTCCATGCATTCATTCTCTCAAGTTTTTCTTCCTACCATATCTAACAGTAATAAGGATCTTCTAATTAGGGAAATTTCTCCTGAGGAAATTAAGGATACCATTTTCCTTACGAAGGTATCTAGCAGCCCTGGACCTGATGACTTTAATGCCCATTTTTTCAAAGTCGCCTGGGAAATTATTAGGCATGATGTGACTAAGGCCATCCTTAGTTTCTTCAAACACAATAAGCTTTTAGCTGGAATTAATGCCACCAGCCTTACTTTGGTTCCTAAGATTCAACAACCTTCTTCTGTTACCAATTTAGACCCATTGCCTACTATAATGTTATATACAAAATCATCTCTAAAATTATGGCTGTTAGGAATAAGCATGTATTAGCTACCACCATTTCTCATAACCAATGTGCTTTCCTCCCTCATAAGGACATTACTGATGATATTCTCCTATCCAATGAGCTATTGAGAGGCTATAACAGATTTAATATCTCTCCCAGGTGTGTGATGAAATTAGATGTTCAAAAGGCTTATGACACTATTAATCGAAAATCAATCATATAGACTCTTTATAGAATGAACTTCCCTACCCCTTTTTTGGCTTGGACATTCACATGTATTTCTACAGTTAAATTCTCTATTTGACAAAATGGTGGTATCTTCGGTTATTTCGGTGCTACTCATGGCATTAGGTAGGGGGACCCCATTTCTCCTTACTTTTTTGTGTGCATTATGAAATTATTCACTAGCCTTATCAATAATGCTATGGCTCTTACGTGTATTGACTATCACCCTCTTTGTAAGAGCATGAAAATTTCCTCTCTCCTTTTTGCTGATGATTTAATGTTGTTCACTAAACCTAATGATAAGTCAAATAAATGGTGTTATGAATGTCCTGACTATATTTAAGCTATTAACTGGATTGGATATTAATAGATGCAAGTCCAAGATTAAAATTGCAGGGTTGGATGGTAATCATAAGTGTATTATTGCCGCATTATCTGGTCTATCTCCCTTTGATGAAAATGAGACTTATCTTGGTATGCCTGTCTGCTCCTCTAAGATCAGAACTAACCAATGTCTACAGATATTGAAAGAATCACTACTATATTATCTTCTTTGTCTGAGTCCTTCTTATCTATGGCTGGTAGGCTGGTTGTTGTTAAATCCATTGCTTCTTCTATGTGCTATGGAAGAAAACCAAACTCGTACAAGGCGCGATAGAGTAGGTGACCCTGCACAATTAAGCAATGTCATCGTAGATATACCAATTACGCTTCCGGACCGGTGGTAAATCATAGCAGCTACTACCGCCCACCTCGAGCCACACCCCCAAAATCAAAGGGCCCAAATCAATCACAAGATAATAGAATGTTATCGAAGGAGTGTATCCGATAAAAGGGGCTACCTTCTTAGCATGTCAATCGCTCTAGCTTTAGCCACCTTATGCCAACTCACGGGAGTCGGGTCCATGCATATACCTCAAAAGAATGCAGCCACCATCCTACTTCATTCTGAAATCTCCACCATGTATACAGTTGTCAAAGTGGTTTTCGGAGTTGGCAGAGAGTATGACAACTTTCGATTCCGGTCTCTTTAACAACCAAACGTTATTATAACACCGCGGTCATTTCAAAGTAATTATATTTCAAAACCAGAACATAATATCCATTTCAAAACTATATAAATATGGTATCCTTTTCGTTTCAAAAACCAAATCAATATGACATCATTTTCAAAAAAAACCGAATCAATATAATATCATTTTTATTTCAAATATATCCTTTTTTCGAAATCATAGCACTTTCAAAGTTATAACGCTTCGAGATCAAAACACATGAACTATATCACTTTCAATTCATAATCCTTTGAAACTCAAACTTTGAAACATAACTTCCACCAATTAAATGATTAAAATATTAAAATACTTTATATAATAAACAAGCTTCTTCAATTTTACAAATCAACACCAAAACAACTCGAATTTCTAAATTTTATATTTGACCAAACCAAAATCAAAAACTTCAATTCAATTCGGTTTCCAAATAAACTATTCCAAATTTTATCGATTTCAAAGCAAATTTGATCCATAAAATAAACCATTTCAAATTCAATATATTTCAAACTTTAAGTATTCAACAATTTCAAAACTAAGCTTGATAATTTCACATTTATATCAAATTCAATTTTCTATTATTTATTTTCGAAATATTTACTTAATAAATCCATTATCATTTAAATAAAACCTAGATTACAACTAACTAAATGTTTCCTTCAATTTATTTATACTTGAAATATTTATCTAATTCACCTTAAACAAGATCAAGTTATGAATCATATCCTTTACAAACCTCAAATATCATAGGTTCCAAATCGATTTCATTCAATAAATTTCTACATTTAATACAATTTCAAATCAATTTCAAATCTATTTACTTAGCCTTAATTTTATTAAAAATCAGTATAAACTCTATATAAAATATAATTTATACAAGTTCTTAACCATAATATATTTTAATAAAATCAATCTTTATTTTAAACTTGTTTTGTACCAAACAAATTTATACATAGCTAAAAATCAAGAATTTGACTATATATATAAAGTAACATTTATATAATATCTGAAATCAATATTTCTATAAAACCATATATTTCTTTACAAAACCATAGAAATCATTCCAAATATTTTTATTTATAGACCGCGGTGTCTATATATAATTTTCTATCCTATGGTCAAATGATACAGATATTTATCATTTTAATCTGCAATTTAAAATATAAATACGGTTATATATCATTTCAAACCACAATCCCAAATGAAATAAAAAATCCATAACAACTTGCAGTTTATAACGATATAAAATACAATATCCATTTATCCAATATCAATCATCAAACATTTATCACAATCATCATCCAATTCAATCAATAACATCGATATATTACAGATAATAAATAACAGGTATTTACTGGCAGTTTATATACAATAATAAATTAAATACTATTTTATCCATATAAATTCAAATAAACTGAGATGATGATGCAAAATATGCCAAACAGTCATAAATAAATTTCTAATCACATCATAAATCGATTTAACAAACATAAGAAATTTTAGAAGTTGTGAGTGGGTTAAAACACTCACTTTTTGAATTTAAATCCAATTTAAACCCAAAATTTGAACAGTCTCAGAATTCATCCAACCTGCGTAAAAAAGTCCGGAATTTCAATTCGATCCCGCCAAAACTAACTGCGCCCTAGTTGGACCTTGTACGTAAAAGTTATTCAAGTTAGAAGGTGATTTAATTATTGTGCTTAAATAAATAAAAGAAAACAACAAAAAAATCATCACTAGAGAATCTCGATCCCATCCCTCAGCAACCCTAGCACATGCAAGACAAATAATCAATGTCGCCTATACGATGCTCGCCCACAACTCAAGCCTCCGGTCGCAACCTGCCAGAGCCGCCCGAGCTCACGTGACCATGAGGTCCCCTTCACCAACGCCGATCGGCACTCGAAACCCCCAGCCGCCACAATGAAAACCAAACCCTAATCCAATTGATCCCGACGATGTGGCCGTCAACTCCTCGCCTATCCTACGCTGATGTGATCCCCTCGCGACTCTCCACAACCTGGTGCCTTTGGTTCGTCGATCGGAAGAAGTTGATCAACGCGATTTTAAACGGTCGAAAATGATTCCCTGAATTCTGTACAAATGGTAATTCAATTTGGAAAACGAATTACAGATCTGAAACGCGCTTGTCGAGAGCTTTCCAACGATATAATATATGATATAGTTTGAAGTGTTTTAATTTTGAAGTTGAAATTTGAATTGGAATTGAACTGAGGAGTTTTAAGGTCTCAGCCATTGGAAAGAAGAGGAACAAAATTTTTTATACATACATAAATGAGAAATAGAAAGGCTACTAGGGTTTATAATAGGATATATATATATATAGGTAAAGCTGAGAAATAGAGGAAATGATACGATTGGTTTGGACCGTTGAACGATAAATGGCCCGAAAAGCTCGTTCTGACTCCAGAATGCAATTGGGTCAACCCATATGTCAAAATAGATGTTTTTGAATATTTTAAAATCAATGGAAGAGATTTCAAGTTCAAATTCCATCGTATGAAGAAGTTATGCTAAAATCAAGTTATTTCAAATCAATTTCAATTGATTTCGATTAAATTGATTTCAAGGCGTTTCGAGTCCGTACGATCAAGTCTGATTGCTACAAAACTTGAAATCCTATAATAATTCACCGTTACGGATCTGATGAAAGTAGTTTCGTTGAAATCTGAGCCAGTGGCCAAAATGGCTATTTTCACGTTATTAAATTAAACTAATATTTAATTAATTAAATCACTTTTTTCATTTCAATTTTAATAATTCACAAATTCCATCATTTTTGATTTCTTAAACAATTACAATAATTTAAACAACTTTGATATTAATTCAAAGTTAATTGATTTACCCACTACCATTTTTAATTTCAATTTTAACAAATTCATTGACTATCAATTTAAAATCCAATAAATCCATTTATTTGATTTCAAATCCATATTCGATAAATTATTGTCAAATGGATGAAATTTAACATTGGTCCATGATCTATTACATTAGCATTCTTAAATTTCATCTTAATTTTCAATTAACGTAATATTTAGATATTTAATTTCATTTAATTGCAATTAATCCAATTATTATAGTTCAAATCCCAATAAATTGATAAATATTTATTTTCATTCTTTCAATTCAACAAATTGTCCTAATATGAATAACATTAACATTATTACCTTAATTTACGTTCAGTTACTATTAATCAATATATTATTTCATTGGTTAATTGAATACTTACTTTTATTCACTTATTTTCTATTTTATAACCAAGTGCAACAATTTACACTATTTCATTATTGGGATTCCACTTCAACTGTCAATAATTATTTTTAATTACCATTGCTACATTTTATTTTAGCATTCGCTTCATTATAAATTATAAAGTTTTTATTTCATCCAGATTTATTTAAAAAATATTATTAATTTAACAATTTTAATTATTGAAAATTTACGGGTCAATACATTTTGTTTTTAGGTTTTCAAAATAAATACATCATTCTATACATTAGAAAATTTCTGAAACTTTTGGTCAGGAAAACAATTTCTTCATCATTGTCATCGTTAGAATCTTTATCGTCGTTTATTGCATCGAAAGTGATTGATTTCTTTATGTTTCCTTGATTTCCCTTCTGCCCTACATTTATGCTTCATAAGACATTAAATTGCCTATTAATTCTTCAATTTTTTTAGAATATTAATATCATTAGCCTCTTCAATTGCCAATGTCTTTTGATCCCATTTTGAGAAGAGTGAATTGAGGATTTTTCTAACTTGATCCTCTTCAGAATTTTTTTTTACCAAATGCAACTAATGAATGCACTACATCATGAAATCTATAGTAGATGTTAGAAATGGACTCATTTGAATTCATCTTAAACAACTGAAACTAATTAGTTAATATAGAAATTGTAATCGTTTTCACTTTACAAGTGCCCACATGTGTGACTTGTAGTGTCCTCCAAATTTCATATGCTGACTTACAAATAGACATTCTATTAATTTCATTTTTACTTGGTGAACAAAATAGAACATTCATGGCTTTAGAATTATTCTGTGCAAATGCCTTTTTGATCAGAAGTCCATTGTGCAAAATTTGTTTGTGTTTCATCATACTTATTTTGTGTAACATTTCAAATACTAAACCATTAGATTGTAAATAGATCTTTATCCTACATGACCAATAAGTGTAATTATTGCCATTAAAAAGTAGGGGTCTAGAAATATATTATCCTTTGACAAAACTGTTAACAAATACGCTAAACTGAGTACAATCCGGTGTGAAATGATTTGAATTGAATATGACATTTTGATATATATATGAAATGATTTTGAAAATGTAAAAGAACCATCTGGTGTGTAATAAGCGGTTGGTTGTTAAAGAGATCGGGATCGGATATGGCCATACTCTATGCCAATGCCGAAAACCACTTTAACAACTATGTACATGGTGGAGATTCCAGAAATGAAGTAGGATGGTTTTGCGAACGATCTCTATATGAGGTATGATGTGACTCTGACTCCCATTAGTCTGCTTAGATGTGACTAAAACAGGAGCCATGCCGGGCCAAGTGAGATCATTCCTCCGATCGGGCACACTTCTTCGATACTATATTCTAACTTTGGGATTTATTTAGTGGCCACCCTTGATTTTGATTTGGGATTGTGTTCCAAGGTGGACGGAAGTAGCTGCTATGCGTTACCACTGGTTCGGATACGCAATTGGTATATCTACCCTGGCATAGCCCTGAGTGCCGTGTTCACATGCCCTAGAGCGCCTTCTACGAGTTTTTTTTGCACCAAACCTAAGGAGTGCCCTCTGATAGCCTCGAGTTTACGAAGGAGTTACGGTATTGTATAGACTATGGAAATATATAAAATGTGTTAATAGGGATATAGGTAACGCCTTAAAGTTATTTTAATACTTTTACTTTGCTGTAGACATATTATAATAGCGCATTGTACTGACAGTAGATAGTTTAATAGATCATTAGAAGATGGAAACTCCAAACATCGCTTAAGTTATTGCGCTCACGTTAGATACTGAATAGGAGATGTCAAACCCTATAAGCATCTCTGACGCTGTTCCACTCATATTAATTTACCGTTGATTTAACTTACATAAGATCTTTTAGTTTTGACTCGAGTGTTTTGTCTTTCCAATTCGCTCGGGTCAGCCTAAGCATTTCAGGGTTGAAGACCTTATTTCTGGAGGATGAAGACAAAGATTTGTAACTATTATTATTATGATATGCATTCCACTGCATCATGTTGTTCCTCTACATTTATTTATCTATTCCTTTTATGTAACTTTGATTTTTGTGTTATAAAAGATTAATCAAATGTCTTTATAAAACAGCTTCATGAACTGTTATTTGATTATTATATTTTGTCATTCCGTTATGAGATTCTGTATTTGCTTTATTTCTTCTCTTTTTCTTATTTCCCCCCTAACAATCTGTCCCTCTGAATGGTTTGAGTTTGACATGTGTCTCTGCTTATGCACTTGGAGGGTGCAACCTGATAGGGGGGTTCTTGCTTCTGGGTTTGGTAGCAAATAAATGACCCTTACTCCTACATGTCCCACGGGGTTGGTGCATTCGAGAGGCTGGTCGTAAAAGAAAAACACAGGTACGGTTGTATGCTACGGTGGGCGTTACCCCACTGGCGAAGTCTCATTATAGTTGGTATCGGAGCTTTGGTTTAACGATAACCTTAGCTTTATAGGGTCTGATCATTAGAAATAGAGCAGTAATACCCTAGAATGGGTCGCTGAGTGTATATACGAGAGAGCGTATTTGTTAGTGTTATAAAAGGGTTTTAATATTAATCGTTTTGTATTTATAAATTCTGGTTGGTGCATAGGACGCTATGACATCGATAGGAATTTCTAAACACTTAACATGATAAATCGACACAATATTGTTTTGGAATATAAGTAAATGAAATAATTTTTCCTATTATATATTTTGCATATAAAATAACAATTTTATAAATGATATATTTGGTTTTAATATATTGTTTGTTAGGTTGTGAAATTTATGAATATTGGATGAGAAATGAGATTGTAAATAAAATAAATATAAATTGGAAATTTTAGAACTTAAATTCTGAGATTTCTGAAAAAAAATTCTTTCAAATGATTTTGGAATATAATTATAATATTATTATTTAGAAGCATTTTTTGATATAAATATTTCAATATGATTTGAAAGAAATGTTTTAAAGGAATTTTGGAATGAAATAAGTTTGTACTTCCCTCTTAGTCGCTAGAAAACAATTTCGGTGAGTGCACGCATCATCGACGTTCATTTTCAAGTTCCAAAGTGGGAAGACCGTTGTAGTTATTTTACTGCACAATTTTTTTGATAAATTAATCTCGAGTTTGAATTACAAATAGGATTTGATATATATAAAGGATATGATGATATATATATATATATATATATATATTATTTTAAATAATTGAAATGGAACCCAGTTGTTTGGTTCTTAAGTTCCTATAAATTAGAAATTGAAATTATTGTAATTGATGAAATCTTGACTATATTAATAAGTCGAAATTTCAAAAGAAAATAAGAAATTTGATAATAAAATGATTGATGAAATGGATAAGAAACTGAAATTTTGAAAACTGCAAATAAAAAGGAAATGAAAATAAGAAATGGTAACTATAGAAAATTTTGTTAACTCAATAAATAGGAGAAACTTGTGTAACTTTCTATTCCATTCTAAAAGATATATATATATATATATATATATATATATATATATATAACTTACCAAAATATTAAAAGTTGTAATGTCAAATAGGAATATGTAATGGAATATGATACAAGTAAAACATAGTAATGAAGATGTTCAGTGGATTCTTTATAAATAAGAATTTTGATATTATAATTGATATAAATGTGAGAAATGCGGATTACGGATCTTAAGGCTGGAATAACACTAGAGGGGGGTGAATAGTATTTTGTGGATTTTCTAAATCTTTTTGAAACTTATATAATATAATCACCAACAAATGCAATTCATAGACACGGATATAATCACAGTATCAGACGCAGATGCAAATACTAAATAAAAGCAGCAAAAGAAAGAACACAACAGGAATTTATACTGGTTCAGAGTTACCCTACATCAGTCCCATACAATCCTACGGATTTCTTATCAAATTAATCTCCCAAATTACACCCTCGGTTTCAAGGCTACGAGGTACACCATCCTGTATTCGAGTTTACCGCAACTCTCTTGATTTAACCTGGCTACAAGATCACCAATTGATTTCCGAGGCTACAATCACACCTAATTGATTTCAAGGCTAAACTGCACTTTTACTCAATATTTTGATTTACAAAAGATATTATAACTATGAATAGCACTGAGATCTTATGGAGAAAGTGGCAAAAAATCAAACAAGAGATAATCAAGTTTGATTCACTTGGTATTTTGGTAGAGTATAGTTTAGGATTCTTTAGAATAAATGTGGAAGATGAAGAGGGGAGAAAATAAATGAAATCTAATGATAAATTCATTTAGAACTACTGGTATTTATAGTAGCGCAAAAGCCATATCTATTCGTGAAAGGATACGACGAATGGACACTTCTTTTGAAAACTTGAATTTTGAACTTAATGGACACATGTCGACATGGGGGGTTGAGGGATGTCGACATGCTCTAGGAAAATTTGATGTTTTGATTTTCTTATTAAAATTGGTTTCTATAATTTGTCAAAACAATTTCTAAACTTCGTAAATACATTTGAATATAATTTATACATATAAAAGAGTTTAGAAAGTAATTTTTTAATATATGTAATCTTAATCTATAAAGTGATTGAAATCTGAATATATGAATATTTTAAAGCTAAATATTTAATAATATAGATGGTTTAAAACAAGGACAATTTTGAAATCAAAATATTAAAAATGATAAAAATAGTTTCGAGGCTAAAATATTTAAAACCAAGAGAGATGTATTTTTTTCGAAAAGAAAGTTTTGAAAACTGTTGTTAAAAAACAAGAGACATTTTTGAAAAGCATTTTTATAAAATTAGTATATATCAAAATCGAACCACTATATGTTCCACCAGATATTGTCGTAGGTTCCATCCCACGAGGGTCCATCCCTTTAACAGGCTCGAAGTGGATTCCATTCCACGAATAAATTTCGGATAAAGATGTAAGTGCTTTCAAGAAGTTTTAACATAATTCTAGACTTAATGCTTATCTTGTACTCTTGAAATCCTGAACTCTTGATATCTTAATACTCATGAGTTTTCAATCTTGATATCTTGAATATGTATAACATACAGTCTTCATTCTTGATACCTGCATGTTTATATCCTGCATATACATATATATCTAAACTATAATGTTAGTATTTATATTTTATAACAAGTCCTAAGGTTATTTTCATGAAAACCATCATCTCAAGGACTAACAATCTCCCCTTTTTGATGATGACAGCCTATTTTTATAAAATATACTTCTCCTTCACAATAACTCCCCCTAAAACTAGTAACTCCCCCTTAATCTAAGCCTAACTATTCAACTACTCTATTTTATATTTCTCCCCCTTTGTCATAAACAAAAACCAGTCCTAAACTGATGTAACTCCTCCTTAGTCTTATACTGAACTACTTGTGACAAATTACGACAGAGTATACATAAAATAACATAAATTAATATTAAAGACATGATATATACTATGTTTCATATGATGTTATACAATCCATTCAAACCAAATCAATTCTAATCAAAGCAAATCAAATCATACAGTTCAAAAACAAGCAATTCAAACCATAAGGAAATCAAATATTTCTAGGAACTTCAACCCATCCTTCTTCGAAGATAGGATCCTTTTTAATATCTTTCCAATCATCATTATCTTGAATCAAAGTTCTGACAGGATTTGCATCGATATCATCTTTGTTTAGGCGAAAATACCTAACAAAGGGCGTCGAAATGCTTCTCTTATTCTTTTATCAACTGCATTTGACATAGTTCCTAAGTGCCTTTAAATACGGAGAATAAAAGTCATTATATTGTTGAGTGAATTGAGAGTTCACGTAGAGTTTAAGAAGAGGAAGCCATTTTTGATAACTAGTTAAGAAATGCAAATAGAGATAAGTAGAAATGGGAGATTACAAATTTCTGGAAGAAACAGTTGTTTAAATAGGCATAAATTCGTTTAAAATGAATAGGCACAAGTTAGTTATTTATTTTCGAAATTTTAAAAATAACCAAATTAGATAGCTATGTCGACAAAGGGGGTAGAGGTACGTCAACATGGGCCTGTTAATCTATGTGTCTTATTTATTTTATGAATAAGTATGTATATATATAAATTTATATACTATACTAACATTTATTCCAGAGATACGATAATGTAGAAAAACATAAGATATATGATTTTTACTAATAGATGAGGTGATACATAAGATACAACATAATATGATAAAAAGAACAATACAAGCTCACAAAAAACAAGCTAATACATCACAACCTAGTTTTTAGAATGTGCTAGAGGATGAGGAGGATGATGATAAGCCAAGTTTTCAACCAACTTTAGCAAAGAATTTGTTCATGTTAGTAGACATTTTATCCAATATCTTACTAATGGATCTTTTGAGAATCCATTGATTTTCCACTATAATCTTTTGATTTTTGAGGAGTGTTTTGTTGGAAGTAAAGTTAGTATTGGTAGGATATTCAACACTTTCCAAGGAGGTATCTTCATTTTCTTCTTCTATTTCCATTTCACTCCTTCTTCTTTTTCATCTTTTTCATCTTTTTCTTCTGTTTCTTCCTTCATATCTTCATGTGCCAATCTTTCATCCTTTTTGGCAAGAGATTCATATTGTTAAAATATGAAGGGAATTTTCATGAGAGAAATGTTGGCATAATTAAACACTTTTATTGAAACAAATTCTTCCCTTTTGTAATCAACAACCAAAAAATTAAAAATCTGAGTGACATAGATTCCATGATACAAGGTATTCTCACCTATTTCCAAATTCTTAGGACGAAGTTCATCCATAATCACTTACGCCCAACTAATGTCATAATGACCAAAAATAGAAAAAAGAGCTTTACAAACTTTTAAAGTCGGGTTATTGAAATTTTCCGATCTAGGAGTAATAGTTTGTTGCAAAAGAAGATTGACAATACGTGCTTTCAGACGAAAGTTACGATTTTTAAATTCAAAGTTGTAATCTCCTTCGAAAATGTGATGAAATATCTCATGATCATGTTCATCAAAATTAAAAGTAGAAAGATCCATTCCTAAATTCTTACAATTAAGAATGTTTCCTCAAATTTCACAATTTAAAACAATTTTAATGTTTTTAATATTACTCCAAATTTCATTTTCATTTCCTTCATAAAAACCGCAATTCAAATTCACGTAGAAAATTTTAATAAGATTTGGGTAACAAACAAAATCATTTTCAGAATTATCAAATATACTAAAAATATGATTCTCTTCAAGAAGAGTATTGATTTCATAAGTAGAGAAATCGCTAAAGATAGAAAACTTTTCTGTATGAACTTTTCTGTAATTAGCATAGCTTATATAAGCCATGATTGCTTCTGGATCATTGTAGATACTCTTTAAGTGGAAGGAGTGCTTGAAGAAGCCATTTTTGAAGAGAGTAGACAGTTTGAAAGAGTGAAAGAGAGTTTGAGTTTTAAAATGAAAGTGAAAAGTTATGATAAGATAATGGAAATAAATAGATATTCAATAGACATGTTCTTTGGTCAAGAGGTACCTTTCCAAAACATTGGATTTGGTGAAAAGGTGGAGCAAAGTTCAAAGATTTGAATTCAAATTTGACTTTCAAATTTCTAACAAGGACGTCGACATCATGGGTAGGGTCATGTCAACATGGGTTAGAGAATTCACGTGACTTATCTTTTCCTATATACTTTAATATATATATATATATATATATATATATATATTCACATACTATTTTTAATGTCTATATATTTTCTGAAGTAATATTAAATATAATAATACTCTTTTAATAAAAAAAAATATTATAATATTAAAATAATAAACATAGTAATAAAAAAATTAAAATTCAAATAACACATAATTTGGAAGACAATTAAACAATCAAACAATTTTAAGCAAAATAATTTTAACCAATATATTATAAACGTGTACCTTTTTGTAGATTCGTATCTTCGAGATCATCAGAATCATAAATAGCTGTAAAGCATATATTTGAATTTTTTGTCTTCTGATCATCGTCACTTGAAGATGAGTCTGAGTTTGAGTTGTCTAGCATAGCAGTATACGCTCTTTTCCTTTTCTTTGTATAATCATTGCTTGCGGGAAACTTATGCTTATCAAGATACAGACAGTCTCTTTTGAGATGGTTTAGTTCGTCACAGTTGAAACGTTTGACATGGTTTGGTACTTCATTATGATTTCCAGAACTGTGATCATTCTTTTTGAATTTTTTTATCTTTCTGTGTTTCAGAAACTTTTCGAAAATTCTTTGTCATGAAAGCTATTTCTTCGTCGTCATCACTTCCTGAGTCTGATCCATCTGTTAATGCATTGAACGCAATTGACTGCCTATCAAATGCCTTGTGGTCTCTTCTTCCTTGAATTTGTACTTCGAACGACATTAGATTTCCAATCAATTCTTCAATCTTTAAAGTACCAATATCATTTTCTTCTTCAATTGCAAGAGTTTTCTGATCCTATTTCGGAGTAAGAGAATTTTGAATTTTTCTGACTTGAACTTCTTCAGAAAAACATCCCAATGATATTAGAGAATGGACAATATCCTAAAATCTACTATACATATCTGAAATGGACCAATTAGAATTCATTTTGAATAATTGAAAATGATTTGTGAGTATGGGTATTTTGGTCTATTTGACTTTGATTGTTCCTTCATGAGTAACTTGCAAAGTTTTCTAGATATCATATGCACACTTACAAACAGATACTCTATTGAATTCATTCCTATCAAGTGAACAAAATAAAATATTCATGGCTTGGGAATTATTTTGTGCAATAATCTTTTGGTCGGCAGTTCACTGTGCAAAACTAGTTGTGGGTTCAGAATATTCATTTTGTGTGATATTCCAAGTGTCTAATCCTATTGACTGTAAATATATTTTCATTCTACATTCCCAATATGCATAGTTACTGCCATTAAAAAGTGGTAGTCTGGTAGTAGACCGACCCTCTACAAATGAACCAGTGATAGTGTTAACAGAACCAGTATCAGTGGCCATTTTAAAAAAAATTCAAAATTCAGATTATGAAAACATTGAAAACCAATGCTCTAATACCAAATGTGAGAAATGCGGATTATGGATTTTAAGGCTGGAATAACTTTAGAGGGCGTGAATAGTGTTTTGTGGATTTTCTAAATCTTTTTGAAACTTATGTAATTTAATCAACAAATGCAATTCACATACACAGAAATAATCACAAAACCGAACAAAGATGCAAATACTAAATAAAAGCAGTAAAGGAAATAACGCATCAGGAATTTATACTAGTTTGGAGTTACACTACATCTAGTCCCGTACAATTGTACGGATTTCTTATCAAAATATCTCCCAGGTTACTCCCTCGATTTCATGGCTATGAGGTACACCCTCCTGTATTCGAGTTTTGAGAAACTCTCTTAATTTAACCAGGCTATAAGATCACCTAATTGATTTTCGAGGCTACAATCACGTCCAGTTGATTTCAAGGCTCAAGCGCACCTTTTACCCAACAGTTTGATTTACGAAAGATCCTATAACTTTGAATAGCACTGAGATCTTATGGAGCGAGTTGCAGAGAATCAAACAAGAGATAATCAAGTTTGATTCACTTGGTATTTCGCCAGAGTATAGTTTATGATTCTTTAGAATAAATGTGGAAGATGAAGAGGGGAGAAAATAAATGAAATCTGATGATAAATTCGTTTAGAACTACTGGTATTTATAGTAGAGCAACAGCCATATCTATTCGTGAAAGGATACGACGAATAGACATTTCTTTTGAAAACTTGAATTTTGAATTTAATGGACACCATGTTGACATGGAGGTTTGAGGGATGTCGACTTGCCCTAGGCAAATTTGATGTTTTGATTTTCTTATTAAATTGGTTTCTATAATTTGTCAAAACAATTTCTAAACTTTATAAATATATTTGAATATAGTTTAAACATATAAAAGAGTTTAGAAAGTAATTTTTTATTATATATATTCTTTAATAAAGTGATTAAAATCTGAGTATATGAATATTTTAAAGCTAAATATTTAAAATAAGAGATGGTTTAAAAGCAAGGACAATTTTGAAATCAAAACATTGAAAATGATAAAATAAGTTTCAAGGCTAAAATATTTAAAACCAAGAGAGTTGTCTTTTTTTGAAAAGAAAGTTTTGAAAACAGTTTTTAAAAAACAAGAAATATTTTTTTGAAAAGCATTTTTATAAAATTAGTGAATATCAAATTAAACCACTATATGTTCCACTAGATACTATGGTGGGTTTCATCCCACAAGGGTTCCATCCCTTTAACAGACTCGAAGTGGATTCCATTCCATGTATAAATTTTGGATAAAGATGTAAGTGCTTTCAAGAAGTTTTAACATAATTCTAGACTCAATACTTATCTTGTACTCTTGTGATCTTGAACTCTTGATATCTTGGTAATCATGAGTCTTCAATCTTGATATCTTGAGTCTCTATACTGTACAGTCTTCATTCTTGATACCTGCATGTTTATATCCTGCAAATACATATGTATCTAAACTATAATGTTAGTATTTATATTTTATAACAAGTCCTAAGGTAGCTTGTCATCAAAACCGTCATCTCAAGGACTAACAATAAACTTAAGTTATAAATTGAAATTCTACTAAATAGAAGGTAATAATAAAATGAGTAAGTAAAGGATTATGAACTTAAGTTAATGTTTGAAGCTATTCATAATTAAAGTAAATAATAAAATGAGTACTAAATAAAATTAAATGGCTATAACTTCAGAAAGTGTTAAAATGATCCAGAAACTAGATTTAATATTCAATGACACTATATAAGGAAATGAATGTAAATTAGAAAGTAAGAAACTTAAATATGAACTTATGCACTGATGAATATTAATATCTAATGGCAATCAAGTATATAAATTAATAAATGTGAACTAAACCACGACAAAATGTATGTAATACTTGAATAATGAATTCATTGGTTATTATAAAAAGTGAAATGGAAATGACTTGTGTGAGAAATGAACGTAAAGTTATGGAAAGAAATTTTCATTATGTGAATAAATAAAAAACAATGAATTTTTGTGAGCAATGAATGAAAATAAGAAAAAATTAAGTACCGAATGAATGAGAAATTGAATTTTTTTCTAAGAATAAATGTAAATTAAAGAAAAACATGATATGGATGGAAATTATGAACAATGAATGTTGTGAAAGGAAATTTATAAGAATAACTTAAATAATACTTGGATATCATTGTTTGTTTTGATTTATGGACGTTTGATACGTGATACTTTAAATTGTTCAAGACGTATGAATAATCCATTGAGTTTATCTAAAACTGTTGAGTAAATGGTATACTTAGTAGTTTACTTGTCATTCTATGCAATCAACAGTGAGTAAACTCGAACAAACCATTTGTTTTGCTTTATATGGAAGGATGGTTGATTAATTTTATTTCGTGTGATGATTGTTTGCTTTTATTTGCAAATGAATATTGTTTTGTTATATTGATTTGTTTTGTTGTTAATTAAGACAATATAAATATCACTCTCATACAATTATTAATGCTTTTTGATTATATAAGTGGAATACAGGTTATGAAAGCAATTGCTACTGCTTTTGATTTTATAAAATAAGCGTTATTTGATCAACAAATAGGTACGTTCTCCGATTACGGTGTTCAAGCGATATTATATTGTTTTCCCATGGTTTGGGATATATTATTTTGAAAAATATGATATACATTATTATCATTGATATTATTATTTCTGCCAGACCTCTCTGTATAAAAAAGACTGTCAAAATTTTCCGTAAATTTTGGACTTAGAAAATTTTGTGAAAGGTTTTCCAAAATTTTATTAACTTAGGTATAAAAGGACTTAATGATTATAAATTGATATATTTCATTTAAATTATTTAATTTTGTAAATTTATTTGTTTTTAAATTTAATATTTTAAATAAGTTATATTGATTGCTTAATCCCTTCTTTTCCCTCCTTTTTCCTTTTCGGGGACGAAAAGTTTTGAGTGAAGGAGAGTATAACGACCCGTAATTTTCGTTAATGTAAATTAGTTAACTTAATAAGATCTTGGTAATTTAATATTGAAAGTAATAAAAAATTTAGGTTTATTAATGAAATAATAATCAAGATGAAATGTAACAATGTTAATTAAAGTTAATTTTTAATAAATGGAATGAAATTCCAATCAATTGAAATGACTACTATGTATGACTTGGTTATAAAGTGAATATAAGAAAACAAATGTAAATATTGAATTAACTAACGAAATAATATGTAGTTAATGATAACTGAATAAAATCCCTGTTATGTAAGCAATGGTAACATTTTTTTGTAAATAATAAATTTCTAATGTGATTAAAAGTTAATGGTAACAATTATTGTAAGATACCTATTTAATTAGTCTATTAAATTTAATTAGAAATCAATTGAAATTAAATGTAAATAAATTTTATATTTATGTGAGTTAAGGCAATAACTGTAAATTGTGAATGTAACAAAATGAATAGAGATGTTAATTATATTCATAATTTAATAATTGACTTAATAAAATAGTGAAATCACGATAAATAAATCAATTTGGGATTTTATATTTTATTTAATATGTGAAATTTACAAAATTCAATATAATTGAAATATAGTAGTTAATACAAATAAAAGATGGAGATTGGAGGATATTAATATAATGAAATATAAAACAATGTTAACTATGTTTGTAGAGTAATAATTGATTTAAATAAAAAGATTGAAACCAAATAAAATCAATTTATTGGAATTAAATTATAGTTAATAGGATTAATGGCAGTTGGAATTGAATACTGTAGTTATTGAAATAATTAACACTGAATTGATATGTAAACTTATTTTAATTTATTATAAATGACTTTGCGATCAAAAATGATAAAAATATGCTAGTTTATAAATATTGAATTAAAAGGTGATTAATTAATTTAATATTAATTTATTTAATTAACGTAAAAATAGCCATTTTGGAAACTATCTCGTATTTAGAAGAAACCAGTTTCATCGGATCCGTAACGGTGAATTTTTGCAGGATTTCAAGTTTTGTGGTGATCGGACTTGTCGTTCGATCATACGGACTCGAAACGCTTAGAAATCAATTTAGTTGAAATCAATTTGAAATAAGCTAGTTTTAAGATAACTTCTTCATAAGATGGAATTAGGACTTGAAACCTACTCCATTGAGTTTAAAATTATCGAAACATCTATTTTAGATTATAGGAGACCCATTTTCGTTCCAGAAAAAGAATGGGCTATTCGGGTCGTTTGTCGTTCAACTTCCAAATCAAATTTGGTCTATTCATTTCTATTTTTGATTTGCCTATAAATAATCCATTATAAACCCTAGCCACTTCTTATTTTCATTATATGTACATACATTTCTTATCTATCTCCTCCTTTCCAAATGGCATAACATATTCAAAAATCCCAAACCCTCAATTCAATTCCAAAAAATTAAACTCCTCAAAATATATCGAATTATATATCCATTTGAAGCTCCCAATAAGCGTAGGTCAAATCCACGGTCAGTTTTTCAAATTGGATTTTGCTATGGCCAGAAATTGATGATTCGTTCTAGGCCATCCATAAGCCATCGCCTCATTTAACGGGGGATTGGAAACAAGAGCTTGATCTAGAAGCACTGCATCGAAGAGGCTGTCGAGTAGAATAGATCCATGGTGGTAGTTTGGGTCGCAAGCTATCGAATCGCTAGATTTTTGGCCGCGCTTGGAACGGCAGCAGAGGAGGAGTTGGGCCTCGAGGAGCATGCGCGTGGGGTATTTGGGGTCGGTCGGTGATGGCGGAGCTCGCAGCGAGGCCAGATCTTGTCCGAGACTAGCAATGGCGAAGAGTAGGGTTTGGTGGTGGCTCATTTTTTCGAATAAGGCTAGGTTCTGTTGCATTAGCAGGTGATGATGACGTGGCTAATTATGATTTGCTTATATTTTATTTATTTATAAATTTATTTCAATCTTCTAACTACCATAGCTTTTGCATATGAGGTCCGTTTCACATGCGGTTTATTTCGTTGAGATCGTATTGAAATTACAGACATTTTGACATGGGTTTGGACAAATTCTAAGACTGTTTGAATTTAGGCCCTAAATTCGATTTCATATCAATTTAAATTCAAAGGTGAGTGTTTTAACCCACTTATAACTTCTAAAATTTCTTATGTTAGTTAAATTAAATTTATGATGTGATTAGGAATTTATTTATGGCTATTTGATACATTTAAATTATTATTCTAGTTAATTTGTATTATTTTGAATTAAATTATTATTTAATTATTATTGAATTTAAACTGCCAGTTAATTATAAATAATAATCTATTAATTGTTGATATTTATTGGTTGAATTTAATGATGATTTTAATGGATGTTGATTATTGATATTGGATGATTGGAAGTTATGTCTGATTTATATATTTTATCACTCTACAAGTACCCTTAGATATTATCAAGAAAATTACTATGGGTTGAAACAATATATACCTAAATGATCTATAGATTAGGGAAAAATCGTTATGGGTTGAAATGATAGAATCGAATGATTTTATGGATTTTTGTATTATTTCGGGATTGCAGTTTGAAATGATATATGACCGTAAATTTTAAATTGCAGATTGAAATGATAAATATCCATATCACTTGACCCTAGGGTAGAGAATTATATACGGGCATCGGATTGGTTAAATTAAACGATTTTAAATCTTTAATTTTTAAATGTGGAACTTAGCCACAAGGGCCTCTTTAGCAAGTGCAATTAGTTTGTAGGACACGCAACTGGAATAATTACTTTTAAGGACAAAATGCAAAATAATTAGTTTCTTTGGTTTAAAAACTTATGAAATTATGTCCTTGAAAGTAATTGGACTATTGACTTTGTCCTTAAAAGTAATTATTCTACTGACTTTGGCCTTGAAATTAATTTCTGTGGATGTGTGTCCTAGAAATTACTTTAACTGCAAAGTTTTTCCTTCTAGTGAAATGCCCCTTTTTAAATCCTGTAAAATAATATTTCGAAACAAAATTTGATTTATATAAATTGAATTATTATTGAAATACAAGTTTTATGTTAAAATTTGAATTGGTTTAAAGAAATTATTAAAAGAATTTAATATAAAGGTTCAAAGTTGAATTTGGAATATAAGTGATATTTATCAGAATTGAGTTATTTGAAATGTTTGAAATATAACTTGGCAATGTATTGAAATTGGAATAATTAAAATTGATATTTCAAACACAGATTGAAATCAATAAAAAAAATTAATAATCTTATTGAGAGTTTGAATTGAAATTGGGTTTTGTGATTTGGAAATGTGAAATGGTCCAGATATGTTGAAATAAAATAAATAGTTAAATTTACATAAATTCCAAATTCATATTGTTTTAAAAATATATTATTTTAAAAATTTTAATCATTAAGATTTAAAAATTATTAAACTGTTTTAACATATATTAGTTATATAAATTATTTTAACTTGTTTTAAACCAATTTAATTTATTTTAAACTAATTTAACCACTTAATCTAATTCAAATCTAATCAGTCTATTTTAAAGCTATTTAATCTATTTTTATTGTATTTAAACTATTTTAAATCTATTAAACTATCTTAAATCAAGTTAAAACTATTTTAATCTGTTTTTAAATTATTTTGGAGTATTTTAACTATTTATAACTATTTAAAACTATTTATAACTGTCTAAACTATCTTTCTAAATTTCAAAGTAAATACAGTATATGTGTTTATATTTTAAATTGTCGATTTTAAAGTGAATATGGTTACTTGATGTTATAAACTAAGTTCGATTTAAATTACATATTTGATTTGAATATGAAGTTTTGAAATGAGGGTTTTAAACTATTTTGAAAATATGACTTTTTTAAGCGAATATGATTTCAAAAGCGATATGATTTGAATTGAATATGATATTTGGATATCCAAACGAAATGATTTTGGAAATGTAAAAGAACCTCCATTATGTAACAAGCAGGTGGTTATTAAAGAGGCCCGGATCAGATATTATTGTACTCTCTGCCAATACCGAAAACCACTTTAACAACTGTTTACGTGGTGGAGATTCCAGAAATGGAGTAGGATGGTTTGGCGAACGATTTCCGTATGAGGTATGATGTGACCCTAACTCTCGTGAGTTAGCTTAGATGTGACTAAAACAGGAGCCACGTCGGGACAAGTGAGGTCATTCCTCCAATCGAGCACACTTCTTTGATACTATATTCTGGCTTTGTATTTGATTTGTTGGCCACCGTTGATTTTGATTTGGAAGTGTGTTCCCAGGTGGGCGGTAGTAGCTGCTATATGCTACCATGGTCCGGATACGCAATTGGTATATCTACCCTGACATTGCCTCGAGTGCCGTGTTCACATGCCCTAGAGCACCTTTTACGAGTTTGTTTTGTACCATACCTATGGAGCGCCCTCTGATAGCCTCCGGTATACAATGGAGTTAAGTACTATATAGACTATGGGAATATATAAAATGTGTTAAAGGGGATATGAGTAACGCCTTAACGCTATTTTAATACTTTTACGTTACTGTAGACATATTATAATAGCGTATTGTAATACATAATAGATGGTTTAACAGATCCTTAGGAGATGGGAATCCTGAACATCTCTCAAATTATTGTGCTCACGTTAGATACTAGATAGGAGATCTCAAACCCCGTAAGCATCTCTGACGTCGTTCCACTCATATTTATTTACCATTGATTTAACTTACATAAGATCTTTCAGTTTTGACTTGAGTGCTTTATCCTTTTAATTCGCTCCGGTCAGCCTGAGCATTTCAGGGTTGAAGACCTTATTTCTGGATGAAGAAGATGAAGATTTGTAACTATTACTATTATGATATGTATTCTACTGCAACATGTTATTCCACTGCATTTATTTATTTATTCATGTTTATGTAACTCTGATTTTTGTGTTATAAACAAATAATCAAATGTCTTTATAAAAAAGCTTCATGAACTGTTATTGGATTATTATATTTTGTCATTCTATTGTAAGATTCTATATTTTCTTTATTTCATCTCTTTTTCTTATTTTCCTCCTAACAATCTGTCCTTTTGAATGGTTTGAGTTTGACATGTTTGTCTGCATAAAAGGTCCAAAAAGGTAGGTCATTACAAATATTTATCAACTAAATCGACCCAACAAGTCGAATCTTCAACTTCTACCTTCACATCCTTATGAACCACTCTGTATCTCATACAGTTAAGCTCAAAATGGTCGAAATGATAATCATTGTATAATATAAGAAAATTACAAATACATCCCTTGATGATTACCCCAGTAATCCCCATATAATAACTATATATTTATACTCATGTTATCCCTTGCTATAGAGTAATTACCCAACATGCCCAAGGGATAGGACTCTAAGTCTCATTTAAGGTCGGGACTCATGTGTCGTACAATTTATCTTATTTTAAATCTATTTTGATACCAACTGTAAAACCCAATCTCTAAACCCATACTATCAAAGAGTATTACTAGGTAATACTATTTGATGATACGGAGAAGGAGGCAATATTCAGTTGACACACGTGAATATTCCCTTGTGTTAACATTGGTATGTATTTCAAAAATCACAAGAACTCCTCTATATGCAGACAGTATCGGCACAAAGCAATGAACACATGTATTTTCAAGATAGAAGAATACATAATATACAATAAATAACATATAACACAAAGTCAAATACGATAATATATAAATATAAACATAGAAAAGTCTGAGTGGGGAACAAAATGGATCAAATTCACACTATCTCAAAATAAATACAATGTCATTCACACATATGATAACATAGAGTACAATGATATACAATAAAACCCTACTCTCCATCTAACCCAACATCCATAAATTGGCCATCTGTCCCTGAGCCTGAAATATCTTGAACTGACCCGAGTATTATATAAATAACACAGGGTCAGACTACATCTATAACGTAGGTGTCAATATATCATAAATATAACATCACATCACAAAACTATGGACAAGTAATATCATCTATATAAAGGTCAGGTCAAACTACAGAACAATATGTAATGTCAAGGGTGTTGTAACAATCCATCCTTTTGGACGATTTAAATCGATAATAAACCACACATGCCGAATCCAAACCATTCAAAAGGGAGGATTTTTATGGGGTAAACAAATAAAAGAAGAGAAAAGAAAGAAAAACAAAACACAGATTCTCATAGCGAAATAACAAAATATAATGATCAAATAAATAGTTCATAAATCTATTTTACAAATAACATTTTATGACATTTTTATAATATCGCGGAGTTATACGTACAACAGAAATAAATAAGTAATATAGCGGAACAACATGATGCGGTGGAATAAATATAATAAATAGTAGACTAATCTCCGTCTTCATCCTCAAAATAAAATGGTCTTCAATACACTGAAAAGCTCAGACTAACCCGAGCATAATGAAAAGACATAACATTCGGAACTAAAAGATTATATGTAAGTTAAATCAACAGTAAATAAACATGAGTGTAATGGCTTCAGAGACGTTTACGGGATTTTACATCTCCTATCTAGTGTATAACATGCGCGTAATAATTTAAGAGATGTTCGAGATTTCAATCTCCTAAGAATCCGTTGACTATCTAGATACATAGTATAATACGCTATTATAATATATTTACATTATAGTATTAAAATAGCATTAAGGTGTTATCCAATCCCCCTTAACACATTTCATATAGTAGAAATTAGCCACAAGGGCCTCTTTAGCATGTGTAATTAGTTTATAGGACACACAACTGAAATAATTACTTTATGGACAAAATGCAAAATAATTAGATTCTAAGGTCTAAAAATGTAACAACCCGCATATTTTACGATTGAGTATTTAAATATTTTATTTAAATATTTCATCGTTAGTCGGATTTTTGTCCGAAAAAGCTACCTTTTGCAAACAGTTAAATTAGGACTCGAGACCACTTCCATTGAGTTCAAAATGACGTTATCGATCTTTTTAAGTATAAACTTTGATATGTTTGGAGATAGTGGAATTTTGCTACTTTTTCACTTAGGGCTTTGGTTTGGGTTTCAGCCCATTAACCTAACATATGAACCCAATTCCACTCCAACTCTTCATTACTTCATTTCTGATTCCTAATACTCAAGCTTTAGCAACAATGGTGAGTGGAATGGGAAATTAAAACTCCAAACCCTAGTTTCCATTTACAAATCAAGTTCTAGTTCCAAATCAATAGAAGAAACTTTGGCAAGCCTCTTCTTCTTCTTCTCCAACCCATTCTCTTATCAATTTCAGAAATTCCTAAACCTAACTTTGGGAATGTTCTTCTTTTTGAGTATAGATTCAAGCTCGTTTGGGTTGTGTTGAAGAGTGGTTGATTCTCCCTTTGCTTTCAAGCTTCTTCTTCATTGTTTTTGTGAAAAGGTGAGATTTATATCTCACATCTATGACTACAATTATCTATGGTGGTTAGGTATGAATTCCTAACACCTCTTCATGTGAATTTGCTTTTGATTTGGATTGGTTTTGTGAATATTCCAATTTTTGGGTTTTTAAGTCAAATTTTTAAGAAAATCCTTTTATGGATGTTTGATCATGCTTTGGATGATGCATCTAGAAGCATATAGGGTCGGTTGCCGATTGGCATAAACCCTTAGAGCCAATGTTCGTCCGGTTGCATTTTGGAAGAGTTTGCTCTTTGTTTGGATAGGCTGAAAAACAGCCCGGGCAAGATTCAGTCGACTGAAAAGTCTGTTCAGTCGACTGAACCTGGAACCCGAAAGTTTGCAGGCATGATTCAGTCAACTGAATCCTCTATTCAGTCGACTGAACCTGGAAACAGAAAGTTTCCTGAACCTGGAAAATTTCCAGGTACAGGGTCAGTCGACTGAAAACTCTGTTCAGTCGACTGAACCTGCTGTTTCAGTCCAGTTTGCCGTTTTGGAATGAATTTCCAATTTAAATCGATCCGTGATGATCCTATTTGTTGTTATCATTTATTATCGAGGTCGCTCGATCCTATCCTCCCTTAGGTCTTCACTAGGTCGTACCGTTTTGGACGGGGCGCTGCCCCCGGACCCCAGCGACCTAACCGGGCAGGTCGAACCCTGTAGCGGGGGTGTTGCCCCTGCACCCCCACCTCGGGGGGTTGCCACCCCCCCCCCCCCCCCCGGACCCCCCCTCCGTAGGGGATCTTATCTGAAAAACATTCAACAGAACTTGCTTTGTTGAGATGCTGAGTTAACCATTCTTCAAGACAAACTATCTTGGGCTTCTCGGTCGATTTTATGGTATCACGGCCTTGCTAATAAGGCGGGATAACAACTTCAGAAATATGAAGGGTTTCAATACTAGTAGTAAATATCAAAACACTTTCAACAAAATGATTTCAAATCTATTTTCAATAACAAAGCTCTTTTCTTAAACCATTTTCCGATCTACTAGTATATACAAACCTTTACCTCACTCGGATGAGAAATCTAATTAAACGGCTTAGTAAAACAAGTGGTATGAAACGCTTGCGTTCACTTCGTCGGTTAATTCTTGGACTTGTTCGATTGAACCTCTTGTGACAATTTTCTAGTGAAGATTTACAGTTTGTTCGTAAATATTTAAGTTAAGCAAGTGGTTATGAGATACGAAGATAAACTTTTATATTTACTAGCTTAGTGTAATTGACACTTCTCGTTGATCATGACGATCATTTTATGATTTAGACTAGCAATTGTGTGATGTCTGTTTGTTTGCAAGGTTAGACTAGACCTCATGGGTGTGATTCCGACTCACACATATCTCTTTGTCCGCAAGGTTAGTCTAGACACCATTTGTGTGATTCCACTCACACATACCTTTTTGTTGCGAGGTTAGGCTTGACACCATTTGTGTGATTCCACTCACACATACCTTTTTGCTTTTTGGTTAGCCTAGACCTCATCTGGGTGATTCCGACTCACCCATATAGGGTAGTTCCCCATGATCTTCGGACCGTCATGTGATAGGCCTCTTTACCTTTTTCTGTGATTTCTGGATTTCTTGTGTTGATTTTTGGAATTTATGTCATTGACTTGTTATGAGTACAAGTTTAGGGTATGATGCCCTCTTTGGATCTTTGAGAAGATTCTGGTGATATTGATTTATCTCTTATTGATTGATCTTCTGTTGATCATCATTTGCATACTTATAGTAGTATGTTAGTATGGATATTTTATGTTTATGCCATATCTTTTATTTTATACCATGTCATCTGATATTTATAGCTAGACTGATCCATTTATTATTTTCTTAAATAATACTCGGGTCAGACCGAGATGTTACAGGTGCTTCTGCTTAACTTCTTCTTGGGATTTGCTACTCTGACTTTTGGCTAACTATTTAGATTAGCAGTTTTTTTGTTGTATCCACTTGAGATATATACTCATAGTTGTATTATTTTGTATAGCACGTGTTGCTATTCTTTTGTATTATTGTGGATCTTTTTTACCACTACTCTGATGTACACTTTCATGTGTTAGTTATATATTCATATCTTCTTCCACCTTTGTGATATGGATGTTTGTGACTGATTTGTGTTATGCTTATTTCTATGTTTGTTTCCGAAGATTATTTATAGCCACCGTGTGATAAGCAATCACATGGATGGTCGCTCCTCAACAGCCTTATTCTCCGCGCTAGTTGACAGCACTACACCGTAGTGTTCTTGGCTAGCGTGGGTATAGAGGTGGGGCGTCACAAAAAACCTATGAAATTATGTCCTTGAAAGTAACTGGACCACTGAATTTGCCCTTAAAAGTAATTATTCTGCTGACTTTGGCCTTGAAATTAATTTTTGTGAATATGTGTCGTAGAAAATAATTGGACTGCAAAGTTTGTCCTTCTAGTGAAATGCTCCTTTCATATAAATATCATAGTCTATACAGTACCGTAATTCCTTCGTAAACTATAGGGCCATTAGAGGGCACTCCATAGTGAATGACACTAACAAACTCGTAGCCGACTCGATAAGCCATATGACAAGGCATGCGAGGCAATGTCGGGGTAGGATTCTACCGTTTGCAATATCGGACCGGCGGCAACGCATACAGCTACTACCGCCCCTCTCGAAACACACTCCCATAATCAAATCGAGGGGTAGCCACTAAATCAATCACAAAGTAATAAATATGGTATCGGAAAAGTCTATCCGGCCGGAGGAGCGACCTCACTTGGCGCAGCGTAGCTCCTGTTTTAGTCATATAAGCTGACCTAAGGGGGTCAGGGCTACGTCCATATCTCATAAAGTAGCGTTCGCTAAAGCATCCTACTTCATTCTGGATTCTTCACCACCTGCACAGTTGTTAAAGTGGTTTTTGATATTGGAAGAGATTATGACAATATCCAATCTCGGTCTCTTTAACAACCAAATGCTTATTTCACACCAGTTGGTTCTTTTACATTTTCAAAACCAATTCATAATTGATATCAAAATATCATATTCAATCAAAATCATATCACTTTCGAAATCATATCAATTTCAAGATCATATTCATATCAAAATCATTTCACTTTCAAAATCATATTCGCTTTTGAAATAATTATTCACTTTAAATCATATTCATTTTCAAAATCATAAACACAAAATTGGTTAAACCATCATATCAAAATCTTCACATTTACATCAAATAAATCTAAATCATAACAGTTCCAACTTTAAACAGTTTGGATATTGAAAGTACTTTGTATGTTGGAATGGTTATACATTGAAATAATTTATATTTTAAAAAAAAATAGGTTACAGAATAAAATAGTTTATATATTAGAATAAGTTATATAATAAAATATATATTAAAAGTTGTTTATAAATTTAATAAAGTACATATTAAAATAGTTTATAATTTATAAATAGATTATAGGTTAAAATAATTTATATACCAGAAATAGTTTATACATTAAAATAGGTTATATATCAAAATATTTAATGCATTAAAAATTGTTTATAATAGTTTAAAAATAGTTTAAAATAGTTTAATAGTTTAAAATAGTTTAATAGTTTAAATAGTTTAAGGATTTTAAAATAGTTAAAATAGTTTAATATAAAATGGTTTAATTATTGGAAATGGTTTATATAGTAAATAGTTTGAAATCTAAATAATCAGAATTTTAAAATAATAGGTTTTTAAACAGTTATATTAAAATAATTAATTTGAAAATAATATCAAATCAATCCGTTTCTGCCATTTCAACAGATCTGGACCATATCCAGATTTCAAATCAAAAAACTCAATTTTAATCTTTCAATTCAAATTCTTAATAAAACTATTCAATTTATACCAATTTCAAATTCATGTTGAACTACGAATTTAACCACTTCTAATTCAATAATTTCAAAGTTTAAATATTCAAATGTTTACAATAACTCAATTTCGATAAATTTCATTTATATTTCGAAATTCAACTTTGGAATTTCAATTTAAATTCTTTAAACAATTCATTTAAACCAATTTCAGTTTCAACATTTTAATGCTTGGATTTTGCAAATAATTTAGTTCATATAAACCTATTTTATTTCAAAATATCATTTAACTGGATTCAAAATCAAGGATTGAAAATCATTTAATTTAACCAGTCCGGTGTCCGTATATAATTTTCTACCCTATGGTCAAGTGATACGGATATGTATCATTTCAACCCACAATAATTTAAATTTACGGATAAATATCATTTCAACCCGCAATCCCAAGTAATATTCAAAATCCATAAAGTCACTCGAGTTTATCATTTCAACCTATAGCCATTTTTCCCTAATCTATAAATCGTTCGGATATGTATCATTTCAACCCATAGTGGTTTTCCTAACAATAATTAAGGGAACTTACAGTGTGATAACAACATATAAAAATAAATATAATATCCAATCATCCAAAAATCAATAATTAAACATCCATCGCAATCATCATTCAAATCAACCATGAATCGTAACAAATAAACTGGTTATCATTATCAGGTATTTAATTGAAAATTAAATTCAGTATCAATTTAAACAGCAATTCAATTCAAATAAAATCAACTTAAATTTAAAAGGCAATTTAAAATGCCAAACAGCAATCAATAAATTTGTAATCACACTATAAATTAAATTTAAATAACGTAAGATGAATTAGTAGTTGTGAGTGGGTTAAATCACTCACCTTTGATATTTTGGTCGATTTAAAGTCCAAACAAAGCTCAAAATTTTAACAGTATCAAAATGCAGCCAAAATTGTTTCATAATGTCTTGAATTTCGATACGATTGCAACAGAGAAACGCGCATGCATTCGAGCTCATATGAAAAGGATATCTTAAATAGAACGATTGAAAATTATATTTAGATTAATAAAAAAATATCGATTAAAATCAAAAAAGGACATCACCTCGCTTTGAAACCCTACGCGACCTCATTCCAGAAACCAGCCGCCTGCATTCAACTACACACACCACCCTATGCCTTGCCACCTCGATCAGACACGCTCATCGACACCGTACAGCCTGGCCACGCCTTCCATGGCCATGTGTGCCACCAACGGTGAATAGAGAACCGCCGTCGTCGCCATCTATTAGCCAAATTCTAGCGATCGAAACACCTTGAGTGCTAAGGAATCATGTCGATGCACACTACTCGACAACCTCTACAAACCCATACCCTGTGATCATTGCAAGGACGAAGATCAACAGTTTAAATGAAAACCCTAGTTTCAATGGTCGAGGTTTCTTCATCGTTTTTTGGTCAAACGACGCATCAAATAGAAAAACGAATTACTACAGTGGATTGTGCTCGTCAAGAGCTTTCCAACGATATATATTTTGACATAGTTTGAGGAGTTCGAACTTCAAATTAAATTTTGAAATTGAAATTAGGGTTTTAAATTGGGAATTGGATTTCTGCCATTGAGGAGGAAGGAATGGAGCAGACAGTAATTCGTATAGAAATAAGAAAAGGCTCTAGGGTTACATAAAAGAAATTTATTTATATGGATGTGACGACCCAAAATTTTTGGATGTTTGAAATTGGATTATTTAATTGATTTTAAATGTTTAAAAGTTAATTTTTAACTTGAATTAAAACATCACCATTTATTGGGTAATTTAATTATTAAATTAAATAATTTGAAGTGGGGTAAAATGTTAAATCTGGAGTTATAAGCTTATAAAAATTATTTCAAAGGCTTATAAAATTTATATTGATAATACTGGAAGTAATAGATGGGGTAAAATTGAATTTAACAGTAGTTTGTTCAATTTTAACAATACATCGTTTAAATTGATGTTCAAAAATAGCCTTCCGAGGCACAGTCTCCGAATTCGACGGAACCAGTTTCATTGGATCCGTAATGTTGTATTATTATAGGATTTCAAATTTCGTAATGTTTGGAGTTGTTGTGTGATCGTATGATATATAACGCGCTGGAATTATATTGAAAACTAAATATAATAACTGGGTTCAAAAGCTATCTTCTCCATACGATCGAATTAGGGCCCGAAACCTTTTCCATTGCGTTCAAAATAGGGGTATAACGTTATAAACGCCTAGCGGCACACTTCGATAGGAGGTCAAGATTTTGAGTTGCATTTTTCGAGATAATCTGAATTTGAATTAATACATACATATATTTGTATATACTATTCAAACTTTCAGCGGTATTCTTTCACATATAAACTTTTTTCTTTCTTTTCCGTCACTGTAGCAAGTTGCTCTAAACATGCAACCTTCTCTGCAAATCGTTCGATGTAAGCAGTTCGAACGAGGAGAAGTAAATCAAATTCGAGCCTTCACTCTTCTTTCCAATCCATAAAAAAACATAATAATGGCAGCTCCTTTATTCAAAAAAACATAATAACGGGGTTGGAGGCGGGTTTGTCGAAGGCTTTGATGGCGATTTGCATGGTGTTCGCGATTTCAAAAGTGGGTTTTGACCCTCACGAGCTCGCGAAGGGAACGACGACGGTAAACATCTACATCGGGTTCGTGGGTTCGAGTTGGCTTGGTCGCATAAAATCTGGAATGGAGCAGTGAGGTATTCTCTTTTATTTAATTAATATTTACGCAGATTAGAAAAATAAAATTTTAGAAAAAATATATATCAGTTTTTGTTTATTTTTTATTTTACAAAGATATATATTTTACAGTAAAGATAATCTTCTATGTTATGCTGTTTTAAAATTTTAAGTTGATCTTAATAGGTATAGATAAACAGAGAAGATAAAAAGAATATTTATAATAGAAAAGATATTTATTTTGGTTATTTACTGAAAAATATATAGATACATGCAGTTTAAAAAAATTATATAGAGTGCTTTTAAAATGTTGTAGGATTTATAAAGGGTAGATTCTTAAAATGTATATATGTTATTCTAATATATGTAGATTCAAAGAAAGAGTAGATATACATATTCATATTTTCATTTATGAATTTAAATCTGAATGGTGAAGATTCATTGGTTTAATTAAATTTAAATTATTTTAGTTACTAAGAAGAATTTATAAAAAAGAAATTAGTTTAAATTAAATTTTGGTTGGTTAAATTGTTAAAAGGGAGTTGATTGTTCGATTATTTTAAATATTAATAAACTGTATAAATATTAATGCAAGGTCTTAAATTGTGAAGAAACAAGCCGGAATGGAAATGAGTTGCAAAAAAAAAATCAAAGGTGAGTTAATCTCACTCTTTTGGATTGCTATTTAAATTTAATTGGTTAAATTCAAATAATTGGTTGAATGATTGAATTGATTTGATGTGCTATGTTATATATAGTAGTATATAGTACATATTGGAGTGATTGATTTCCCGTAGTATACAGCGGATGAGACCCTATGCGCCGCATAATAGCAGACGATGTTATATTAATCTCAAATACCACGATATTCCACCTCGAAGTGGAATTGAATTGTGCTAACATCTCTGGATGCAGGGAAACAGGTTGGAGGGATCCAACTGGATTCCTCAAAATTATTTAGATTGTTTAATATTCTGTGTTACGAATATTTGATATTCCGTGATGAATTATATTGATAATTGGAATATTGAATGCTATGATTTGCTTGAATATATTTCAGTTTACTGAGTTATCAAAATATATAGAATTGGATTTTTGAAAAGAAATAAAAGAGTGAATTTTAAGTGAAATAATTATATAAAATTTGAATAAATTTAGGAATGAATTGGAAAAGAATGAAAGTGATTTCAAAATTTTAATAAATAAATTCCGGGTATAAAAAGGGATTTTGAATAAACAGAGAAATAATGAATTTTAAAATTTAAGTGATGTTATTTAAAGAAATAAAGAATTTATTTTAAAATTCATAGTTTGAATTTATTTAAAGGATAAAGGAGGAATTTGCGAAATCTGAAATGGGTGTTTTCAGTTGAAAGATTTTAAATCATGATTAAGGAATAAAAATCTGAAGTTAATGGGTTTTGGAATAAATGAGTAAGTAAAGGAAATTACTTCAAAATGGGGTAATTTGGAAATCAATGTGGAAATTGATTTAAGTATTTGAAATTGGAATTTTAAGAGGATGGGACTAAGAAATTTATAAGCTGGGTTTATAAAAGTAAAGTGATATATCAGTTGGTATTTGAAGAATAAATTCACGGTGGTAATTTATTAAGGAAATGAGTAAATTTGTTTAAAAATAAATAGTGATTTAATTTTATTTATTTTTAAAAGATGTGAAAGAGAAGTGTATTTCGTTGGATAGCCAAGTACGTTTTCGAAGCAAATTTTATTAAAAGTTTTAAGTTGTTCAAAAAGTATGTTTAGAAAACTTATTATTTTTAAATGTTTAAATTCTAAAGTAAGTATTTTCTTTTAATATATTGTAGTAGTAATTATTTAAAGGTGGCTTGGTATTATGTTTTAACAGTTAGAAATTTAGTTTTATATTTTATAAAGTAGCTTTATTTTAAATACTATTAAAGTATATATATTTTTGAATAAGGGATCAAAGTAGTTTTATTTTAAATGTTTTAAAGTACAATTTATAATAAAGTGTTTTAAATTATTTTAAAATCTAAAGTTGTGTGCTTGTTGTTTCAGTGGAAATAAATATTTAAGAATTTATTCCATGAGAAAAGTGTGGTTTCAAAACTATTTTCAAAAAGGTTTGAAATTGGAAATATATCTTGCGAAGATATTTCGAGAATAATAAATAATTTGGGAGATTATTTATTGTTTGATGGTTGTTTGTGAATGTTAATTGATAGTTAAATAACCGACTATCAATATTGACCCATGCGCTGATCGTTTCGAAGAGACCGGGATCGGGATTTATTTTATGAAAACCACTTCGATATGGTTTGAACATTTTCATGAGGTTTGCATTCGAAGGTGAAGCGGTGAAGTGCAAGGGCTAGTCGCTACTAATCCTGAGGTGATTCCAAAATGGATGTAGTAGGAGTAGTGCATTCGGTTCCGTTCGAACGGACGAACTTGTATGGATGAATGCTTTCAAAACATCGTCAGGTGGATGATGGGCATTCTAAGTGAAACGTTCTAAAAAGGTAACGCTTAGCCTCAAGCCTCATCAACCAGGAATGACTGAAAATCAGGGGTTAGCAACAAGGCTAGGTGGGTAGCGCCCATTAGGGTGAGGTCATCCCTGTCTAGATGTCCCTTTTATTTCGGCTTAGTGGTGTGGTTGCTGATCTCAACCATGGGGTGATCATACTCGAGATTATCCAGTAAGGGGTAGTCCCAGTCTTGTGTTGCAGGGGATTGGGAGTAATCCTCGGTACGGTGATCTAGGCCACGTACTGTGGCAGGTGGTACCCTAATGCCTAGTCATTAGTTGGAAATCCATTCTCCCTACGTGCCTTTTACGGTTTTTGTTTGTATTACCCACGATTGTGGCTAGTAGCTGGAATTTAATAATGTAACAATTTCGGCTATTTGAATAAGTATTTGTACATAGACAATATTATAATATCAGAGGATTTTAATAAAAAGTGTTTTAGCCATCGTAAGGTAAAAACCCGACATGTTTATTTGTGGCGTGGTCTTACGAGATGCTTTTGATTTTCAAACTATTTTGAAATTTTAGTAATTAATTTGAGTGTGGTTTTCTCACGCTGGTATTCCAGACTGACCCTGGTGTTATTTAACTATAATGCTCGGGTCAGACCGAGTATTATAGAATACAGGATATGATGCTGTGGAGCTCAGGAGACAAGCTGGATGGCGATACGTACTTCCATACTTGATTAGTATTCCGTTGTGTATTCAGTTTTGAGGACAAGTTTATATAACTGTCCAGTTGTATGTTATTGATATTGTTGAACCTTGATGCTATACTCTAACGATGTAATGTATAAATAGATATATTTGTTGTTGTGTAAAGATCATTTATTATCTATTATATTTTATTCCGCTGCGATGGTTAGATTCTGATGCTATTTTCTATTTTCTTCTTCTACCTTTTTTTCTTTAACCCTTAAGGTTTGGTTTTTCGGGCATCGGAAAATCGGGTTGTGGGTATCAGAGCATAGATTGGTGATAACCTTGGCTTTGATGGGGATTACTCATTGAAAATAGAGTCAATACTAATCTAGAATGAGTTTGAGCGTATTAATAGATATAAGCGCGTATTTGTTAGTGAATATAAATTGTTTTAATATTGTGTTGACTTATTGGTTGGGTGGAATATGAATTCCGATCGGGTAAATTGCCCGCTATTCGAGAAGAGTTTATAAACACCTTGACAAGATAAACTGACATAGTATTGTTTTAAAGGTAGGTGAATGAAATAATTTTACCCAAAATATATTTTGATATAAAAAAAAGTTTTTGTAAACTATTTTAGCTAATATATGGTTGCTTGGACGTTAGGAATGATAATATTAAATTATTATCATTGTTGTGTGGAAATTTAACTAGAAATTGAAAATATAACCAAAGGTTATGGAAATAACTTCATTTATAAAATGAAATTTATAAATGTGAATTGTAAACGTGATTTATAAATTGAAATATGATCAAATAGGAATTTTTATGAGCATAAATTATACAAATGAATTATAGTTAAAATTTGATTGAAGTCAAAAATTTGAAAATTTAAATCCTGGAGATTTTGGAAGTGTTTTGAAGATAAATAATAGCATTATTATTTTAAAAGTATTTCTGAAGGGAAATTATTTCAAATAAATTTTGGAAAGGGATATAGCGTTGAACTCACTTCAGTCGCTGGAAAATAACTTCGGTGATGACTGCAACATCATCGATGTTCATTTTCGAGTTTCTTAGTAACGGATTGCTGCCAAATTAATTTGTTCAGAAGAGCTAGTTTGTTCTTGAAAATTTCAAAGGAAATTTGTTGGAGATATAAACCAGGATTGGTTTAAAAAAATTGAAAAAATGTGAATGTTGTAATCAAAATTTAAAAGAGGAAAAAAGGAAGAGAGTTAAAATAAATTTAAATTGGATAATGGTGAAGGAATTAAATTGTTGAAAGTTTAATTGATTTCGGCTTGAATGGAAAATATAATTAATGACTAAAAGAAATAAATCAGTAAACCTTGAATGTGACTGGAATGGGAAAATGAAAATTAAATTTGGATTGAAAAATAAAATTAATTAGAATTAAATAAACTTGAGCAAAGTTAATAATAATGAATTGGATTTGAAGTAAGTTGAAAGGAATTGGAATGAAATTAAGGTGAATTGTGTGGGATGATATTAAATGGAATTAAGTCCTTGCTTAATAAAATTCAAAAGAATGGTATGATGCTAGATTTAACTGAAGTTAAGTTAAATAAATTTGAAATTAAATAAATTCAGTTGAGCTATAGATAATATTGAATGGAATAAAATTCTTACTTAAATAAATAAGCGTAAACTAAGTAAGTGTTGTATTGGAATAAATAAGCTTCGGAAGCCTATAAAAGAATTGAAAAACATTGAAATAAAAATATATACAGTCCCTAGTAAAAAGTAAAGTGAAAATGTGATTGACTGTAGATGGATGGAGAAGTATGAATATTAGTAAGTGAGTAGCTTATAAAAATGTAAAAAGGGAATAAATAAGTTAATAATGAAGTTTGGAAATAAACTCGAATTATAAATAGAATTCGAGTTGGATTGATAATGAATTAAAATAAGTGGAGATGTTGTAAAAATAAAATGGAATTGGATTATAATAGAAATGGTTTGAGTTACAACTAAAATCCAATTCGAGTATAAATGAGTTAAATATGTGCTTGGATATTATTTTTATAAATTGAGAATGTGAATTAAAATTAAAATTTAAAATGGATGGGCTTACTGGTTTAAATGGAATTTGATTAGATGAGAATCAAATTAAATGGAAGTGAACTTAGGATTGAAGTTGGAATAAATTGAAGTGAATTAACTTAAGTTAAAAATAATTAGAGGCTCGACTTCTGAGTAAAAACGGAAGTCCATTAAAAAAAGCTTAGGTTGAATTAATTTGGGAACGGTTAGTAGTATACAAGCATGGAATGTGTCGAGCTAAATAAAATGGTTGTGAATGAACTAAAATGGAAGGAATTAAATATAAATTGAGTTGGAATCAATTTAAAATGGTTATAAGCTTAAGTAATTATTTGTTCACATGAACATAGTCGAATTGCGTAGAAATAAATTATCGTTTGACGAAAACGAGATTAAATAAAATTCCATGAATTAATAAAAGTAAATAAAGTTGATTTTTGAATCAATTGAAATGAATATAAGTTTCTTTGGTTTAAAAATGAATCGTATGCAAGCAAGTGAGTTGTAAATCACTTAAACTGAATAGTATGGGTTGAGAGTTGACCGAAAGCAATTGAAATAAGTGTCGAAACCTTACATATATGCTTATGAAAGTATATAACATGAATTGTTATAGAATCCATGCTTTAGCTATTTAATATAAGTGAAATGCTATAAACTTCTTATATATAGTGCTTATATGTTTAAATTGAGTAAGTACAGCTACCGGGAAACCGTTTGGTTGGATTTGGACGCGCTAATTGCTAAAATAATAAGCTGCTTGCTTAAAAATGCTAAATATAGGTACGCCTACGCAATAAAAATAGGAAATATGAACTGTTTTTGTTTTTCCAACTGGGTGGGTCGATGTATATATATTTATATGTCTTGTCAAATTGCAAAAGCTCCTTCGCACAAAGGAGACTCTGCCAAAAAAATTCAAAATTTTCGAAAGTTGGAAAATTTTTGAAAATTTTTGGAAAAAATTTCATTAGCAACAAAACGATTTCAAATTGGAATTGAACAAGAAATTTTGGAAATGAAATTGGAACTAATTGTTTAGTTGAAACTTTTGAAAGGAAATGCACAAAATGATTTTAAATGTTGTAATTGGACATTATTGCTAAATAGGATATACAGATGTGTTAAGGCAAAGGATAAATGGATGTTTTTTATTTCAAAAGATAATTTGAATTGCCCGACTAAAAGGGTATGTATTTAAATTTCTGTATGAAATTTGATGATTTTCTGGTCTAGCCACTTGGCCTTTTGTTTTCTTTTGGAATTTGGGAGCCCGCAGAGGCATTTTGTAGTTGTACCCAGCTAGTCGCGCAAAGGAGACGCTGGCGAATTTTTTTGAAAATTTAGAGAGTTCGAAATTTTTTGAGAAAGTATTGATAATTTAAATTTGGATTTAAATTTAAATTTGAATTAGTGGAGTAAATAATGTTGTTGGAAATTATAGAAGGTTTTGGAAAGTTGGTTGAAGTAATAGTGGGTCTTTAATAAAAGATATGTTATGGCTAGTTGATAAAACTGGTTGGTTATGGAAAATAGTTAACGGATTATCGACCATTCTTCTTAACCAGCAATTTCGGGGACGAAATTCTTTTAAGATGGGAGGAATGTGATGACCCGGAATTTTTGGATGTTTGAAATTGGAATATTTAACTGATTTTAAATGTTTAAAAGTTATTTTTTAACTTGAATTCAAATATCACCATTTATTGGGTAATTTAACTATTAAATTAAATAATTCGAAGTGGGGTAAAATGTTAAATCTGGAGTTATAAGCTTATCAAAAATATTTCAAAGGCTTATAAAATTTATATTGAAAATACTGGAAGTAATAGATGGGTTAAAATTGAATTTAATAGTAGTTTGTTCAATTTTGAAAATACATCGTTTAAATTGATGTTCAAAAATAGCCTTCCGAGGCATAGTCTCGGAATTCAACGAAACTAGTTTCATTGGATCTGTAATATTGTATTATTATCGGATTTCAAATTTCGTAATGTTTGGAGTTCTTGTGTGATGGTATGATATATAAACGCGCTAGAATTATATCAAAGATTAAATATAATAACTAAGTTCAAAAGCTATCTTCTCCATACGATCGAATTAGAACCTGAAACCTTTTCCATTGCATTCGGTATAGGGGTATAACATTATAAACGCCTAGCAGCACACTTCGATAGGAGATCAAGATTTTGAGTTGCATTTATCCAGATAATTTGAATTTGAATTAATACATACATATATTTGTATATACTAGTCAAACTTTCAGCGGTATTCTTTCACATCTAAACTTTTTGCTTTCTTTTCTGTCACTATAGCAAGTTGGTCTAAACACGCTACCTTCTCTGCAAATCGTTCAACGCAAGCAGTTCGAACGAGAAGAAGTAAATCAAAGCCGAGCCTTCACTCTTCTTTCCCAATCCATAAAAAACATAATAATGGCAGCTCCTTAGTTTAAAATCAAACTGAGCCCTTCTCTTATTCGAAATCGAACCTAGCTTAAATCACAGCAACTTCAAGAGGGCCAACTTTGCTTTAAATCAAACTAGGTTTGCGAGCAAAACGCGTGGCTATTGGGGGCTCGATGGAAAGAGCGACGACGTAGGGCTCACGGGTTTGGAGGCGGCTTTGTCGAAGGCTTTGACGGCAATTTACGTGGCGTTTGCGATTTCAAAAGAGGGTTTCGACACTCACGAGCTCGCGAAGGGCAGGACGACGACAAACATCTGCATTAGATTCGTGGGTTCGAGTTGGCTTGGTCGCATAAAATCTAGAATGGAGCGGTGAGGTATTCTCTTTTATTTAATTAATATTTATGCAGATTAGAAATATAAAATTTAAAATATATATATATATATCAGTTTTTTTTTTTATTTTACAAAGATATATATTTTACTATAAAGAAAATCGTGTATGCTATGCTGCTTTAAAATTTTAAGTTGATCTTAATAGGTATAGATAAACAGAGAAGAGAAAAAGAATATTTACAGTAGAACAGATATTTATTTTGGTTATTTACTGAAAAATATACAGATACATGTAGTTTAAAAAAAATATGGAGTGCTTTTAGAATGTTGTAGGATTTATAAAGGGTAGATTCTTAAAAAGTATATAGGTTATTCTAGTATATGTAGATTCAAAGAAAGAGTAGATGTACATATTCATATTTTCATTTACGGATTTAAATCTGAATGGTGAAGATTTATTAGTTTAATTAAATTTAAATTATTTTAGTTACTAAGAAGAATTTATAAAAAGGAAATTAGTTTAAATTAAATTTTGGTTGGTTAAATTATTAAAAGGGAATTGATTGTTCGATTATTTTAAATATTAATAAACTGTATGAATATAAATACAAAGTCTTAAATTATGAAAAACAAGCCGGAATGGAAATGAGTTGCAAACAAAAATCAAAGGTGAGTTAATCTCACTCTTCTGGACTGCAATTTAAATTTGAATGGTTAAATTTAAACAATTGGTTGAATGATTGAATTGATTTGATGAGCTATGTTATATATAGTAGTATATAGTATATAGTATATAATGGAGTGATTGATTTCCCACAGTATATAGCGGATGAAACCCTATGTGCCGCATAATAGCGGATGATATTACATTAATCCCATATATCGCGATATTCCACCTCGAAGTGGAATTGGTATTGTGCTAACATCTCTATATGTAGGGAAACAGGTTGGAGGGATCCAACTGAATTCCTCAAAATTATTTAGATTGTTAAATGTTCTGTGTTATGAATATTTAATATTCTGTGATGAATTATATTGATAATTGGAATATTGAATGCTATGGTTTGCTTGAATATATTTCAGTTCACTGAATTATCAAAATATGTAGAATTGGATTTTTGAAAAGAAATAAAAGAGTGAATCTTAAGTGAAATAATTATAGAAAATTTGAATAAATTTAAGAATTAATTGGAAAAGAATGAAAGTGATTATAAAATTTTAATAAATAAATTCGGGGTATGAAAAGGGATTTTGAATAAACAGAGAAATAATGAATTTTGAAACTAAAGTGATGTTATTTAAAGAAATAAAGAATTTATTTTAAAATTCAAAGTTTGAATTTATTTAAAGGATAAAGGAGGAATTTAGGAAATCTGAAATTGATGTTTTCAGTCAAAAGATTTTAAATCATGATTAAGGAATAAAAATCTGAAGTTAATGGGTTTTGGAATAAATGAGTAAGTAAAGGAAATTATTTCAAAATGGAGTAATTTAGAAATCAATGTGAAAATTGATTTAAGTGTTTGAAATTGGAATTTCAAGAGGATGGGATCAAGAAATTTATAAACTGGTTTTATAAAAGCAAAGTGATATATCAGTTGATATTTGGAAGAATAAGTTCACAGTGGGAATTTTATTAAGGGAATGACTAAATTTGTTTAAAAATAAATAGTGATTTATTTTTAAAAGACGTGAAAAAGAAGTGTATTTCCCTAGATAGCCAAGTACATTTTCGAAGCAAATTTTGTTAAAAGTTTTAAGTTGTTTAAAAAGTATGTTTAGAAAACTTATTATTTTTAAATGTTTAAATTCTAAAGTAAGTATTTTCTTTTAATCTATTATAGCAGTAATTATTTAAAGGTGGCTTGGTGTTATGTTTTAAAAGTTAGAAGTTTAGTTTTATATTTTATAAAGTAGATATATTTTAAATATTCTTAAAGTATATATATTTTTGAATAAAGGATTAAAGTAGTTTTATTTTAAATGTTTTAAAGTAAAATTTATAATAAAGCATTTTAAATTATTTTAAAAATCTAAAGTTTTGTGCTTGGTTTTTCAGTGAAAATAAATATTTGGGAATTATTCCATGAGAAAAGTGTGGTTTGAAAACTTTTTCAAAACGGGGTTGAAATTGGAAATATATCTTGCAAAGATATTTTGAGGATAATAGATAATTTGAGAGATTATTTATTGTTTGATGGTTGTTTGTGAATGTTAATTGATAGTTAAATAACCGACTATTAATATTGGCCAATGCGCTGATCGTTTCGAAGAGACCGGGATGAGGATTTATTTCCTGAAAACCACTTCGATCCGGTTTGAACGTTTTCGTGAGGAAGACGAGTTTGGATTCGAAGGTAGAGCAGTGAAGTGCAAGGGCTAGTCGCTACTAATCCTGAGGTGGTTTCAAAATGGATGTAGTAGGAGTAGTGCCTTCGGGTCCGTTCGAACCCAGGATGAACTTGTATGGATGATTGCTTTCGGAACATCGTCAGGTGCATGATGGGCATTCTAAGTGAAACGTTCTAAAAAGGTAACGCTTAGCCTCAAGCCTCATCAACTGGGAATGACCGAAAATCAGGGGTTATGCAGCAAGGCTAAGTGGGTAGCGCCCATTAGGGTGAGATCATCCCTGTCTAGATGTCCCTTTTATTTCGGCTTAGTGATGCAGTTGCTGATTCAAACCATGGGGTGATCTTACTCGGGATTATCCAGTAAGGGGTTGTCCCGGTCTTATGTTGTAGGGGATTGGGAGTAATCTTCGGTACGGTGATCTAAGCCACGTACTATGACAGGTGGTACCCTAGTGCCTAGTCATTAGTTGGAAATCCATTCTCCCTACGTGCCTTTTACGGTTTTTGTTTGTATTACCCATGATTGTAGCTAGTAGCTGGAATTAAATCATGTAACAATTTTGGCTATTTGAATAAGTATTTGTATATAGACACTATTATAATATTAGAGGATTTTAATAAAAAGTGTTTTAGCTATCATAAGGTAAAAACCCGACATGTTTATTTATGGCGTGGTCTTACGAGGTGCTTATGATTTCAAAAGGAATTTGAAACTTTAATAATCAATTTGAATGTGGTTTTCTCACGCTGGTATTCCATACCGACTCGAGTGTTATTTAACTATAATGCTCGTGTCGAACAGAGTATTATAGAATACAGGATATGATGCTGTGGAGCTCAGGAGACGAGCTGGATGGCGATATGGACTTCCATACTTGATTAGTATTCCACTGTGTATTCAGTTTTGAGGACAAGTTTATATAACTGTCCAGTTGTATGTTATTAATGTTGTTGAACCCTGAGGTTGTACTTTGATGATGCAATGTATAAACAGATATATTTGTTATTGTGTAATGATCATTTATTGTCTATTATATTTTATTCCGCTGTGATGGTTAGATTCTGATGTTGTTTTCTATTTTCTTCTTTTATCTCTTTTTCTTTAACCCTCATGGTTCGGTTTTTGGGCATTGGAAAATCGGGTCGTGACAATGGAGAAGGACGGATAAGAATGAATGGTACATATTGAATTGGTCGAAATGATTACGTGAGCCCTAAAAGCTCGTTCCGCTTTCGAAATGAAAATAGGTCATCCAATATACCGAAATATAGGTTTTCGGTATTTTTAAACTCAATAAAACTAGTTCCAAACCCTAATTCCATTGTATGTAGAAGTTAGCTTTTAAGATCACCTTATTTTAATTAAATTCATTAAATCAGTTTCAACGCGTTTCAAGCCCGCACGATCAATCGACAAGTCTGATCGCTACGAAACTTGAAATCTTACAATAATTTACTATTAAACTGGTTTCGTCGAAATCCGAGACAATGGCTAAAATGGTTAATTTCCACGTTAATTTCAATATTGAAATGTTACACTAACTTCAACGATAAATTATAATAGGAAATAAACCTATTTTATTATAATTTAACTTTCAGTAAATTCTTTTATTTTGATTTCACTCTTATTATTTAATTAATTATTACCTTATGAATATAATTAACATTAATTTACATTTTATTACTTCATATTTTACAATTATCATCTTTTATCATATTAACTATAATATTTAATTACATTAAATTTTTACTAATTTCTAAATTAATTTCAACATATTAAATAATGAGATGATAAATAAACAATTGTTACCTTTTACGTAATATAATCACATTTATAAGTTTATTGTTCACAACAAGATTATAAATTTATGTAACGACCTGCCTTTTTGAATGTTTTAAGCAAACACACATATCGCACTCAAACCATTCAAAAGGGCAATTTGTTATGGGGCAAATAAGAAAAAGCAGAGAAGGAAAAAATAAAACAGTATCTCGCAGTGGAATGATAAAATATAATAATCAAATAAATAGTTCATGAAGTTCTTTACAAATAGCATTTGATTATACTTATACAATACAAAATCAGAGTTACAGACAACAGAGAATAAATTTACAAATGCAGCGGAACAGTATGAATGCAGTGGAATAATAGTATAAATAATAGTAGTACAAATACATCACATGGTTAAAATTTCAAAATGGTATTTTATACTTCAAAATCAAATATCATTTCAAAATTCAATATCATTTAAAATCCATTTCAAAATATCAAAATATCATATCTTACAAACCATATTCATTTTTATTTAAATTAAATACCCTTACAAAACACATTTCAAAATAGTTTATATTTCGAAACGAATTACTTCATTTTAAATCATAAAATGAAATTATTATATTTAATAATTCGATTATTAAATTTCCAAAATTTTAGTCTTTCAAAATTCATTTATTCACTTAATTTATTAAAACAGTTGAAAATTCAACTTTCGCAGCATTTAGAAATTGCTACAGAAAGTTACATTCAAGACAGTTCAACTTAACAAAAGATAGCATTTAAAAATGCTGTAATAGGGTTATATTAGTTTCAAATAAAACTTAGTTAAATTCAACAATTACAACATTTACAAAAATTCTATAATAGCCTTAAATTAAACTTAGTCATTTGGTTCATTATTATCAACTACGGTATTTACAAATGTTGTATTATCATTTACATTAGAATTAATAGCATTTCAAAAATGCAGTTAATTAACTTCAAATATTCAGTATAATTTCAAAAACAATTATATTTTTATTTAAATCATTTTTAACTTATAAAATCATATAATTTCCCTTTTAAAACAATCATTCAAATACCCTTATATTCATGATTTTATAAAGTTAAATCTCCATTCAAAAATCAAAATTTAATAATAATTCACTTATTAAATTCCAATATTAAATTTTAAATTCATTAAATTAAATTTAACTAAACACTTAAGTTTAAAATTTTCAAATATAACTTAATTTCATTTTTGTATTTACTTAACTTAAAATTCACTTTTAAGCCAAATTCACAAATTTCTAATTTTAGTTATATTTCAAAACTTCAACCTAAATATTCATTCATTTCACATTTTAACATTATTCAAAAATCATTAATATATTATAAAATCATTTTAAATTCATTTAATTCAAAATATCATAAATTTATCATATTTTCATATTTGATTTAAATTCCATTTATCACTAAATTATAATTTCCAAAATAACTTACATTTCAGATTTTCTAACTTTACCATTTATTTATTTCACTTATAAATTTTTAGAAAATCAATAATGCTTTACAAAATTCATTTTTAATCAAATTTAAATCAAAATATTATAAATTTACATTTCTAAAATATTTTAAAAATTTTAGAAAAACATATTTTAACAACGAGTCTGTATTTCATTTTCTCGCCTAGGTAAAGTGATACAAATAATATATCATTTCAACCCATAATTTATAAAGTAAACCCGGGTTTGATCATTTCAAACCCGCAATCCCAAATAAATGAAAATAATTGAAAATCATTCAAGCCTATCATTTCAGCCCATAACGATTTTCTCCTATTCTAAAGTCCGTTCGGGTATGTATCATTTCAACCCATAGTTATTCTAATCTAAAGGGAACTTGCAGTGTGATAAACTGATAAAAATAACAGAACATCATAATATAACAATAACATATGTTATAACAGGTGTTTAAGCATGGTTGAACATCATATAATCATAATATAGCAGGTGCAACATGATAATGCATTTTACAGATTCAAAAAGGGTCAAATTTACTAGTTATATATGTACATACTGTCTGGTGAGAATAACTCACATGTTTAGAGCTGGAGATAGCTACCAAAGCAAACAATACAGACACGCACAACAACATGGAAATGACTGAAGAGTGGAGGGCTAAAGCTAATTGCCTTGTTCAAACATTTACACAATACAATACAACAACATAAGTTCAAAACAATTTACACTTGAACAACACTAGAAATCAAAGCCCAAAACAACTTCCAATGGTTTGCACTTTTCTCAACTTCACATGGACCAGTCAGTGATGGAATAAGCTCAGCTAAGGCAGGGACTAAGGGCTGGGTTTGGGTCCAAACAGATCGGCCTAGCTTGGGTTTAAAGATGCATAGATATATAGGTGCGCAAAACTACACTACAAGGCAAACAAATCATCATTTCTATGCTCCTATTGTGCTCGGCCAGAGGCTAGATGGGCTTAGCCAGTGGCTCAGGTGGTGGTGGGTGATGTGGCAGAGGGTGAAGGTCAGGTCAGAGGTGGTGGTGGTGGAGGAAGTGGCGGCTAGATGGGGTAGAAGGTGGTGCTAGCAAACTAGGCTCGATTTGTGTGAATAGGTGATGTATTTGTGGATTTTGGTGGATGCTTAAGCCTTGGTTGTGGTCGGCCTGGTCATGGTGATGGACTAGGGGGGTGGTTGATCAGAGAAGGAGGAGGTGGAGGTCGGCCTATGGTTGGAGGAGAGGTGGCCGATCCAATCTAGTTGAGAAACAAATGCAAATTCAATAAGAAAATAGAAAAAACCAAAGGAAAGGAAGGAGATTTTACCCAAACTTTCAAGCAATGGCCGTGAATTATTTTTGGATGAGAGAGTGGTTTTAGTTCACTTGAAAAATGAGGAAATGTAGCTGAGAAAAGAAATGAAAAGCACGGCCAAAAATTAATGAGATGTAGGTTGGAAAATGAAAAGGCGGGAGAGGAAAAGACTTTGGAAGTTAAAGCATATATCCAACCATTTCTTTTTAAATTTTTAAATAACTGAAATATATATACAAATTCATATAAAAATACGAAAATTGAGTAAATAAAAAAATAAATTTTAGTTAAATTGAATTTAAATTAAGAAAATGGCTTAAAGATGCAAACTAGGCTTTTAAAATTTAGAATAAATTCAATAAGCTTTAGAAATATAATCACTTTAAAAATATCAAAAGACAAAAAATATACATAAAATAACATATTATCACATATGAAAATAAAATGTAACAAATAAAATATGATTTATATAATTTAAAATAGACAAAATAGCCAGATAACTCAAATTGTAGTTAATATTGAAATATACATAACTTTCACGATTTAACTCTCTTTCCAGCGAAACGAAAAGCAATATTCATGTTATTAAATCTATTTTCATACCAAAAGGTAAAATTTAAGAATTCAAATATTTAAATTTAAAATTTAAAAGTCAAAGTTTGACCAATTTGACCAGAAATTCACTTTTCAGTAAAATATCCAATTTATACAAGTTTGAAACTATAATTCACATAAAAATCAAAATTTATATTTTAAAATGAAATATTTGGAATAAAACAAGTTTAAATTAATTTCAAAATAAAATAAATTCAAATTTAAATTATATGCAAAAATATAGGGTTGTTACACTCTCCCCCACTCAAATCTTTTCGTCCTCGAAAAGGAAGGAAGCGGAGAAACAACTAGAAAGAACACAAGGTTAGAAGACATCCCGAAAGAGAAGGTAGGGAATAGTAGCTAGGAGGGAAAGCAGGTTGAAAGACATGGATGAACCATTATTTAAAAAAAATTATATTTAACATGTTAAACATTTAATATGATAAATAGTTATTTGATTCAAATTTGGTAGTTCGAAGTAAACAATATTTAAAACATTTTACATTATTTAGAAAAGTAAAATAAAGGATCAACTTATCCTTTATACAATACTTCATCAAAATACTTTTATAACTCGATGTCTTAACAAGTTTACTTTCATTCCTGCAGACTTTGGCTATGCGTTGATCAGGCGCAAAGCTAGAATTCTCTAGGTACTTGGTAGACTTGTTTCAACACCCAGTCAAAATACTGAAAACACTTTTGAAAACAGATATGGAAAGTACAATCCAAACAAAAACAGTTGTCTAACCATGGATCGTAGATACACAATGGTTACGCGTGGATCTCCCCAGGAAACAATCTGTATCTGCAAGCTTTCTCAGCCCTGCGAGTTATGCCATATTGACTAATAAAGTGCAGGATACACAATGGTTACGCCTGGATCACCCAGGAAACAATCCGTACCCCTAGGCCATCTCAGCCAGGCAGTTTCACTACTAATGCGACCTACATAGAGTGAAGGATACACAATGGTTATGCCTGGATCCCCCAGGAAACAATCCGTACCCCTAGGCCAGCTCAGCCAGGCAGTTGCGCTATGAACTCGCGCTCGTAAGACCATGGAGATCGCCATGGAATTCGATGGACACTCGAGTATCATATCCGGAAAACCCAAATCAGAGAGAATAATATCGATAGAATGAATACACAGTGTGGCCATAAAGCGGATATCAAGCAAAAGGCACTTTCCATATCTTTACTTCGAAAATATGTATCGTATAGTACCTTTCAAAACACTTTCAAATGCCGTACTTATATAAAGTCCATTATATATAAGATTTCATTTCAAATCGAATACTTTCCAAAATCAATAGTATGTCAAATCACACTTATAGAGACTTCGATTATATAAGACTTCACTTTACAAATTGAGTACCATTTCGAATCAACAGTTTCAAATCAATTTCGTACTTATACAAATCATTTTATATAAGTTCGATAACTCCCAAATCAAGTATTTAGTAAATGGAGGTTCTCAATTTCAAACCATTCAATATCAATTTAGTTTCCAAATCATATATGATTTCGCCAAATCATTTCTTCCAAATTACATATATTCAGTTTTCAAAGTTTCCAAAATAATAAGTTAGAAAAATAATCCAAATTTCCAAATCAACAAAAATTTAGGTCAAACAAATTCATTCCATTTCAAACATATATTCACTTTCAAAAATCATAATACTTTCAAAGTTATAAATCTTTCGAAACCAAAATACTTGAAATCATTACCCTTAGAAAAATCATAACATTTCGAAATCATACATTTGAAATCATAAAACATTCCTTTAATTCTTTACATTTTACAAATTTATTCAATTAAACCCAAATCTAAAATTTCCAATTTTAATACAATTCAAACAATCAGTTTTTTCAATTAAGTTTTCCAACAAAACCATTTCAAATATTATCAAATTTCAAATATAGATTTGATTTACAAAATAAACTATTCAATCTTAAATATGTTTCAAGGCTTAAATATACCATATTTCAAAACTAAATTCTATAATTTCATATATCTCAAATTTTACTTCATTATTACTTACATATGTCATCATTTCGCAACATTACATTCGATCGCTCGTTTGGTCACACAAGTTCGCTTTCGAACTAGTATTGTCCATTCGACTTCCCTAATGCGGACTTCGATATGGTTTCTCGACTAGAAGCCATCAGTCTCCTTGCATAGCCATATACTACGATAGAGAATTCTAGAATTAATCCCAAAATCCATATCAAATATTCGCCATCAAGAATCAAATGAAAATTCCTAACACGAAATGGTGTAATTCGCATCGAACTTGTGTACTCAAACTTGGATCAAATTAATTATGCGAATAAAACAGCATATGTACAACTTATGTATCTATTCCAACTTGTTAAATATATAGTTTCATAAAGCTGTTACTAAGTTAAAACATTTAAAACCAAATTTTTCTCAAAAATTTGAAGACTAATTTTTTTTTCAAAACATTTCGAAACTGATGTTACTAAGATGTTACTTCATTCTTACTTAGTTTTGAAATATTCATTTCATAAATCTTAATATTTTATATAAACTCAAATTACAAGTAAAATAAATATCCTTTCATGCAAATATAAACTTCAAATATTCATTTAGCAAAATCAATTATCATTTCAAATTCTCATTCTTTATCAAAATAAAGATTAAATCATTTCCAATCCATTTCAACCATCAAATAAAATGGTTACAAAGTTTAAAACCTTCAAACTATTTATTTCTATATGAAAAATCCAGTTTACCATTAAAAAGATTATTATTCTATATATATATATATATACACACACTTTATTCAAAACATTTCAAATCTATATTTCATACCAGTATAAATCAAAGTAATCTTATTTATTTCACTCAACAAACAGTTCCAACCAGTATATTTCTTTATACTTTAATCATACCAAACTAAACATATATTCTTTATCAAATACTTTATACCTTTCAAACTCTCTTAGCATTGAAAAGTTAACCTTGATTTGGAAGTGCTCGAATCAAAATAGTCGAAGAAATCATTTTTTCAATTCAAGAGTTGGAAATCACCAACAAATCAGTACTTTCAAAACATAGGGTTATACCAAAACAAATCTGAATCTCGAGGACTGAACATCGGCTTACTTTAAATCATTTCAAATATATATATATATACACATATATCTTTCGAATATCAAACCATACTTAAAAATCTGAAATCAAAATTTGGTTTCGCAAAATCACTCGCATAGCAAAGCTACTAGAGTGGCCTCTCCCCCACTCAGAAACTCAAAAATCAATGTCGATGATGCATGCATTCATCACCGAAATTATTTTTCAGCGACATAAGTGGGTTCTGGACTTTTATTTTCTTGAAACTTCTTTGAAGTCACTTCGAAATCATTGGAATTAGTTCAAATACATTTAAAACATTTCCTACTCGGAAATATCTTTAAATCATATTAGTATTATATAAAAAAATTCAAAATCTTAAAACCGATTTCAAAACACCGGAGTTCGAGTCCTCAAAATTTAAATTCAAAACCCTTCAGTTATAAATCATTTTATATAAGTCAAATTCTTATAAATTTTCTAAATTTCAAATCCTTTCGAAACTTCAAGTTTCATTTTTAAAAGGTATAAAATCCTTATCGAAAACATTTCACTTTTATATAAAAAGTGGTCATCCCTATCAAAAATAATAATTTCGATGTATGCACAATTTCAAAATACAACCAAACACAAATTTCCAAAGAATGGTTCAAGGATGGATTTCAAAACAAACAGAGATTCGAATTTAGAGGAACTCTAATCATATAGAATTCTGATTCGAAGATAAGCTCGAACGAAGATGAGATAATTAATTCCCAAATAGAAGATGGATAAACCTATATAAATCACGGGCGGCCTTAACCGGTCAACCGTGACTCCAGGAATATAATCAATTCGGAAATCTATGGCAAATCGACATTCGATCGCTAGAGGTAGAATCTAGGTAGAGCAAGAGATAGATAGCATCGTAAACCGAGGATATAGAAATTTCCAGTGAATCAATGTCAATTGTAAAGGAGTTTCACCCCTTTACAAATCATTCAAAGATTTGCGAAATCACTGATCTTTATAGAGGTCATTCCAAAGTGGAGTTATGGAATGCCCCAAATCAAAAGGATAAAATAGGGAAGACAAGACTGTACTTCAGAACAAGTGGGAGCGTTCCAAAGTTCAAGAAATCCTAATCGATAAGAATCCAAACCAAGAGATTTCTAACAAGGTGGATACAGAAGGAATGAAGTTCAAAAAATCTTGGTTTCAAAGTAAGAAAATTTTTATACTAAAATAATCTTTGAAAATCTTTTAAACTCATTTGGAAATCATTTTATACTTCGAAAATATGTTCTCTCATAAAGAAAGGATTCTGTTCACTCATTCTAGGGTATTCTACTCTATCTCTAATGAGTTTTTTGCTTCGCGGGCTAAGGTTTGCCTAAAACCAAAGCTCTGAAACCAACTGTAACGGACAGATATTTTCAGCCATTCACATCCACAAATGAGGACTTGAATTGCTAAAAATATCGCATTGTAAATAAATTTGGAGCAAATGAAATACAATCATAGAATCACAGACACAAAAATATCAGAATAACTCGCAGTGGAATATAAAATACATAGTAGTTCATGAAGCTACTACGGCAGAGTCTCAAACCAAATACATAATACGGTCTGAAAACAACAAAATAGAAATCCTAAATACATAGAAGCTCACTAATACATGAGATAAACTAGAACAGCTGAAACAGAAAGTAGATATAAATGTAGATAAGCAGAAACTCCAGCAAAGACCAGCTCTAGAAAGAGAATCCAAAGTTGTGAATACTCAGGCTGATCCGAGCGTAAAGTAAAACACAAAACACTCGAGTCAGGACAATATATACTTATATAATGTAAACCAACTCAAGTAAACTGTAGTAGAAATGCAAAATAACTTAAAGGATGCTTGGGATCGACCATCCTTTAAGAATCAGTTAAACTATAAACTAAATACATCCCGTGGTTAAAATTTCAAAATGGTATTTTATACTTCAAAATCAAATATCATTTCAAAATTCAATATTATTTAAAATCCATTTCAAAATATCAAATATCATATCTTCCAAACCACATTCATTTTTATTTAATTTAAATACCATTACAAAACACATTTCAAAATAGTTTATATTTCGAAACGAATTACTTCATTTTAAATCATAAAATGAAGTTATTATATTTAATAATTAAATTATTAAATTTCCAAAATTTTAGTCTTTCAAAATTCATTTATTCACTTAATTTATTAAAACAGATGAAAATTCAACTTTTGCAGCATTTACAATTTGCTACGGAAAGTTACATTCAAGACAGTTCAACTTAACAAAAGATAGCATCTAAAAATGCTGTAATAGGGTTACATTAGTTTCAAATAAAACTTAGTTAACTACAATAATTATAACATTTACAAAAATGCTATAATAGCCTTTAATTAAACTTAGCCATTTGGTTTATTGTTATCAACTACAGCATTTACAAATGTTGTATTATCATTTACATTAGAATTAATAGCATTTCAAAAATGGAGTTAATTAACTTCAAATATTCAGTATAATTTCATAAACGATTATATTTTTATTTAAATCATTTTTAACTTATAAAATCATATAATTTCTCTTTTAAAACAATCATTCAAATACCCTTATATTCATGATTTTATAAAGTTAAATCTCCATTCAAAAATCAAAATTTAATAATAATTCACTTATTGAATTCCAACATTAAATTTTAATTCATTAAATTTTATTTACTTAACACTTAAGTTTAAAATTTTCAAATATAACTTAATTTCATTTTTTTATTTACTTAACTTAAAATTCACTTTTAAGCAAATTTCTAATTTTAGTTATATTTCAAAACTTCAACCTAAATATTCATTCATTTCACATTTTAACTTTATTCAAAAATCATTAATATATTATAAAATCATTTTAAATTCATTTAATTTGAAATATCATAAATTTATCATATTTTCATATTTAATTTAAATTCCATTTATCACCAAATTATAATTTCCAAAATAACTTATATTTCAGATTTTCTAACTTTACCATTTATTTATTTCACTTATAAATTTTCAGAAAATCAATAATGCTTTAAAAAAATCATTTTTAATTAAATTTAAATCAAAATATTATAACATTTACATTTCCAAAATATTTTAAAATTTTTAGAAAAACATATTTTAACAACGGGCCTGTATTTCATTTCCTAGCCTAGGTAAAGCGATACGGGTAATATATCATTTCAACCCGTAATTTACAAAGAAAACCTGGGTTTGATCATTTCAAACCCGCAATCCCAAGTAAATGAAAATAATCGAAAATCATTTAGGCCTATCATTTTAGCCCATAACGATTTTCTCCAATTCTAAAGTCCGTTTGGATATGCATCATTTCAACCCATAGTGATTCTAATCTAAAGGGAACTTGCAGTGTGATAAACTAATAAAAATAACAGAACAACATAATATAACAGTAACATATGTTATAACAGGTGTTTAAGCGTGGGTGAACATCATATAATCATAATATAGCAGGTGTAACATGATAATGCATTTTACAGATTCAAAAGGGTCAAATTTACTAGTTATATATGTACATATTGTCTGGTGAGAATAACTCACCTGTTCAGAGCTGGAGATAGCTACCAAAGCAAACAATACAGACACTACGAAGGCACGACAATACGGAAATGGATGAAGAGTGGAGGGCCAAAGCTAATTGCCTTGTTCAAACATTTACACAATACAATACAACAACATAAGTTCAAAACAATTTACACTTGAACAACACTAGAAATCAAAGCGCAAAACAACTTCCAATGGTTTGCACTTGTTCTCAACTTCACATGGATCAGTCAGTGACGGAATAAGCTCAGCTAAGGCAGGGACTAAGGGCTGGGTTTGGGTCCAAATAGATCAGCCTAGCTTGGGTTTAAAGATGCATAGATATATAGGTGCACAAAACTACACTACAAGGCAAAGAAATCATCATTTCTATGCTCCTATTGTGCTCGGCCAGAGGCTAGATGGGCCCAGCCACTGGCTCAGGTGGTGGTGGGTGATGTGGCAGAGGGTGGAGGTAAGGTCAGAGGTGGTGGCGGTGGAGGAAGTGGCGGCTAGAGGGGGTAGAAGGTGGTGCTAGCAAACTAGGCTCGGTTTGTATGAATAGGTGATGTATTTGTGGATTTTGGTGGATGTTCAAGTCTTGGTTTTGGTCGGCCTAGTCATGGAGATGGACTAGGGGGGTGGTTGATCAGAGAAGGAGGAGGTGGAGGTGGGCCTATGGCTGGAGGAGAGGTGGCCGATCCAATCTAATTGAGAAACAAATGCAAATTCAATAAGAAAATAGAAAAAAACAAAGGAAAGGAAGGAGATTTTACCCAAACTTCCAAGCAATGGCCATGAATTATTTTTGGATGAGAGAGTGGTTTTATTTCATGTGAAAAATGAGGAAATGCAGCTGAGAAAAGAAATGAAAACCACGGCGAAAAATTAATGAGATGTAAATCGGAAAATGGAAAGGTGGAAGAGGAAAAGACTTTGGAAGTTAAAGGGTTTAAAACTTTTCATATATCCAACCATTTCTTTTTAAATTTTTAAATAACTAAAATATATATACAAATTTAGATAAAAATACGAAAATTTAGTAAATAAACAAAAATAAATAAATAAATTTTAGTTAAATAGAATTTAAATTAAGAAAATGGCTTAAAAATGCAAACTAGGCTTTAAAATTTTGGAATAAATTCAATAAGCTTTAGAAAGACTTTATAATCACTTTAAAAATATTAAAAGACAAAAATATACATAAAATAACATATTAACACATATTAAAATAAAATATAACAAAGAAAATATGATTTATATAATTTAAAATAGACAAAATAGCCAGATAACTCAAATTGTACTCAATATTGAAATATACTTAACTTTCATGATTTAACTCCGTTTCCAGCGAAACGAAAAATAGTATTCATGTTATTAAATCTATGTTCATACGAAAAGGTAAAATTTAAGAATTCAAATATTTAAATTTAAAAGTCAAAGTTTGACCAATTTGACCAGAAATTCACTTTTCAGTAAAATATCCAATTTATACTAGTTTGAAACTATAATTCACATAAAAATCAAAATTTATATTTTAAAATGAAATGTTTGGAATAAAACAAGTTTAAAATAATTTCAAAATAAAATAAATTCAAATTTAAATTATATGCAAAAATCTAGGGTTGTTACAATACCAATTGCGGATCCGGATTGGTTGTAACTCATAGCAGCTACTACCACCCACCTCGGACACACTCCCAAATCAAAAATCAAGGGTGGCCACCAAATCAATCACAAAGTAATTGATTGGTATCTAAGAAATATACACGATAAGAGGAATGACCTCACTTCGTCCGGCATGGCTCCTATTTTAGTCACATTTAAGCTGACTCACTGGAGTCGGGGTCACTTCATACCTCATACAGAAATCATTCACCAAACCATCCTACTTCATTTCTGGAATCTTCACAACGTACACAGTTGTTAAAGTGGTTTTCGATATTGGCAGAGAGTATGACAAAATCTGATCCCAGACTCTTTAACAACCAATCGCTTATTACACACCGGACGGTTCTTTTACATTTCAAAAAGTCAATTTTCAATTGATGTCAAAATATCATATTCGATTCAAACCATATCACTTTCGAATTATATTCACTTTCAAAATCAAATTTTCAAAACAGTTTAAAACCCTCATTTCAAAACTTCATATTCAAATCAAACATGTAATTTAAATCCCAACTTAGGTTAAAATTATCATTTAACCGTATTCGCTTTTAAATCAAAATTTCAATATAAAAACTTCTACTATACTTCGTTTGAAATTTAGAAAATAGTTTAAATAGTTATAATTAGTTAAAATAGTTATAAATGGTTAAATGCTCTAAATGGTTTAAGTATAGATGAAAGACACTGTTAAATTGGTTTAAGATAGTTAAATAGATTAAATATAATCAAAATAGTTTAAATAGCTTTAAAATAAATTAATTAGATTTAAAATAAATTAAATTGGTTGAAATAGGTAAAATAATTTATATAGCTATTATAGATTAAAATAGTTTAGAAATTTGAAAATCTTAATAATTAGGAAATATAAAATAAATATATTTTTAAACGGTTTCTATTAAAATATGAATTTGGAAAATTATATCAATTTAACTATTTATTTCACTTCAACGCATTTGGACAAATTACAATTTCCAAATAAAATACCTAGTTTCAAAATTTTCAATTCAAATTTCAATAAAACATTTAATTATATAAATTTCAATCCATGTTTGAAATATCAATTTAAACTACTCCAATTTCAATAACTTCGAAGTTGTTTTAAACAACTCAAATAACTCAATTCTGGCAAATTTCACTTATAACTCAAATTTGAATTTTAAAATCTCAATTTAATTTCTTAAAGCGATTCCATTAAACCAATTCACATTTTAACATAAAATTTGATTTTTCAATAATAATTCAATTTATATAAATCAAATTTTGTTTCAAAATATCATTTAAATTAAATTCAAAAATTAAGGATTTTGAAATCATTTAATTGAACCAAATCCGGTGTCCGTATATAATTCTCTGCCATAGGGTCAAGTGATATAGATATTTGTCATTTCAATCCGTAATTATTTTATATTTATGGATGTATATCATTTCAATCTGCAATCCCAAGTTAATATAAATCGCTCGAGTCTATCATTTCAACCCATAACGATTTTTCCTTAATCTATAGATCGTTCGGGTATATATCATTTCAACACATAATGATTTTCTAAATAAAAATTAAAGGAACATGCAGAATGATAGTATTTCACAAATCAAATATAGCATCATATCATCCAATAATAAATTTAAACATCCATCACAATCATCATCCAGTACAACTAATATGTATCAACCATTAACAAATTATTATATACAGGAAATTAACTGGCAATTTAAATTCAGTAATAAATTAAATGACAATTTAATCCAAAATAAATTCAAATTAATAGGAATAGCAATTTAAAAATATCAAATAGCCATAAATAAATTTCTAATTACATCATAAATTTAATTTAACTAACATAATAAATTTTAGAAGTTGTGGGTGGGTCAAATCACTCACATTTGAATTTAAATCCAATTTAGGGCCCAAATTCAAACTATCTCGGAATTCATCCAAGCCAGCGTCAAAACGCCCGGAATTTCGATATGATCTCGGCAAAACAAACCGTGTATTAAACGGACCTGGTATGTAAAAGTTATTGCGATTAGAACATTTTACGGATAAATTTAGAATTTATAAAAATAAATAAATAAATAAATGGAACACGCGTCCACGTGAGAATCACGCCCAAGAACTAGCCCTACCCTCTTTCATCCCCGAACAATAGTATCCGCCATCGTACAGCCAAATGCATGTGCTGCCGCTGGTCTTCGCGGCCGCCCAGCTTCGTCATCGGTCATCCTCTAGGCTACGACTCGCCCATCCCCCGTGCATCACAAGCGACAATAACGCGAAGAAAACCAACAGCTGCCGCCTTAAACTCTAAACCTAATCGAATTAAATCAGCCAATTCAACCGTCAACTCGACAAACAACTCACTCCGATGAACTCCCCTCGGTCCTCTCTACAAAACTTTATCAACAGATCAACGATCCGTTGAAGTTGATCAACACGCAATGAATGGTCGTGGATAAATGATCAATTTCTATACAAATGATGATTCGAATTAGAAAACGGATTACAGATCTGAGATTCGCTCATCGAGAGTCTCGAATCGATATATAATTTGATATAGTTTGAGGAGTTTTAATTTTTGGAATTGGTTTTTGATTTGAAATTGAATTGGGAATTTTTTTGTCTACCGTTGGAATGAGAAGTTGAGAAGGAAATGTATATACAGACAAATGGAATAAGAAAATGAGAATCAAATTATGGTTTTAACGAGCTATTTATAGGATTAGCTGAATAGTGAAAGAACGGACAAGCTTTGATTTGGATTTTGGACGATAAATTAACCCAAAAACCCATTTCGCCTCCGGAAGGAAAATGGGTAATCCCATATATCAAAATACATGTTTTGGATAGTTTTAAACTCAATGAAACAGGTTTTCAAGTCCAAATTCCGTAGTATGAAGAAGTTATGTTAAAATTAGCTTATTTCAAATTAATTTCAATTAAATTAATTTCTATACGTTTCAAGCCCGTACGTTCAAACGACAAAACCGATCGTTACGAAACTTGAAATGCTGCAATAATTCATCGTTACGGATCCCATGAAACTAGTTTTGTTAAAATCCGAGTCAGCGGAAAAAATGGCTATTTTCACATTAATGAAATAAATTAATATTTTTGAGAAAGATGTGTGATCCTCTAAAACTAGAGAGAGCACACATGCAACTATATATATAACAAATATGGCGCTGCCAATATGCCTGGCAGGTAACAAAAACTAGGTACAAGTATCAAAAGAAAAAAGTCAGGTACCCCTATAATGAGTTCTGGCAAGGCCACCCATTACACCCCAATATCAAGCTCCGGCATGGCCACCGCCCGATTTTAAGGTATTAGAAGTACCTGGAAAACTAAAGAAAACCCAATGATACTGGATGTTGTCACAAACTAAGAAGGAGGCTACATGCTTCTAGTTTGGAAGGAATGGAAAAGCAACTACTCTGAAGTGGAACTGAAAATGATACTGAATGGAAAAACTCTTCTCTGAAGACTCTGTAAAAATGGAAGAAGTGCCAAGCTGAAGAGTGAATCCTCCTGAAAATAGAACGCCATAATGAAGATGAAGGTTTCCTGTATCTGAGGTGGAACTGCTAGTGGTGCTGAGAGGAAAACTCTGCTTTGATGACTGAGTAATAATGGAAGTTGCACATAGCTAAGGAGTGAATCTCCCTTAAAATATGCCACATGATAAAGCTAAAGATGTGCTGGAAATGCCCTCACTGCAATCCAAAATCCTGCAATTTGTAGCCATGAGTATCTACAAAGTGAACCTAACACTCTATCACCCATACCTACGTCTGAAAAATGACTAGGAAAATAGTTAGAATGATACACATATATGTATGTGTGTGTGTATATATATATATAATTTATATACATATATATATGTATAATTTATATACATATATATGTATAAATGAGGTAGGAGTTAAAATACTTAAATAAGACTAATTGGACAAATACTGAAGAATTAAAAGATTTATAAACTAATATCGACAATAACTAATACAATAATTGAAACAAATTTTAAAATATTCTTATGGACCTTTGACCAAATGTAAATTATGAGAATTAGTGAGATCATCATTTAAGTTTGAAAAAATATTAATAGTACAATTGTTAGCGTTAAAAATAATATTATTGTGCTTAAATAAATTAATATTATAACTAATCTTATTAAGATACCCTTTAAATAGGTTATTTTTAGTTAATTTATATTTGGGATTGGAGATCCAATTAAAACAAAATGAAGGAATTGTAAAAATCAACTTATTAAAGTGACTATTATCATTATTAAATATTCTTTGATTTCTTTCAAACCAAATATACCAACAAACAATAATGAATAAAGTGTCTAGTAAGAATCTATATTCTTTTTGAACCTAAATCTAAAGTTATTCCAATAGAATTTACAATCCGAAATTTTAGTTATTATATTAAAATTAGAAATTTTAAGAGTATTATTTAGAATGTAATAAGTATCCATGAAATCATAGTATATATGTCTAATATCTTCAAAATGCAGATTACAAAAATAACACTTATTATCATTTTGAATGTTTTTTCTCTTTAAAAATTCTATAGTGTTAAGTTTTCCATGCAGTATTAACCACATGTGAATTTTAAATTTAGGAGTAGCATTTGATTTCCAAATAAATTTAAAAGAGTTGTTTGTTATACCCTAAAAGTTAATAAATCTATAAAAAGAATTAGAAGTATATTTCTTGTTGTTATCCCATTCCCAACTAATTATATCATTATCATTATCAATATTATAAAGATTTATCACCTGGCAAGTCATTAATAGCTTTTCTAATTTCCTCTTCAATAAAAGGATTATCTAACTCAAAAGGATCAATAATTGAATCAGATGGATGCAAATCAATCCATCTAACATCAATTCTGTGTTTGTTTTTAGTAACAAAAAATATCCCTAAAATACTCTGTAAAAGCCTTGTTAAGATCTCTTCGATCAACTAACTCTTCATTATTAACAATAATGGAGTTAATTGTATTGCTACGCTTTCTACCATTAGCTGTATTATGGAAAATTTTAGTATTATTATCTCCTTCATTGATCCACTAGATTCTGTATCTCTGCTTCCACATAACCTCTTCCTTTTCTAATTAAAATAGAATTAAGTTCTTCTTTTAGATTGACAAGAGCATTATCCTCACCTAAATTTTGTTGTCTAGATTCTTCTATCTTGTTTATTTTAAGCATCTCGATAATATGAATATTATCTTTTTAAATTTTTATACTGCCAAAAAAATTTTGTTCCAATTTTTTAGAAAAGTCCTAGGATCCCTAAGTTTTGAAACAAATGATTTTGCAGAATTATCCTTACTTCTAATAATATAATAACTCAAAGAAATCCATTTACAATTTCAAGAAATTTGAATCCAAAATCAACATATTTTCAAATTTAAAATAATCTATAAATAACCCTATGATGCTCACAAGTGAGGATAATAGGACAATGATCTGAGCACATGTAAGAAAGACCTGAAACTCTACATATTGGAAATTTATCTTCAATCTCATCACTAACCAAAAATCTATCAAGAAGAGCCATAAGTGGAGACTCACTAGCATTACTCCATGTAAATTATCTATTAGAAAGAGGGATCTCAATCAAATTAAAATAATAATAAATTGGTCAAATTCCTCCATAACTGCTCGTACCCTATGTGAACGCTCTCCTATAAAACGCATAACATTAAAGTCATCCCCCAAAATCCAAGAACTTGAGCTAGGGATCTAATTTCTAGGCATTCTTTCCATAAAATTCTTCGATTAATTTTTTTATTGGGCCCATAAACATTAGAAATATTTAAAAAATAATTATCAGCAAGATTAGTAAGAATTCAAAGAATGTTGCTTAGTAATACATTGAAGCAACTTAAAATAATTATCCCGCCATCCAATCATTAATCCCCCAAAAGCACACATAGAAGGTAAAAAAAACCATTTTCTAAGATGATACCCGCCTAATCTACTTAAGAAACGAATATCAAGAGAATTAATTTTAGTTTCCTGAAGTAAAGCAATGTCAATAGAGTAGTCTTTAAAAAAACACTCTAACCTTATCACATTTATTCATCGTGCAATCCTCTAATGTTCCAACTAATGATCCTCATATACCAACTGTTCTAGCCCTCTCTAGTTCCTTACATCTAATATACTCCCGATCAATCTCAACATCAAAAAAGATGAAAGATGTATCACAAGCTAACCGACTAAACTTGGCAGATGTAAACTGCCTAAAGCATAAGTAGAAAATGTACAACCCAAAATAGAATTCATATCTAAGCCTGAAATTGTAGGGCACTCGAACCAGGTAACTCACCTATAGACAGAGACTGACAACTGCGAATCCTAGCACTTCGACGAATAGAACCACTAGAAGCTACTGATTTCTTATGCCTCCCTCTCTTCGACAAAGAAGTAATAGGAACTGCTGCCCCTCTCCATCATTCTTAAATCCAAACCATTAACATCATATTCACAATCAAAGGACCCGCACCAATACTCGAAGTAAAACAACTATCTCCTGATACAAGACCAAAGGCATTATCTTCCACCACATTAGATAACTTACTCGAAGTCATAAGATCATTTTTTGATACTAGACCCAAAGCAGAATCACTATTTAATTTTACTCCCTCATAGATAGAAAAATTTTTGTCCACTCTTCTGTTAAACCACTCAAAGTCGAATTATCATTTTCACTTTCTTTCCCCTAAGCAGTTACTGTAATGACAGAATTTTCAATCCCTTCATTTGAGTTTTGGAATGAAAACGTATTCATATCAAAAGAATCATCCATCTTTTTGTTTATATAAGCTTCCTCTTCCAATCTGACAATCCCCACAATAGACACCAACTCATTCTCATCGCCATTATCAGGACTAACATTAAAATAGTCAATTTTGTCATCATCGATCATAAAAGAAACATCACCAATATGGTATAAGTTCTGTACATAATGCTCACCGTGTGCAACGGTGTGTACATCAACGGTAACAGACATGAAACAACATTCCATACTCTTATTTAAATCATTCTCCAATATCTCGTCTACTTTTACTGATGATTTCAATGACAGAATCCCATCAAAAACCTCTCCATGATGAAATTTGGCCACTTCTACTAAATTATTAGAGATTCCATCAATCAAGAATATCCCAAAAGAATCACCCAAATCACAAACCTGATCTGTGGTATCTGATTTATACTGCAATACATCACCACAAAAATTCAATTTCTTAACAATGATATCAAAAATACCATCATCTATATCCACCTCAATCAAATTATTACTTTCAAAGCTCTTAGAACAATCCATTTTTGCATTTGCTGCACTTCTACATGATAAAAAAACTTCTGTCTATTATAACATCAGATAGTTCCAATCCAAAGTCTAAATCATTTTTGTCAACAACAGCCAGGCATTCAAATCTGTTACCAATCTTTATCTCAAAATTAACCAATTCATGTGATTTCGCTCTTTTGTCACTAAATCGAATAAAGCCTCTAATTAAACTATAATCTTTACCCTTAGCATGAACATCCATGGTTGAACCTGAAGAAATTGTCGCCTTATTTGCCTCGGGGGCACTGGTATCCATTAAGTATTGTATAACAGAGGAATCCAGTAATATAGGATCAAATTCAATAATATTGTCCCCCTTAGTATTTGTAGATAAGACAGAATTCATACTTCCATTATTTTCTAGAAAACACATCAGCTATCTCAACACTATCAACTGACTTATTGGACGAAACATTAGATTTTAAAAAATAGTTTTATGGGTCTCCAAATATATCCCTATATCCCTTCCCTATATTTCACGTCAAAATGATCAAACAATTCTTCTAAGAGTTGAATCCCTTCGTTTCTCTGTTGCCATAAATTATCAAGAAGGACTCCTTTGAGTAATGTACACTTTGATGTAAACTGAAAGCCATGGTTGATATATTGTGGCCCAGAAGCTATGAACTTAGATTTCATCAAGCAAGAATTCTTCTTAAGACCAGAATTACCGCAAGTGAGATATCCATGATTGATATTTTATGGCCCAAAAACTACGGACTTAGGTTTCATTGAGCAAGAAATCTTATTATGACCAAAATTTCTGTAAATGAAACACCTGATAGGGTCTCTACATTGAAAAGAAAGATGATCATGATCCCCATATCTAAAGAAAAAATTATTACCTATCTTCAATTCTGCCCAGTTTTTGAAACATTGACAATTCCAAGAATGATCTCGAGAGATCGAAGTTGGTAGGCCCTCCATAATAATTTGGGCATAAGAACGATGATGGGAAGCACGATCAGAAAAACAAGATGGTTTTGTCAAATATGATCTCAAATTAGAATGCAGCAAAGAAGGATATGTTTGTAGGCAAGAAACTGAGGATAGAGACGCCATTTTTTGTGAGACGAGTTAATAAAATAAATCAATATTAAATTTATTAAATCAAATTTTCAATTCAAATTTAATAATTCACAATTTCTATCACCTTGGATCACTTAATAATTTATAATCCTTTGAAACAAATTTCTATAACAATTCAATGTTAATTATCTTACCCATTTGCAGTGTTTAATTTCAATTATAATTAAATCCAATTATTTATAATTAATTTCAAATAAATTGATTTGATTCAATTTCAATCTTTTTATTAATCCATTATTACTCTACAAACATTGTTAACATTCGTCTTACATTTCATTACATTAATATACTCCAATTTCCATCTTTTATTGTGTTAACAATTATATTTCCATTTTATTGAATTTTTGTCAATTTCACACATTAATTGTAACTTAAAATCCCAATTAATTTATTTATCTTGATCTCATTTTTTTATTAAATCAATTATTACTTTATTAATAAAATTAACATTTCTATTCATTTTATTACATTCATAATTTGCAATTATTTTCTTAATCTCATCAATGTAACATTAAATTTAATGCACTTACAATGATTACAAATTTATCTAACATGTTAAATAAATATGTAACATATAATAGCTTGTCACCATTAACTCTTAATCCCATTAGTAAGTTTATTATTACAACCAAATGTTATAATTACATGCATAACAATGATTTTACTCAATTACCATTAATTATTGTCTTAATTGATTCAATATTTAGATTTGTTTTCCTATATTCGTTTTATAACCTAGTTGTAACATTTACATTATTTCCATTGATTGGATTTTCATTCAAGTTGTTAATGATTGACCTTAATTAATATCGTTACCTTTCATTTTTTTTTTGTTATTATTTCATTAATAAATTCCAAATTCCTATTTCTTTCAATATTAAATTACCAAAATCCTATTTAATTACTAATTTAAATTATCGATCATTACAGGTCGTTATATTCTCCCCTACCCAGAACTTTTCGTCCCCGAAAAGGAAAAATGAGGGAAAAGAAGGGATTAAGAAATATTTGTACCTTATTTAGAATATTAAATTTATAAACAGATAAATTTACAAAATTTAATAATTTAAATAAAATATACCAATTTATAACAATTAAATCCTTTACATTCAAGTAAACAAAAGTTCGGAAAATATTTCACAAAAAATTTCCAAGACCAAAATTCACGAAAAATTTCGACAGAGTCACCTTTGTATGGAGAGGTCTGGAAAAATAATAATATCAATAATAACAATATATAACATAATTTTTCAAAATAATATATCCTAACAGCGGGAAAATAATATAATATCGCTATAAAACCGTAATCCGAAAGCGTACCTATTTGTCGGGCAAATAACGCTTATTTTATGAAACCAAAAGCAGTAGCAATTGCTTCCATAACCTGTATTTCACTTATGTACTCCAAAAAGGTTAATACTGATATAAGAGTTTACAACGAACAAATCATAACAATATTCACTTGCAAATAACATACAACAAACACTTGCAAACAGAACCATAGATTCATCCCATGCAATTAAAGTAATCATCTATCCATCCATAGCAACCAAAACTAATGGTTTATTTGGGTTCAAAAACTTTTAGTTTTTTAGAATGACAAATAACTACTAAGTTTACCATATACTCAATAGTCTAGATAAAACTCAATAGATCATCCAAAAATCCAAACAATTAGAAATATCTTTTTCCCAAACAATCCATAAGCCAAGCAAACAACAAATCCCAAACATTATCTAAGTTTATTCTTATAAATCTCCTTTCACAACGTTTATTGTTCAATTTTTTTCATATAATGATTATTTCATTAATTTATCTTTATTTCTTACAAAAATTAAATTTCCATTCATTTATTTATATATGTTATTTACCTTTCTTGCATACATGACTCATATACAATTGTTTAAACATATGTAAATCAATTCTTAAAATACTATATAGGTTTCTTTGTAAATAAATTCATATTCACGCATGCAGCACTTATTTTCATTTGCTTTTATTCTTTACTTAAAAAGTTTCTTTTCAGTTATTTATATAATGTCACTTTCTTTTTCATTTCGTTACATTCGTTTCTTACATAAATTTTTCCATTCAGTTGTTTATAATGATCAATGAATTCATCACTCAAGTATTTCATATATTTTATCACAGTTTAGTTCACTTAAATTAATTTATATAGTTGATTTCAATTAGATATTAATATTTATTAGTGCAAAAGTTCACTTTCAAGTTTCTTACTTTTTACTTTACATTCCTCCTTTCTTATATAATGTCATTGGGTATTAAATCCAATTTCTAAATCATTTCACAATTTCTGAAGTTACAATCATTTAATTTAACATAGTATTCAGTTTATTATTAAACGGCTTCCATCAATAACTGGAGTTTATAATCATCTACTTATAGTATTCATCTTTCTACTCATTTTTATTGGTAATTAACTTCAAACATTTAATTAAGTTTATACTTATTTGTTTATAGTACTCATGTTTAATTTAATTACTTAGCATATTAATTCATAAACTTAAGTTTAAATTATTTACTTACAATACTTACTTTCTATTACACTCAATTTGTAGCATTTCAATTATAACATGAGTTCACACCATAATATCAAAGTTCTTATTTACAAAAGAATTTCATTGAACACTTTCATTTATCAAGTTTTACTTATATAATATTCCATTACATTTTCTTATTAAAAATTTCAAATTTTAATCTTTTGATAACTTGTATTTATATGTTTTTAAGAATCCAATTGAAAGTTACACAAGTTTATCTTAATTATTTTAATTAACAAAATGTTCAATAATCATATCTTTCATATTTTCATTCTTTTACTTACAAGTTACAAATTTCAAATTCCTTGTATATTTCATTTATAATTAAGCATTTACTTTCTTATTCTCATTTTAAAATTTCCAATTATTAAATGGTAAAATTTCATTTCATATCAACAATTAAAATCTCTAATTAATGGAAATTTAAGAACTAAATGTCGGATTCCATTTCAAATCATTTGAAACAATATATATATAACCATATATTTATATATCTCAAATCATATATAAAAAATATAAAATCAAGATTTATTTATCAACAAGGTGTAATTAACTACTATAACAGTCTTCCCGCTTTGAAACTTGAAAATGAACATCGATGATGCATGCACTCATCACCAAAATTATTTTCCAATGACAGAGAGGGGGTACAGAACTTATTTCCTTTCAAAAATACTTTTTAAACCATTTCTTCCAAACCACATTGAAATATTGATAGCGGAAAATAATTTCAAATAATACTAACATTATATTCTGAAATCCTTTGAAAGAAATCTCAAAAATCCCAGAACTTAAGTTCTAAAATTTACAGTTTATATATATTTTATTTACAATCTCATTTTTAGCCAATATTCATAAATTTCACTGCCTAACAAACAAATATATTACAACTAAAATATAACATTTATAATAAATTTATTTTATATAATAAATATATAATGGGTAAAATTCATTCACCTATATTTCAAAATAATATATGTCATTTTGTCCTATTAAGTGTTTAGAAATCCCTGTCGATTTCATAGCATCCTATGCACCAACTAGAATTTTTAAATATATAACGGAATAAATTAACGCAATATAAAACCTTTAATAACACTAACAAATATGCTCTCTCATATATATACTTTCAGCGATTCAACTATGGTATTGCTACCCTATTTAATATTAGTCAGACCCAACAAAGCTAAGGTTATCGCCAAACCAAAGCTCTGATACCAACTATACCACCTGCCTTTTTTGGATGTTTTAAACAGACACACATGTCACACTCATAACATTCAAAAGGGAAAATTGTTATGTGGTAAATAAGAAAAAGCAGAGAAGGAAAAAAAAACAAAATAGAATCTCGCAACGGAATAATGAAATATAATAACCAAATAAACAGTTCATGAAGCTGTTTACAAATACATTTGATTATACTTATACAATACAAAATGAGAGTTACAGACAACAGATAATAAATTTACATATACAGTGGAACAGTATGAATGTGGTGGAATAATAGTATAAATAATAATAATACAAATCTTCGTCTTCATCCTCCAGAAATAAGGTGTTCAAATCCTGAAATGCTCTGGTTGACCCAAGCGAATTGAAAAGGCAAAACATTCGAGTCAGAACGAAAAGATCTTATATAAGTTAAATCAACGGAAAATAAATATGAGTGGAACGGTGTCAGATATATTTACGAGGTTTGACATCTCCTATCCAGTGTCTAACGTGAGTGCAGTAACTTAAGAGATGTTCGGGATTCACATTAAGAAACAGTTAAACTATCTACCATGTAGTACAGTATGCTATTATAATACGTCTACAATAAAGTAAAAGTATTAAAACAACGTTAAGGAGTTACCCATCTCCCCTTTAACACATTTTATATACTCTCATAGTCTATACAGTACCGTAAGTCCCCCCGTTAATTGGAGGGCTATCAAAGGGCACTCCATAGGTATGGTACAAAACAAACTCGTAGAGGGCGCTCTAGGACATGTGAACATGACACTCGAGGCAATGCCAGGGTAGATATACCAATTGTGGATTCGGACTAGTGATAACGCATAGCAGCTACCGCCCACCTCGAACACACTCCCAAATCAAAAATCAAGGGTGGCCACCAAATCAATCACAAAGTAATAGAATGATATCGAAGAAATGTGGCTGATAGGAGGAATGACCCCACTTGACCCGACATGGCTTCTATTTTAGTCACATTTAAGCTGACTCATGGGAGTCATGGGCACGTCATACCTCATACAGAAATCGTTCATCAAACCATACCACTTCATTTCAGGAATCTCCACCACGTACACAGTTGTTAAAGTGGTTTTCGATATTGGTAGAGAGTATGACGATATCCGATCTCGGTCTCTTTAACAATTAATCGCTTATTACACACCGGGTGGTTCTTTTACATTTCAGAATGTCAAGTTTCAGTTGATATCAAAATATCATATTCGTATCAAACCATATCACTTTTGAAATTATATTCACTTTCAAAATCAAATTTTCAAAACAGTTTAAAACCCTATTTGCTTTTAAATCAAAATTTGGATATAAAAACTTCTACTATACATAGTCTGAAATTTAAAAAATTGTTTAAATAGTTATAATTAGTTAAAATAGTTACAAATGGTTAAATACTCTAAATGGTTTAATCATAGATGAAATACATTGTTAAATTGGTTTAAGATAGTTAAATAGATCCAAAATAGATTAAACATAATCAAAATAGATTAAATAGCATTAAAATAGGATAATTAGATTTAAAATAAATTAAATTGGCTGAAAATAGGTTAAAATAATTTATATAGTTAGTAAAGATTAAAATAGTTTAGAAATTTTAAAATCTTAATAATTAGAAAATTTAAAATAATATATTTTTAAATAGTTTCTATTAAAATATGAATTTGAAAAATTATATCTATTTAACTAATTATTTAATTTCAACCTATTTGGACAAATTACAATTTCCAAATCAAAAACCCAATTTCAAATCTTTAGATCCAAATTTCAATAAAATATTTAATTTTATATCAATTTCAATCCACGTTCGAAATATCAATTTAAACTACTCCAATTTCAATAACTTTAAAGTTATATTTCAAACAACTCAAATAACTCAATTCTGAAAAATTTCACTTACATTTTTTAAATTTTAAGTTTAATTTATTAAAGCAATTCCATTAAACCAATTAACATTTTAACATAAAACTTGATATTTCAATAATAATTCAATTTATATAAATTGATTTTTTTCAAAATATCATTTAATTAAATTCAAAAATTAAGAATTTTGAAACCATTTAATTTAACCAAATTCGTTGTCCGTATATAATTCTCTACCCCAGGATCAAGTGATAAGGATATTTTTCATTTCAATCCGCGATTATTTTATATTTACGGATATATATCATATCAATCTGTAATCCAAAGTTAATATAAAAATCCATAAAATCGCTCGAGTCTATCATTTCAACCCATAACGATTTTTCCTTAATCTATAGATCATTCGAGTATATATCATTTCAACCCATAATGATTTTCCAAATAAAATTAAGGGAACTTACAGGGTGATAGCTTTTCATAAATCAAATATAGCATCAAATCATCCAATAATAAAGTCAATCATCCACCACAATCATCATCCATTTCAACCAATACATACCAACAATTAACAGATTATTATGTACAGGAAATTAACTGGCAATTTAAATTCAATGATAAGTTAAATGACAATATAATCCAAAATCAATTCAAATTAATAGGAATAGCAATTTAAAAATATCAAACAGCCACAAAAAATTCCTAATTACATCATAAATTTAATTTAACTAACATAAGAAATTTTAAAAGTTGTGAGTGGGTCAAATCACTCACCTTTGTATTTAAATCGAATTTAAATCCAATTTAGGGCCTAAATTCAAACAATATCAGAATTCATCCAAACTAGCATCAAAATGCCCGAATTTCGATACGATCCCAGCAAAATTAACCGCGCATGAAACGGATCTCATATGTAAAAGTTATTGCGATTAGAATATTATACGGATAAACTTAGAATTTATAAAAATAAATAAATAAATAAATGGAATACCTCACCTTACCGCCAACAAGTGTCCATGCGACAATCACGGCTAGGCACTAGCCCTAGCCTCTATCATCCTTGAACAATAGCAGCCTCCATCGCATGGAAAACGCCGCGCCGTCATTGGCCTTCGCGGCCGCCCAGCTTCGCCGCCGGTCCTCCCAAGGCCACGACCCCCCCTCCCCTGCCATGCACCACAGGCGACGCCAACGTAAAGAAAACCAGTAGACGTCGCCATAAACTCTAAACCTAATCGAATTAAATCAGCCAATCCAACCATCGACTCAACAAACAACTCACTCCGATGAAATCCCCTCGGTCCTCTCTACAAAATTGTATCAGCAATCGACGATCCGTTGAAGTTGATCAACACGCAATGAATGGCCGTGGATAAATCATAAATTTTCAAACAAACGATGATTTGAATTGGAAAACGAATTGCAGATCCGAGATGCACTCATCGAGAGCTTCGAATCGATACATAATTTGATATATTTTGAGGAGTTTTAATTTTTGGATTTGGTTTTTGATTTGAAATTGAATTAGGAATTTGTGTGTCTGCCATTGGAATGAGGAGTTGAGAAGGAAATATACGTACGGACAAATGGAATGAGAAAATAAGAAACAAATTAGAGTTTATAATGATCTATTTGTAGGATTAGCTGAACAATGAAAGAATGGATAAGCTTTGATTTGGATTTTGGACGATAAATAACCCGAAAAGCCCGTTTCGCCTCAGGAACGAAAATGGGTAATCCAATATATCAAAATAGATGTTTTGAATAGTTTTAAACTCAATGGAACAGGTTTCAAGTCCAAATTTCATCGTATGAAGAAGTTATGTTAAAATCTGCTTATTTCAAATTGATTTCAATTAAATTAATTTCTAGGCTTTTCAATCCCGTTAAGCGACAAATCCGACCGTTACAAAACTTGAAATTCTGCAATAATTCACCGTTACGGATCTGATGAAACTGGTTTCGTCGAAATCCGTATCAGTGGCAAAAATGACTATTTTAACGTTAACTAAATAAATCAATATTAAATTAATTAAATCGAATTTTCAATAAAATTCAATAATTCACAATTTCTATCACCTAGGATCACTTAGTAATTTATAATCCTTTGAAACAAATTTCTATATCGATTCAATGTTAATTATCTTACCATTTGCAATGTTTAATTTCAATTGTAATTAAATCGAATTATTTGTAATTAATTTCAAATAAATTGATTTGATTCAATTTCAATCTTTTTATTAATCCATTATTACTCTACAAACATAGTTAAAATTCGTCTTACGTTTCATTACATTAATATACTCCAATTTCCATCTTTTATCTGTGTTAACTATTATATTTCATTTTATTGAATTTTTGTCAATTTCACACATTAACTATAATTTAAAATCCCAATTAATTTATTTATGTTGATCTCATTTTTTATTAAATCAATTATTTCTTTATGAATAAAATTAACATTTCTATTCATTTTATTACATTCACAATTTGCAATTATTGTCTTAATCTCATCGATGTAATATTAAATTTCATGCAATTATAATGATTTCAAATTTACCTAACAGGTTAAATAAATAGGTAACATATAATAGTTGTTCACCATTAACTCTTAGTCCCATTAGTAAGTTTATTATTATAACCAAATGTTATAATTACATACATAACAATGATTTTACTCAATTACCATTAATTATATATTATCTCATTAATTGATTCAATATTTACATTTGTTTTCCCATATTCACTTTATAACCCAATTGTAACATTTACATTATTTCCATTGATTGGAATTTTATTCAACTTGTTAATGATTAACCTTAATTAGTATTGTTACCTTTCATTTTTTTTTCATTAATAAATTCCAAATTTTTATCTTTTTTCAATATTAAATTACCAAAATCCTATCTAATTACTAATTTAAATTATCGAAAATTATGGGTCGTTACAATTTACGTACAAATAATTGATTTCACATTATATACTAAAACCAATTAAGTAAAATAACATACAATTTCATTACTAATGCAACATTGAATTTGTTCCTTATTTACAATTTTTAACCAAATTAACTTTACAATTATTTAAATTGATTGAAATTACATTAAAATAGTTGTCAATAACATTTAAACAACATTATTAAATCATATTCTAATTATTTTTCTGACTAATAAATCATAAATTTTAATTTCACACAATATTAAATTCAAAAATCTTACTTAATCTAATAGTTTTTAATTATCGAAAATACGGTTCGTTATAGTTGCGTCATACATGCATCCAACCATTTGCCAATAAAAGAGATCGACAACAACATAACACATGCTCTCAGCAATGCCTATGGTTATCTCTCAAATAATCACAAAGTAGACTTACTCGAGGCCCGTCATAATCAATATATATATATATATATGATAGTGAATAAAAAAACGTCCAAAACAAGCATACTGGAAAATACAAATATGGCATTCCTCATTAGCCAAGGTCGTCTCTCATAGTAATCATAAATATATAGACATATAGTCCACTGATAATCAAGAGATCTATAATCACATAGTGATCATCTAGACTTTCAGCCTCATAGTAATAATCATGGCACTCAGCTAATGAAATAATCATATGGTCTCTCAGACCTCAACTAATCTGCTCAATAATATAAAAGATAGTCGTCTAGACTCTTGATCCTATGTGCTCTCAGCATCATTATTAACTATATCAGCATCGGTCTTCGCAAATGATCTGATCGGCTCTTAGTTGTATCTATAATGATCTCAGTAGGTGTCTGTAACGACAATAATAACTAGATGGGAGATTGGCATATCATAGCCTGCTCCAAAAGCCTTCCTCACACGCACTCAGCATTGCTCTTACAATCATCGATATGCTGGCTTATGTGACACACGAGCAGTGGCTCTTAGCCATATACATCTAAAAAGCATGTCACGTATTTGAGGTGCGACCCTGCAATCAGGGCGCAAGGATGGATACTAGCCAATCTAGCTTACTCCATGTAGTATAATAGGAGTACGCACAAAAGATAGACACACTTATGGATCTCAGCTTGCTCACTCTCAGTTCACATCACCATAAATATTATACCCCGTAGCCTTGACCTAGTCGAGTGACATTTACTTACAAAAAGTAATCGAACAAGTATCAGCTAAGGTGTCCCATACCACCTGGTGTTACTCGAACGTTTATTCAATGCTTGTAAACAACACTCACATAATATTATTCTATATAACAAGCCTAAAGAAAATCCAAAAAAGTATTACCGAAAGTACCATACCAGACGGTATTACTAATCTGTTTATTCAAATTTTTCATTATACAGAATTAATACAGACCTGATATATATTTATTAGGAAGAGATATCGATATTTATTTATAAGAACATATCTATAACTAATAAAAGAATTTATATATTTTCAATAGTTAAAATACTAATTTCTCAACCTTTTATATATAAAGAATAATATAATATTCAATAATAACTTTTGAAAACTCATTTCTATCCTTTAAAACCTTAAATAGATTGTAAAATCAAATATCACTCATACTAATCATTTCATAATTTTCCATAATTAAATATGATTTTTAAATTAAATTTATAATATCCAAATCAATTAAATTTTACTCCAAATCTATAAAACACATTTTTCAAAACTATGGATTCTATTCAAAATTCATGAAATATTATTTCAAAAATTATAAATATTAAATAGACGTCATTTCATGTTCTTCTATAATTTATAGGGCATTCAAAGATTTATTAAATATCAAAAATCCAATTTACTTTAGTAAATGAATACTTATTAATATACTTAAAAACAAATTTTTAAACAAATATTTCTTCAAAATAAATTCAAATTCGTACATTACAAGATTTTTATTAACAACACATTTATTACTAAAATTCATGTTGTAATTAATATTTATGTCAAAATAAAACAAACATTCACAGGATAGGAGGTGCCATCGATCGACGGGTACTGATAAACTAATCACTGGTCAACAGTCGATCGATGTGTGTCACCGGTGTGACCTATTTGAGTTCGTCCGATCAAATTTTGGCAATAGGCTTTGAATTTTGGTTTCAGGTTTGACATATACAAGTTGACCAATCCTTCTACTTGATCATCAATCATCATATCAACACAATCAAACCAACACAAGCATAATCATGAATATACATATTCAAAATAGACATAAATTTGTGAGTTAAGTTACTCACCTTAAGCTAGCCACCTAATCTCTTCACTGCTTCTACATTCTCTTCTATCCTTTACACCGTAAATGTCAAAATCCACTCCATGATGCTTTAAAACTCCAACTTGCTTGTGCTAGGGGACTAATAATATTTGTATTTTTGTGATGAATAGGGTAAGGAGCTTACAGTTGAAATAAAATGAAGCAATGAAGGTGGCTTTTAGACTTATCATGAAGCAAAGAAAAGTAGAGAATTTTCTTCAATGAGGAAATGGGCCTAAAAGTCTTCATTTTGTTCATATTTGCATTCTTTTCTTCCTTTCTATTTCTCCTTCACTAATCAATTTATCTTCCATGTTAACCTTGTTAAATTTTTTAAATAAAATTCATATTTATCTTGAATAAACAATTTATCACCATTACAAAAATTTACCATAAATATTTCTCATAATTTAATTCACTTATACAATTATTTCTATATTTTTCACTTTTAAGCTCATTTATTAAAAAAATTCACAAACTCCTTTTATAAATAAAATATATTTCCTTTTCTTTCAAAAATAAACTTCTAATCTTATTTATTATCAACACTAAACATTATAGAAATATTTTAATTACTTCTATTATAATTCCAACTTTGAAAAATAAATATTTCTCAAAATAATTAGATTCATAACTTATTAATAATTAACAACTTTTTAAATATTTATTTCAAAAATTATTTATTATTAAAATTCAAACTCATTCGCACTAAATCTTTAAAATTCATTATAATCAACTGAATCACTATTATCAATTTTAGTTAATTGCTTCCTAAACCTTGTTGTTACAGTATAGGTATAGAAGTAAGGTGTTACAAAAACATCTTCAAAGTGGACATAGACAGCCGAACCATTATAAATTGTGTATCTTGCTTTTCCTTTCCTATTCTTCTTACTTTTACATATTTTATTGTCCTTTTGCTAATTTGGTCTGCAATAACAAATTAGAACCAGAATAATATGTGAATTAAAGATTACAAATTTCATACTATAGCCAAAAGTTACATACATGGTGTTTGCCTCTATCCAGGATTTTGAGTATGTTAGGATTTTTTGGCTAACAATCTTAAAATATTAAAATCGTGGTCCATTTAACTTATTGAAAGCACGTTTAAATTAAACAGATGCATATAAAATATATACACATTTTGTTGATTAATTTAGGCACTTTGAAAGTATACAACCATTGTATCAAATTACCTTCATAATAATTCATAAATTATACAAAATTATTTCATTATATTCATTTTGGTGCATACTGAGAGTTTTTTTGTGTGGCCCTTAGGTGTGAACCTTGGCTCTTAATGTTTAAACAATTTGAATACTATAGTCTATGTGTCCTTGTTTGAAGATTAATTGTGGACAAGGGTTCGGTTGCTAAAGATTGTCTGGGTGAAGTCATACTTCTAAACACTTCTATGTTGCACCCTTAAGCAAAGATAAGTTGTGCACATTTAGCCTTTTCATAACCAATATTTCGCTTACATTAACAGTTCGATCAATGGTAAGTACACTAATCACCTCTATATTTAACTACAAAGTTTGACCTTCGAAGTCACTTGGTTCAACCAGTAACAGTTATCGATCAACTAGATCATTATGGCCAAAGATTTATGACTTTTTGTCATTCCAATTACGGTGACTCTAACCTTCTATGTTGAAGAAGACAAATCCTCTTTTGATTAGTTTCACTTCAAGTGTCTCGACGCATACCCAAATACAGTAGTAACGTGAACCAATATCAAGTGATTTACCATAACTAAAGTAAAATTTACAATCATAATATTTACAAAAAGACTACTATAGGCATAATAACAAATATAATACTCTCGATGAGTCATTTTGTAATCGTTCTGAATGATTATACATACCTAACATATTAGTGTCTCTAACAATCATGAGTAAATCATTTTCCATCATATGGATGGTGTTACATAACTAATCTTGATCGTATATCAATATCTCGTTCTCGAAATAACAAATAAATATAAATATTTAAGGATAAGTGTTTGTTGGTGAGATCTAATACGTATGGTTATGAATTGTAACTATGATCAAGTAAATGATTTTGATAGGGATATATATGTGTGTGTGTGTGTGTGTGCGTGTATCTATAATGTAATGTAACCTTAACACTATGTATATTTAAATATAACAAAAATAAAATAAAATGCGTCCTCTTATTTTGAACAAGATTTTCATAAAATTTAAGTTATCTAATCTCCCCTGTGGCATATAATTAAATCCATCAGCAACCACGTGGTAACAGGTACTACCACTTAATGCATCCGTGTGGTTACACTAGTTACCACTAAATAAATCTGTGTGACTCTAAGCCTATTACTCATTTGTCCTATATAGTAATTCAAACTAAGGGCAATCTTGGATTTTATTTTTCTAATCTTTTGTATGGTTTGACTCAGCAAATTTATGAATATGGAATTTGAACAGAGTTTGTCTACGATAAGTGATATTTGAACATTATTTTAATTTTCATTTTATGATTATTAAAGTGAGTTTTTTTTTATATTAAGCGTTCCAACAATTTTTGTTAAAGTGAATATTATTTATGTTTAAAGCATTGAATTATATGTATTATAACTTAAGGACGTTATTGTACACGCTCATTGCAGCATTCCTTAATGTAAGTTAAAAAATGTTAGAATAAAATTAAAAAAAACTCACTTCAAACGCCCACCGTAATCGATTATGCAAAACATTTCAAAACATACAAATTCTAAAGAAAAACTCACTTTGAATATTTTTCCTCGGCTTAAAAAATTCCTTCTTTGCACTTCGTCCTCAGGTTACTTCATTATTGCGGCCCGAAAAGAGATTTTAAATGAAATTTTTATCTAAAGGTTCAAAATTATCGATTGAGTTTCAAATTGGTAGATATTATTTGAAAAATAAGGGTGGGGTTAATGAGATTGGGCATCGCGGTTGTTATCGAAGATTATTTTTCAGAAGATGAAATAGGGACGCTTTATTAAAGGGAGAAATAACGGAAGAGAGAAGCGAGTGTACATTAGTACCTGAAGTATTTTACTGTTAGTCCGTGATATGATGGTTTTGATGACAACAACCTTAGAATAAAATATAAATACTAACATTATAAGTTTAGATATATATGTATATGCAGGATTTAACCATGCAGGTACTAAGAATGAAGACTGTACACTATAGAGATTCAAGATATCAAGATTGAAGACTCGTGAGTATCAAGAGTTCAAGAATTCAAGTAATTTATTATTTAATTAGAATTTTTTTTAAAACTCATAGAAAAGCACTGGCATCTTAAAATCCAATTTATTCGTGGAATGGAATCCACTTCGAGCCTGTTAAAGGGATGGAATCCTAAGTAGGATGGAACCTACGAAAAATCTAGTGGAACATTGTTTTGTATCCACTAACTTTTTATTCAAAATGATTTCTCAAAATTATATCTTGTTTTCAAAATGATTTCAAAACCTTCCTTTTAATAACATCAAAAACCTCTATCCTGATTTTAATAATTTTAGCTTCAAAATTACCTTTAATTTCAAAGTCAAAATACTCCTGATTTTAAACTATCTTTTAATATAATATATTTAACTTTTAAATATTTATAATTAGATTTAAATATAAAATTATAGTTAAATTTTATATATATCATTCTCTATATTTACTTATGAATTTTAACTAAAGTCAGATATATTTATAAAATTTTGAAATAGTTTTTGTATAAAATAGAAGTTGTTTTCAAAGAAAATCAAAACACCAAAAAATCCTTTGGGATTTCGACATGCCCAAGTACCCATGTCGACATTGTGTCAGTTGAGTTTAAAATTTAAATTTCAAAAGAAGTGTCTATTCGTCATAACTCTTCATGAATGGACATGACTGTTGTTCTTCTATAAATAGGGGTAAGTTTCAACGAATTTTACATCAGATTTTCTGGTTTTTCACTCCTCTTCTTCCACTTTTCTTAATGCATATTCTTACCATTACTTTGCCGAAATCAACATTGAATCGAACTCGATCATTCGTAGTTTGACTCTCTATCACTCTCTCTACAAGATCCTCAGTGCTATTCAAAGTTATAGGCTTTTTGTAATCAACTTAGCGAGAAAAGGTGATTGTAGCCTTGAAAATCGATCAAGCGGGATAAGGTGTGATTGTAGCCTTAGGAAATCAATTGGGTGAGCTTGTTGCCCGTAAAATCAAGTGGGTGAACTTGTTGCCCGAAAAATCAAGTATCTCTACCTAGAGGATTGTGATTCTAGAGGGTGTACCTCGTAGCCTTGAAATCGAGGGTGTAATTGTACAATTGCTTTTGAAAGGAAACTCGTGCTTGCGTGCGGGACTGGATGTAGGGTAACTCCGAACCAGTATAAAATCCGGTGTGTTCTTTCCTTTACTGCCTTTTATTTTATTTCTGCATCTGTGTTTGTTTATGATCATATCTATACTTGTATATTGTGTACATCTGTGTATAAATCTCAAAAAGATTTAGTAATTCCTTATAAACACTATTCACCCCCCTCCTCTAGTGTTAACTCTATCCTTAAGATCTGTAATCCGCATTTCTCACAATTGGTATTGGAGCAACGTTTTCAAAGTTTCATAATCTGATTTTTGAAAAGTTTTCAAAATGACTACCAATACTAGTACTGTTACTAACACTAGTATTCCTGTCACAAGTTCATTTGTAAAAGGTCAGTCTACTGTAAGACCACCACTTTTTAATGGCAGTAACTATGCATATTGGGCATGTAGGATGAAAATATATTTACAATCTATAGGATTAGATACTTGGAATGTTACACAAACTGAATATTCTGAACCCACAACTGATTTTGCACAGTGGACTGGTGAGAAAAAGACTGTTGCACAAAATAATTCTAAGGCAATGAATATTTTGTTTTGTTCACTAGATAGAAATGAATTCAATAGAGTGTCAGTTTGTAAGTCTGCATATGACATATGGAAAACTTTGCAAGTTACTCATGAAGGAAAAAGCAAAGTTAAACAGACCAAAATTCTCATGCTCACAAATCAGTTTCAATTATTTAAAATGAATCCTAATGAGTCTACTTTAGATATGTATAGTAGATTTCAGGATATTATACATTCTCTGATATCTTTGGGAAAGGAATTTTTTGAAGAATATCAATTCAGAAAGATTTTAAATTCTCTTACTCTAGAATGGGATCAAAAGGCACCTGCTGTAACATTGCGGGATTTTTCGTCACTCGAAATCCAACATCAATACGTCCATTGTATCAACTGCCGAGCAATCGAATGCCGGAAAACCGAAATGTTATGGTTAAAGAAGAAGAAAGTGGTAAAAGAAGAGAGAAAAGATAGAATAGAACAGAAAGAAACAACAGAACAATATCAGAATCTCACAATCGCAGCGGAACAACATATAATAGATAAATGAATAATCTTTAAACGAAGAAATCAGTTATTACATTACATCATATTACATTACATCATCAGAGTGTACAACATCAAACAACAACAAACAGCGGAAAAGAAATACTATATACTAGTGAATACGCCATGCCATCAAGCTTGCCTCCAGCAACTCCTGAATTCCAAAATATCCTGATAACCTGACTCTAGACTGCCCATGTGGAATTGGTGGGCACCCAGAGTTTAGGAAAGAAAACAATAAACTCTGAGTCAGTCATGGGACTGGTGTGAAAACTTAAAACAGTTATCTTTTAAAAACAAAACAGAGTAATATTTTTAAAGTCAATTCGAAATGCTTTTAAAAATGAAACTACCATAAGGCCTCCCGGCACACACACAATGCAAACGCAGACTTGGGGGAGATTTCTCCTTATGATAGTCAAAGATGCTTACTACATAAAATCAAATCATTTTTTGATATTATTATTAGCGCATAGTGTAGAAAACATTTCGAAAGTAGAATATAAATCTTAGCCATCATAGGTACCATTATATTATGCCTACTATAGCTACCATATTAGATGGCAGGTTCTACAACTAAAACCGTACAAGATTCATATTGTTTCTTTGGATTTCCAACAAATGGTCAGGCCAAGGAACTTCCCATTGCCACATGGGTACGCCTTTGGAAAGACGACCCGAGAACCTAACCGGATCTCTACCAACACAAGGCCGGGTTACCTCTGCAAAAATAGGTAACTACTGACGCGCGTATGTCATTCCCCGATCGTAACCGATCTATATCCGAGGATCCTCAATTCCAACAACCACAAAGCAATAAATTTGTAGCAACAACATAGGTTAAGTATCAGGGATCCATACCATGATACCACCTCTATCCAGAAGGAATGACATACAATAAGGGGCACTACTCACTAGAACCTTGCTGCATCCTTCCTGTTTTGACCATTTCCGGGGTGTGAGGTCCGACGAAGTCTCGTCCACAAAGTCACGCTTTATACAAAAGCTGTGCTTTGATTCAACAAATGCTTAACAGCACTTAGTATGCCACATTACCAATTTGGGAATGTATCACTAGTAACCATCGACTACATAACCTCTAGGGTGTTAAGCTAAGAGAATAAATTCTCCGCCACCAACGGACATATATTTGATAGAAACCAGCTTTACATCTCAAATTGTAATGTTAGACACACATCCATACAAGTCCGTTCCGGGATCGAACGGAACCGAAGGCACTTCCAAAGAAGTCCTTGCAATCCGGATATTCACTAATCACGACCGGACTTCCCATCACAAAGGGTGATAAATTTCTATATCGGGAATCAGCCGATCCAGAAACATTCGACGGTAATCCTTCCGTCTTCAACACCGGACTTCAAATGCAATCCATAACGACGTATCACACATTCGGAATGGGTTATACGACCCCAAGGTCCTTTCCCGGCTAACCCGAATAGTGAGCGCTTATTTTACAAATAAGTGTGGCATTCAAATTCAAGCATATCACAACAAATACCTATTTAAAGGTAAATATTGATAGTCGGTTATTTAACTATCAATAAATATGCACAACATCACCAGATTCCAAAGAATTTCCCAAATTATTTATTTTCCAAAAATATCTTTACTAGATATATACACAAAATCACGAATATATCTCCTTTAATAACTTTTATGTTTGATTTATCAAATTCAATTGATTTCGAATTTACAAACAATGTTTATAAATCTCATTTCTATTTATAAAACTTCGATTATAAATCTCCTTTATTATCCAATTCAATTTATATAACTCAATTATATACCAGAAGTCCATATTATAAGTTAAGAACTTATAGTCCATTTATTTACAAAATCGTTCTTTTAAAACTTCACAAATTATAAATCTTATTACTTATAAGATTTTATTTATAACCTTATTTTCAACATTAACAGAACTCCTTTTAGAATTCCATTATTTCGATTTATAAAATATATATTTTACAAATCTCATCTATAAACCATTTATCTTTATTTAAAAATCTCAGTTAAAATGTCAAATCCGATTTACAAGTTAATTACTCATAAATCTTTTATTTTACAACACCTATTCATTTTATAACTTCACAATTTATAAGTTTATAAATTTCGTTCACTTATGAAATCCATTTTTTTTCATTTTAACACTTATAAAAACTTGTTTTATAATTCCGGTATTCTTAATTTATAAAATATCAATCTTAGAAATCTTTTATATAAACCATTTATAATAATTCAAAAATCTCAATTTAAATAAACGAATCCTTTTAATAATTTACAAAACGTTGTTTAAAACTTATATAACTCTAAAATCATACTTAAGTACCATTTTCCAAAAAATAACTTTTATAACAATAAAATTATAATGTTTATTTATTTTAACAATTCAAAATTTAATAAAACGTATACTTTCAAAAATCACTTTAAAATTCTTTTTAAAACCAAAATCATTATTTTAAAACTTCAAAAATGGATCCGATGATGCAACAGCACCAAATAGTCAATCATGACAACAAAGACATCATATATCAGTATATGATAATCCACAAGTATCACAATATTTGTAAATAAATCAATACGGTTGAGGAATCCAGTTGGATCCCTCCAACCTGTTTCCCTGCATCTAAAGATGTTAGAACAATACCAATTCCGTTCCAATACGGAATATCACGGTATATGGGATTTATAAAATATTACCTGCTATTATGCGGCGTAATAGGGTCTCATCCGCTATATAATGCGGGAAAATCAACTCCAAGTACATAAATAATACCAATTTCACTTTGCAGTGAAATATTCGCGGTATATGTTTTTAATAAATAACCTCCGTTTACTAACGACGCATAATGTCTATTTCAATCATCAATAGATAATAATTTATCATCCAGGAATACAATCATCAATTTTAAATCAAACTATTTAAAATTTAAATCGAAACAATTCGATTGATTGAGAAGTTCTCACCTCGGTTTCCGATTCTGTTTCAGCGTTTTATTTCAAATAAAATTAAACGCGCGTTTAATTTTACCCAAAATTCTCACTAGCTCCAATCGACTCCAAACAAGCTCCATTATATAGTGCTCGACAAAACGAAGCCAATGCAATTCATTTCGTTCAAAACGGACCTCGTATGAAAAAGTTATCGCGTTTAAAAGTTATACAAATTTTAATAAAATAAATTTACATTTTCTTTTTGAATTTTTAAACCCTACTCCTCTGGCCATTAGATCTGCCTTTATTCCATCGGGGCCGCCCACGAGTTCTTTCCCCCTTCAGTTATAACACGCGACATTAAACCCATCAGCCGCTGCTTTTGCTCGAATTTTTACAGCCATCTCGTTGACTTCGACGTCGATCCAGTAGTGCCATCACGAAGCCCTTCACGTGAGCCACCCACGCCTTGATTTGCACGAAGCTCGGTCGTCCATGGCTCGAGAAAAATGAGCACGACTTTCGGCCATTCAAACCCTTATCGCCGTTGATCGGCACCTCTATAAATGATCACCACCGTTGAATAGCTCCGCCTCGACGAGCTCTACGACATTTGTTTAGAAAGTTTTGAGAAATAACGCATAGATTTTGAGAAAGAATAAGGAAAGGAAGATTGAATTTCGGCCATTGAATGTATATGTGGCGGTCGGTTGAAGCTAACCTTAGGGTTTTTTTTTTATTTTGCAAATGAAGATAGTGATGTCCTTATATAGAAAATTGCCCAAAACACTATTCATCCAAAATTTTCCGAACACCAAAGGAAGCGTGCCGGTTGGCGTTTCTAAGGTTTACCCCGCGTTCCGAACACAATGGAACGTTTTTCGGAGGTTCGATCATCTGTGCGAGTTACGGCAATAAACGATCAATTTTATATTAAATCGATTTAAACCAATTTCTATGCGTTTTGCCTTGCCCCGGACAAACCGTAAATCCGATTGAGACGAAATTTGAAACCATAAAATAATATCACATTACGGATCCGATGAAACTAGTTTCGTTGAAATCCAAGACTGCTTGAAAAATGGCTATTTTAACTCGTCAATTAAATAATAAAATATTCAATTTTCACAAATTAACTTTAAATTCAATTTTAAAAGTTCTATAACATTATTCTAACTTCAATATGATTAAATAAAATTTTACAAATCATTTTTAATCATATTTAACCTAATTTTCAATTATTTCTGTAATTTCAACTATTAAATTATCGATTTAATTATTCAATTAAATCCAATTATTCGAAATAAAATTTATTGGACTTACAAATCTTACTTGTTAATATTTTAAATTCAATTAAATATACAAATCTTAATTAATAGAAATTCTGGGTCGTTACAAACTTCTCCCCTTAAAAGAATTTCATCCTCGAAATTACCAAGCAAGAAAAAGTTACAGAATCAATTAACTTTCCAAAACAAACCAGTCAAATTGGATTTTCCAAATCTCTTAAGTGTTTAACTTTCCAAAAATTCATAGTTAAACTTCTTACCAAATCTTTAGTAAGTTTCCAAATCCAAACTTAGTTTTCAAAACATTTCCAATTTTCTCAAAAATATTCTGACGCCTTAAATTTTCGAAAGAATTCGCCATAGTCTCCTTTGCGCGGCTCGATCCGAAAAAAAATGACAGTATATATATCACAAATATACATCTCATCAAGTGATGAGACATCCCACAGGGAAAAAAGTGTAAAAGTACGATACGTAATCCGAGATATGTACCTTATTTATTTTTAGCGAGCATATACGGCTAATATAGCATGAAAGTGAGCTCCAAATGCGAAGCAAGCGCAATCCGCACCTACTAAACACTCAACAAACCATGAGAAACATGCATATATGGAAGTAATATCAATATACAACATATATCACTACAACAACTACATATGCCAACATAGCAAATGCAACAAAAACAATAAATGCAACCATCAAACAACTATCATCCAACAAATCCAACTAACCAAATAAATATTCATTCATATTCTCATTAATATTCAATGAATTGGTTTTTCAATTTAAATCACATTTGATTCATTAACATTGGATGTTTTTACTAACATTCATTTATTCATATTCAATTAGTTTACATTCACTAATTCATATTCAAGTTAGTTCACTTCCAAATCAAATTCAACTTTATTCAAGTTCATTTTCTTCCAATTTGAATTCAGTTACATAGCTTTCAATTTTATCAATTCAACTTCATTAACACTTAATGAAATATACACAATTAATTAATAATCAAATAACAACCAATGTATATTCAACATAACCAAATTATTTAATTTACATTCTATTTGGTTTAACGCTTTTTAACTCCAATTGGTTTACATTAAATTGATTTTCATTCAATTATTCAACTTCCAATAACATTAGCTTTTAAAGAATTAACACTTACATTCATTATTTCATATCAACTTATTTACATTCGATTGATTAACATTCAATCCATTTATCAATTCAATTGCTAATTCCTTTAACAATATAAAGTTGAATTTCATTTATATAACTCAAGTTCACATTCTTAATGACTTCATTTCATTAATTCACTTATTAATTTACTTCGACACCAAAATCAACTTTATTCAACTTCACTTAAGTATATTCTCTTTCAAACATCATTTGTTTAACTTAACTTAAGTTTCCACTTATAAATTCAATTCAAATCTCATTTCTATTTAACTTTTACCAAACTCAAATTTTCATCACTTACTCAAATTCAGATTTATTTTGCTTAACAAAATTGTTTAACCATTTTTAACAATTTGTTTCACTTTCATCTTCTCATTTCATAAGTTATACAACTTATATTCAACGATTACCACTTGGATTTTTATTGATTCACTTATACTTCCTTTAATTTAACTCCATCCTTTAAGTTAAATTTATTCTATCAAAATTCAAATTGTATAAGTTATCAACTCATTTATCATTCCCATAATATTTTAAATAGGATTCCAGAGTCTTTCCAACCTTTCAAAACCATTTTTTGAAATCAACTCAAATTATCTTTTGAATTTCCAAAACCAAATCCAAATTTTCCAAACAACTTCCATTTAAAATTACTTGGTAGCAATCCCTCTTTTGGAAACCCGAAAATGAACACCAATGATGTCGCGATCATCATCGGAATTATTTTCCAGTGACCGAAAAGAGTTTAGAGCTTTAATTTCTCCAAAACAATTTTCCAAAATATCAAATCCTTTCAAAACACTTCTCTGGAATTTTATTTTCAGATTATAAATCACATTTACAAACCTTTTACTTATATAATTTCATTTCTTATATATAAGATTATTTCACAAGTGTAAATTATTTTAATTATAACTTCATACTTATAATTCATTTGCTTATACAATTATTCTTTTACAATTGTGGTTTTATTTAACTTGTTCAACAACTAAACAATCAATTCATGCACACTTTAATAATTCTGAAAAATTATTCCTTTACATATAAAATATAATCAAGGTAAAATTATTTCATTTACCCTATTTTAAAACAATATCGTGTCAAATTGTTATGCACAAGTGTTTAGAGATCCCTATCAATAACGTTAATTACTCGTATTGACCAGAATCCATATACCACTCAACAAACCAATCATCACAATATAAAACAATTTCATATTCACTAACAAATACGCTCTCATAGCTATTATTACACTCAAACTCATTCTAGAGTATCTCTAATGAGTAATACCCAACAGAGCCATGTTTGTCGCTTAACCATATGCTCTGATACCAAATGTAAAGATCTAGGCTTTTCAACCATCGACAGCGGCTAATAACCGCCGTGGCTTACATTGGTATCCTAAACTTGCTTTTACGGCCAATCTTTCGACTGTCACGGCTTATGCCTAACCAACTCCTATTCACTAAGAGAGGACATGTAGGGGCAAGAGTCTCCCGTTCGCCACCTAACCGCGAAGCGAGAACCCCCCATCACGTTTCACTAAGATGAGCAAGACTGGTGTGAGAACTTAAAACAGTTATCTTTTAAAAACAAAACAGAGGAATATTTTTAAAGTCAATTCGAAATGCTTTTAAAAATGAAACTACCATAAGGCCTTCCGGCACACACACAATGCAAACGCAGACTTGGGGGAGATTTCTCCTTATGATAGTCAAAGATGCTTACTACGTAAAATCAAATCATTTTTTGATATTATTATTAGTGCATAGTGTAGAAAACATTTCGAAAGTAGAATATAAATCTTAGCCAGCATAGGTACCATTATATTATGCTACTATAGCTATCATATTAGATGGCAGGTTCTACAACTAAAACCGTACAAGGTTCGTATTGTTTCTTTGGATTTCCAACAAATGGGCAGGCCAAGGAACTTCCCATTTCCACATAGGTATGCCTCTGGAAAGACGACCCGAGAACCTAGCCGGATCTCTGCCAACACAAGGCCGGGTTACCTCTGTAAAAATAGGTAACTACTGACGCGCGTATGCCATTCCCCGATCGTAACCGATCTATATCCGAGGATCCTCGATTCCAACAACCACAAAGCAATAAATTTGCAGCAATAACATAGGTTAAGTATCTGGGCTCCATACCATGATACCACCTCTATCAAGAAGGAATGACATACGGCGCTACACCCTAGAACCTTGCTGCATCCTTCCTGTTTTGACCATTTCCGAGGTGTGAGGTCCGACGAAGTCTCGTCTACAAAGCCACGCTTTATACAGAAGCTGTGCTTTGATTCAACAAATGCTCAACAGCACTTCGTATGCCACATTACCAATTTGGGAATGTATCACTAATAACCATCAACTACATAACATCTAGGGTGTTAAGCTAAGAGAATAAATTCTCTGCCACCAACGGAAATATATTTGATAGAAAGCAGCTTTACATCTCAAATTGTAATGTCAGACACACATCCATACAAGTCTGTTCCGGGATCGAACGGAACTGAAGGCACTTCCAAAGAAGTCCTTGCAATCCGGATATTCACTAATCACGACCGGACTTCCCATCACAAAGGGTGATAAATTTCTATATCGGGGATCAGCCGATTCAGAAACATTTGACGGTAATCCTTCCGTTTTCATAAATATCTGGTCTTCAACACCGGTCTTCAAATGCAATCCATAACGACGTATCACATATTCGGAATGGGTTATACGACCCCAATGTCCTTTCCCGGCTAACCCGAATAGTGAGCGCTTATTTTAAAAATAAGTATGGCCTTTAAATTCAAGCAAATCACAACAAATACCTATTTAAAGGTAAATATTGATAGTCGGTTATTTAACTATCAATAAATATGCACAACATCACCAGATTCCAAATAATTTCCCAAATTATTTATTTTCCAAAAATATCTTTACTAGATATATAATCTCCACACTTCAACCATTTGAAAACAAATTTTCAAATCACTTTTCACCTTTACCACTCTTGAAAAATAAATTTCAATCATTTTCCTTATGCGGAAATACTTTCATTTCAAAATGGTTCATTTAAACCAATTAAATAAATCCTTACCGATTTACTTTATATTTACGTTCCAAATCCGTAAATTTATTCCCACGCTTCAAAAATAAATCATCGTTTATTTTTAAACAAATTTCCCTTCCTTTTATAATTCTATAGTGAGAATATACGATTTTCAAATCGATTTCTAATATTCGTTTTCAATTTATCTTTAAAAGATAAAATCTCAAAACATTCACTTTATATTGGAAAAAATTTCGGGTTTTCCCCACACCGCCTCTAGATCCGCCATCATGGGCACGAGTTTCGGGTTTTCCCGAACTCTTTCGATTCAACACAGATGCCATATCAGATGCAGTTAGCCCAGCCGATAAATTCTTGATGCAGGATAACTGCGAATGGGCGAATCTAGACAACCGCTTCCTATATATCAAAATGCAATTTTACAGTGGCATCAGCTCCTCTTCCTCCTTTGTCGGTGTAGTGAATGAGGTAGCATACCTCCTGACCATCGAGAAATGGGAACACGAACACCCCAATAGAAGGCCGGAAAATCACCTGCTCGGTATTGATTACGAGAAAGACTTCCAACAATTTGAATGGCACATAGCATCTGACAACCTGGATTCCGATGACCGGTTTGATGTGATGAACTATGAACCCCTATCCCCTGACCCCCTACAGGTCCTGGGTCAATTTAATGATCATTCGATTGAGGTTGTCGGTCCGAGAGGGTGGGACCCTTGGCCTGTTTGTGAACAGGGGTGGAACCCCTATGCCGATCTTGACCTATCAACTTCCCGCCGTCAAATTATCCCACCCCCACCAACTATCCTAGATCCGATTCCAGTTTCGCCTCATCATCCTCGTATGGAAACCCCTCAGCCAGAATGTTAATCACCCACTCTTCTTTTCCATGCTCCACAACTTGTTGATCAAAGTCAGACACCTCAGCAGGAGGCCGGGCAGTGGTCTCAGTTCCTCACCCCTACGACGGTCCGTCGGAGCTCCAGGTTAGACAAAGCGGCATCACATCCTGGTAGTTTCTTCGAACATGTTGTTTTCTCCTCTCTTAATAAAAGTCTAAACAAAAAAATGGCACGTTGCATGGGTGTGAGTTTGCGTGATGAACACTACACCTCCATGCAGGCGCTTGAATCAGAGCGTTTGTCGTTATCTCAATGAAGTTAATTTCTTGGAATGTAAGGGGGCTGGGGGACCCCAGTAAGAGACATTCTGTCAATCTCATAATTGCTCCCCATTACCTAGACATTCTATTTCTGCAAGAATCTAAAATTTCAGACCCCAACCCCAACCTCCTTAGACAAATTGGTGGGGCGTTCCTTACTGGGTGGGCCCATCTGAATGCAGTTGGCTCTAGTGGGGGTATAATGACGGCCTGGAATGAATCTATATGGTCCCACTACCAAAATTTTTATCACTCTTCGGCTTTACATGTAGCACTTCGTCATATACAAACTGGAACTATCTTTTTCTTCTCCAATATTTATGGTCCACTTAATATGCTTGACCGCAATGATTTATGGTTAAATTGTCTTACCTTCGCCTCTCATATCAACGGGCCTTGGGTTGTCGGTGGAGACTTCAACACCACCCGTTTCTCCACCGAAAGAAATTCTGGCAATCTTTCTCAAGACTCTGAATCCTTCAATTCTTTTGTCAACCAATGCTTCCTGATCGACCCACCCATCAGTAATCGTCTGTTCACCTGGTCCAACCGTAGATCTGATCCCTCACTAGCCAAATTGGACCGTTTCCTTTTCAATCCTGCCTGGGAGGATTTATACCCACTCTCTATGGTCTCAGGCCTAGCCTCTACCATCTCAGACCATTGTCCAATCCTCCTTGACTCTGGCTCATCCAACTGTCATTCCAGACCCTTCCGCTTCGAACGCCTTTGGCTTCTTGAACCTTCATTTGATACTTTCATCAAAAATATCTGGTCCCAGCCTTTTCCTATCTCCTCCGCTTCGGCCAGAGTCGTCACCAAATTAAGAGCCCTTCGTAAACTTATCAGGCCCTGGACCAAGTCAGTTTGGGGCTCAATTCGCTCACGCATCTCAGCAATCCAAGAGGAAATTTTAGATCTAAACATTCTTGAAGAATCACATCCTCTTTCTGAATCTGATCAAACACGATTGAGAAATTTGGAAGCGGAGCTCGATAAATTATCTCTACAAGAGGAGATTGGTTGGAAGCAGCGTTCCAAAGCGAAATGGATCGAGGAAGGCGACAAAAATATAGCTTATTTTCACCGCGTTGCTAATGGTAGGCGCAGATCCACATTTATCCCTAAAATCAATCACAACGATATATCTACCACTGGCCAAACTGTTATCCTCAACCTGTTCTCAACCTATTACCGCAACATCTTAGGTAAACACCACCCCCCTATCCCACATCTTGACTGGAATCTTCTTTACCCTGATAGTTCCCTCATCCCAATCGATCAACCCTTCTCGAAGGAAGAAATCTGGGCTGCATTGAAGGACATGTCCGACGATAAGGCCCCAAGGTCCCGATGGTTTCGGCCCCCTCTTCTTCAAACACTTCTGGGAAACTGTCAAACAAGATGTTATTGAGATGTGTGCCGAATTTCAAGAGGACCCATCATCAGTGACTCGCCTAAACTATGCTAATATTATCCTTATTCCCAAAATCCCTGGGGCCAATTCCCTTCCCTCCTTCCGTCCCATCAGCCTTCTGAACACCACTTTCAAAATAATCACCAAAGTTCTGGCCAACCGCCTTCAATCAGTCATCGCCCCTCTTATTGGAATTGAGCAATCCACATTTATCCTTGGCCGTAACATTATGGACTGTGTAGCAACCACTCACGAGATTATTTCCTTCTGTTACCAAACTTCAACGCCAGGCATTCTCCTCAAATTAGACTTCTCCAAGGCCTTTGACACTGTCAACTGGCAATTCATTCTTGACCTTATGAAGCATAGAGGCTTCACCCCAAAATGGTGCAACTGGATCCGAAGTATTCTTAATACTAGCTATTCTTCAGTTTCGATAAATGGCTCTACTGGTGGTCTAATCAAATCCGCTCGGGGTCTGCGTCAAGGAGATCCACTTTCTCCCCTGCTCTTCGTCCTTGTGGCTGACGTTTTCAATCGTATGATCAAATTATCTATATCTAATAACCTCTTTGATGACATTAAGCTCCCTAATTCCACTCTGACCATATCCAACCTACACTTCGCCGATGACACTATCCTGTTTGCAACCCCCAACGTCAACCACATCTAATGCCTCAAAGTAGCTTTGTATTCTTTTGAACTTATATCTGGCTTATCTATCAATTTCAATAAAAGTTCCATCATCATGTTAGGAAACTCTGACCATCTCGGGCCCACATACTCCAAATTGCTCAACTGCACTATCGCACAATTCCACATCTCATATCTCGGCATCCCCCTCAGACCAACCAAGCTTCTTAAAACTGACTGGCTCCACCTCATATCAAAAATTGAAAATAGACTCCTGCCCTGGAAGGCACATTCCCTCTCCTCTGCAGGTCATCTTGTCCTCGTCAAATCAGTCTTATCGGCCATCCCTTCTTATTGGATGTCGTTTTACAAATTACCAGGTTGGGTAATCAAAAAAATAGACAAGATCAGAAGTTTTTTCCTTTGGAATGGGGGCAGAATAAAGAAACTCGTCAATTGGCAGACGGTTTGTATGCACACCAGTAATGGTGGTCTTGGAATCGTTAATCTTCACCATTTTAATCTTGCCCTTCTTACTAAATGGCTCTGGAGATTTCTCTCCCCCGAAACCTTCCTTTGGAAATCATGGATTACCACACTTTACTACCACTCTAACCCCCATCTTGTCCTTCACTCCGTTCCCAGCCCTAAGCCTTCCACTTTCTGGTCTGGTGTCCTCTCCACCCTCCCCCGAGTTAAATCACTCTTTCAAGTCAAGGTGGACAATGGAGCTAAATGTCTTTTCTGGTTAGATATATGGTTCGGCCACCTTCCACTTTCCTACATCCTCCCCAACCTCTTTTCCAACTCAGCCTCTTACCAAATCACTACTTCAGACTCTTTCCTTCTCGGCCCTGACCATCTTCTTCCATCTTCATATTTCGACCTCAATACCTATTCCGAGCTCCAATATGCTGCCTCCATCCTTCAATCCCTTCAATTCTACCCATTCCCAGATAAAATCAGTTGGGCCCTCAACCCTGCAGCAGGCTTCTCCGTCGCATCTTGTTATTCCTATCAGAACAACCCTGGTCGCCTGTTCAACTTCCCCAGACTTTGGAACTGTAAGCTCCAACCTCGAATTGCGCTCTTCCAATGGTGTCTTATCCATGGCCATATCAATACCAGAGATAGACTATTTCAACTTAATATCAATTTGGACCCCTACTGTGCTCTTTGTTCTAATGCAACTGAAAGTATACAACATCTCTTCTTCGATTGCGACTTCTCAGTTAGGGTTTGGGCTGCAACTTCCACTCACCTGCTTGGTTTCATCCCAACAATCACTTCGTTTTACGATTTATGGCAATATAACCCCCCAAATAAAAGATTGGATCCTTTTGTGGCTATCTTTAGTTGGTACATCTGGGTTGAGCGAAATGCTCATGTGTTCAACAAGACCAAATTGCTAGTCGAGGGAACATGCAGGCGCATTATTTACTGTTATTCATCTTTAACAGGTCACAGTTTCTCGACGCCCTTCAGGCTTAGGTTGCCACACACTAGATCTTCTTCAGCTGAATCAATGGTAGCTCCTCTGCGATCCCCAGAAACAGGCAGAATGGACAGTGATAGTAGCTCCTTTCATCGGTCAGTTTTGTAGTCAATTGTCTGGACTGTCTTCTGGTTTCATTTAGTATAACTGCTATGTTAAATTCTATCATTTTGGCCAACGATCAGGCTTGTTGATCGCGCTACTTAAATATACTTATGCTATTTAACCGGCTGTGTAGTCACGCACTACACATCCGTTTTACTCAAAATATTGGAAAACATTTCCATACTTATTTAATAATAAGTAATTCACAAATCCATTTATTTTCAACACTTGAAAAATATTCAATATACTTAAATTGAAATTAAGTATATATTTCATTCTTTAAGGAAAACATTCTCTTAAACACATTTATTTAGGCCAAAACGAATGTTGCATAAAACATCGTTACGACGACCCAAAATCACTAGTATAGGGATTCGAAATTAAGATAAATATATAAATCCCAATACCATATGAAACATTTCTTTTCGGAAATCATTTACTATAACAACAGTGTTATAGTCCACCTTTTCCTTCTATTTCTCGAAAACGTCTATTTCAACAATAAATGTTGAAATCTATGGTTTCGACACTTAATACATTTTAAAACATCTTTAAATCATTTTAATTCTATTTAAAATATCACTTTCCCAAAACATATCCATTTTATTTAATAATATATTCACTGTCCAAAATCGGGAATATAATTCCCAACCAAACTCTTATTATTACAACATTTAACTTTAAGGATAATTCGCAGCCCAAAATCATGAATATATTTCTTTTAATAACTTTTATGTTTGATTTATCAAATTCAATTGATTTCGAATTTACAAACGATGTTTATAAATCCCATTTCTATTTATAAAACTTCGATTTATAAATCTCCTTTATTATCCAATTCAATTTATATAACTCAATTATATACCAGAAGTCCATATTATAAGTTAAGAACTTATAATCCATTTATTTACAAAATCGTTCTTTTAAAACTTCACAAATTATAAATCTTATTACTTATAAGATTTTATTTATAACCTTATTTTCAACATTAACAGAACTCCTTTTAGAATTCCATTATTTCGATTTATAAAATATATATTTTACAAATCTCATCTACAAACCATTTATCTTTATTCAAAAATCTCAGTTAAAATGTCAAATCCGATTTATAAGTTAATTAATCATAAATCTTTCATTTTACAACATCTATTCATATTATAACTTCTCAATTTATAAGTCTATAAATTTCGTTCACTTATGAAATCCATTTTTTTTCATTTTAACACTTATAAAAACTCGTTTTATAATTCCAGTATTCTTAATTTATAAAATATCAATCTTAGAAATCTTTTATATAAACCATTCATAATAATTCAAAATTTTCAATTTAAATAAACCAATCCTTTTAATAATTTACAAAACGTTATTTAAAACTTATATAACTCCAAAATCATACTTAAGTACCATTTTCCAAAAATATAGCTTTTATAACAATAAAATTATAATGTTTATTTATTTTAACAATTCAAAATTTAATAAAACGTATACTTTCAAAAATCACTTTAAAATTCTTTTTAAAACCAAAATCATTATTTTAAAACTTCAAAAATGGATCTGATGATGCAACAGCACCAAATAGTCAATCACGATAACAAAGACATCATATATCAGTATAAGATAATCAACAAATATCACAATATTTGTAAATAAATCAATACAGTTGAGGAATCCAGTTGGATCCCTCCAACCTGTTTCCCTGCATCCAAAGATGTTAGCACAATACCAATTCCGTTCCAATACGGAATATCACGGTATATGGGATTTATAAAATATTACCCGCTATTATGCGGCGCAATAGGGTCTCATCCGCTATATAATGCGGGAAAATCAACTCCAAGTACATAAATAATACCAATTTCACTTTGCAGTGAAATATTCGCGGTATATGTTTTTAATAAATAACCTCCGTTTACTAACGACGCATAATGTCTATTTCAATCATCAACAGATAATAATTTATCATCCAGGAATACAATCGTCAATTTTGAATCTAACTACCTAAAATTTAAATCGAAACAATTCGATTAAGTGAGAAGTTCTCACCTCGGTTTCCGATTCAGTTTCAGCGTTTTATTTCGAATAAAATTAAACGCGCGTTTAATTTTACCCGAAATTCTCACTAGCTCCAATCGACTCCAAACAAGCACCATTGTGTAGTGCTCGATAAAACGAAGCCAATGCAATTCGTTTCGTCCAAAACGGACCTTGTATGAAAAAGTTATCGCGTTTAGAAGTTTATACAAATTTTAATAAAGTAAATTTACATTTTCTTTTTGAACTTTTAAACCCTACTCCCCTAGCCGTCAGATCTGCCTTTATTCCATCAGGGCCGCACACGAGTTCTTTCCCCCTCCAGTTAAAATACGCGACATTAAACCCATCAGCCGCCGGTTTTGCTCGAATTTTTGCAGCCATCTCGTTGACTTCTACGTCGATCCAGCAGTGCCATCACAAAGCCCTTCACGTGAGCCACCCACGCCTTGATTTGCACGAAGCTCGATCGTCCATGGCTCGAGAAAAACGAGCACGACTTTCGGCCATTCAAACCCTTATCGCCGTTGATCGGCACCTCTATAAATGATCACCACCGTTGAATAGCTCCGCCTCGACGAGCTCTACGACATTTGTTTAGAAAGTTTTGAGAAATAATGCATAGATTTTGAGAAAGAATAAGGAAAGGAAGATTGAATTTCGGCCATTGAATGTATATGTGGCGGCCGGCTAAAGCTAACCCTAGGGTTTCTTTTTATTTTGCAAATGAAGATAGTGATGTCCTTATATAGAAAATTGCCCAAAACACTATTCATCCAAAATTTTCCGAACTCCAAACGAAGCGTGCCGGTTGGCGTTTCTAAGGTTTACCCCGTGTTTTAAACACAATGGAACGTGTTTCGGAGGCTAATTCGATCATCTGGCGAGTTACGGCAATAAACGATCAATTTTATATTAAATCGATTTAAACCAATTTCTATGCGTTTTGGCTTGCCCCGGACAAACCGTAAATCTGATTGACACGAAATTTGAAACCATACAATAATATCACATTACGGATCCGATGAAACTAGTTTCGTCGAAATCCGAGACAGTTTGAAAAATGGCTATTTTAACTCGTCAATTAAATTAAAATATTCAATTTTCACAAATTAACTTTAAAATCAATTTTAAAAGTTCTATAACATTATTCTAACTTCAATATGATTAAATAAAATTTTACAAATCATTTCTAATCATATTTAACCCAATTTTCAATTATTTCTGTAATTTCAACTATTAAATTATCGATTTAATTATCCAATTAAATCCAATTATACGAAATAAAATTTATTCGACTTACAAATCTTACTTGTTAATATTTTAAATTCAATTAAATATACAAATCTTAATTAATAGAAATTCCGGGTCGTTACACTTGCTATCGAAGAGGCAAATGACATCAGTACTTTAAAGATAGAAGAATTAATTGAAAATCTAATGTCGTATGAAGTTCAATTGATCGGCAGAAGAGAAAGCAAAACATCTAAAATGAAATCAATGACATTCAATGCATTGACTGATGGATCAGATTCAAACAGCGATAATGATGAAGAGATAGCCTTGATGACCAGAAATTTTAGGAAATTCCTGAAATACAGAAAGATGAATAATCTCAAGAGAAACAACTATAAGAACTCTGGAAATCAGAATATAGTGCCAAACAATATCAAATGCTTCAACTGTGATGAACCAGGCCACATTAAAAGAGACTGTCCATATCCAGATAGGCAAAATCCTCCTATGAACAATGATCCAGCAAAGAAAGGGAAGCGTGAATTTACTGCGACTCTAGATGACTCAGACTCATCCTCAAGTGATGATGATCAAAAGACAGATAATTCAAATTTGTGTTTCACAACAGTTCATGACTCCAACGAATTCAGAGAAACGGACTCAGAAAAAGGTACACGTTTACAATACAATTGGTTGAAATTGCTTGCTTAGAATTAGATGCTTGATTGCTTGATTGATTGATTTTGAACTGGTGTGTTATTTGAATTTTAAATTTTTTTTACTATTATTTCAGCATTATTTTATTATTTTTATTATTATTTTAATATTTTATGGAATATACTATAATTCTAATAAATTCCATATATATATATATACATTAAAATAATATAGTGTATATATATTTATTAGAGAACTTAGGAAAAATAATTAATGAAAATTCACTGGCACATGTCGACATGGTCCCTACCATGATGTCGACATAGGTACCAGAATTTGAATTTCAAAATTTGAATTCAAATGTTTGAATTTTCCTCCATCTTTTCACTTCATTCAATTCTCTGAAAAGCTATCTTTTGACCAGAGAATATGTCCTTTGAGAATCTATTTATTCACTATCCTTTAACATATCTTTTCACTCTCATTTTCAAATTCAGACTCTCTCTTCATAACTTCAAGCTCTCTACTCTCTACTTTAATGGCTTCTTCAAGCAACCCCTCCACCATGAGAACTTCCAGAAAAATAACAGAGCAACTATTCAATGATCCGGAGACAATAAAAGCATACATCAATTATGCTAATTATGCCAAAGTCCATCCCAGAAAATTTGCTATTTTTCAAGATTTCTCTTCTTATGAACTTGATTCTCTTTTTGTAAACAATGGAGTTCTTAGTCTTAGTGATGCTTCTCAAAATGATTTTATTTGTTATCCAAATCTTGTCAAAATTTTCTATGCTAATTTAAACCCTGGATTTTATCATGGAAATGAAGATAAAATTTAGAATAGCGTTAAAGGCACTAGAATTGTTTTGAATTATGATCTTTTAGGTATCATTCTCAATTGCAAGTGTACGCGAATGGATCTTTCTAATTTTAAAATCGATGATAATGATCGTGAGACATTTCATCACATTTTCGAAGGGAATGATAATATTGAATTCAAGAATCGAAATTTTAGACCAAAGGAAAGAATTGTCAATCTTCTTTTGCAACTTACTTTGACCCCAAGATCGGGGAATTTTAACAATCCTACTTCAAAAGTTTGCAAAGCACTTTTTTCTATTTTTGGAAATTATGACATAAATTGGGCGCAAGTTATTTTGGATGAACTTATCCTATAAATCCTAAAATGCGTGAGAATACTTTGTATCATGCAATTTATCTCACTTGGATTTTTAACTAATTTGAAGTGGATTTCAAAGGCGAAGAATTTGTTTCTAGAAAAGTTTTCAATCATTCCAACATTTCGCTTATGAAAATTTCATTTTTTTCAACCTTATGAGACCCTTGCCGAAAAGGAAGAGCGTTTGGCTTATGAGGAAATGGAAAAAGAGGAAGAGGAAGAAGAAGAAGAACGGGATGAAATGGAAATTGAAGAAGAAGAAAAAGGTGAAACCTCTTTGGAAAGCATCGACTATCCTCCTAATCCATCCACCAAAACCCTTCTCAAAAACCAAAAAACAATTATTGAGAATCAACGGATTCTTAAACGATCTGTTAGTAAGAAATTGGATAAAATTTCATCCAAGATGAACAGGTTCATTTCCAAAGTCAGCAAGAAACTTGGACTTTCTTCATCATCATCATCCTCTAACTACTTTTATCTTTTCGTATCATGTTGTATGTGTTTTAGCTTGTTTTAATTCGAAAGTTCATGTAGTTTCATATGTTTAATCATTATATCATCTTAGTATGCAATGAAATGAAATTTTCTTTCTGTTATCTAGTTTATCTTATCTCCGGAATAAATGTTAGTATATTATATAAATATATGTATACACACAATTATTCATAAAATCTAAGTAGTCATATTTTTTCACTAACCCATGTCGGCATACCCCCTATGACCATGTCGACATGACTGGTCAAAAATGACAATTCATTTTGAATTTGAAATTTGAATAACAACCATATGTCTATTCATTTCAAACGAATTTCTACATCTATATATACATGTTTCTTTCAGAATTCTTCACTGTAAATTATTTCCTATCTTCTAATTCTTCATTTATTTCACAAATTCAACTATGGCTAATCTAATTCACAATTTATCCGAAAATCTTGAAGAAACTCTTAATTCGTTCAAGAGTATTCTCTCGTTCATCCTTCGTACCCAGCGACACTTAGAATTGAGTCAAATGCAGATGATCAAGGAGCAAGAAAGGTATTTCGATGCAATACGACGGATGATTTCCTCCCTACACAAGGATGATAACGAAGCACATCCTCCAGTCTCTCTCACCAACGACAATGAAAATTGGGATGCTATTAAGGCAGGCCCAATCTTTGGAGAAGCAGGATGGGTGGAAGTTCCACCCAACGTTTGATTTTATTTGTTTGCTTTGTTTGAATTGTTTGTTTGAATTAATTTGATTTGGTTTGGATTGATACATGGTGTGGATTGATTGGTTTAATGTTTGCTACATAAAACATGTATATATATAAATACATTGAAATGTATATAATCCTTGATTAATTATCATGATAATTATCTATTCCATTGTATAGTTTATTAATGCAGGTACAATAATGAGGGGGAGTTTGTTTTTTTTTTGTTGATGACAAAGGGGGAGAAGTATAAAATATGGTAATTAGGCATAGATTAAGAGGGAATAATTAGTTTTAGGGGGAGTTATTAGGATAGAAGTAATATTTTATAAACAAAGGTTGTCGTCATCGGAAAGGGGGAGATTGTTAGTCCGTGAGATGATGGTTTTGATGACAACAACCTCAGAATAAAGTATAAATACTAACATTATAAGTTTAGATATATGTGTGTGTGTGTGTGTATACAGGATTTAACCATGCAGGTACTAAGAATGAAGAATGTACAGTATAGAGATTCAAGAAATCAAGATTGAAGACTCATGAGTATCAAGAGTTAAAGAATTCAAGTAATTTATTCTTTAATTATAAATTTTGTTAAAACTCATAGAAAAGCACTGGCATCTTAAAATCCAATTTATTCGTGGAATGGAATCCACTTCGAGCCTGTTAAAGGGATGGAACCCTAAGTAGGATGGAACCTACGAAAAATCTAGTGGAACATTGTTTTGTATCCATTAACTTTTTGTTCAAAATGATTTTTCAAAATTATATCTTGTTTTCAAAATGATTTCAAAACCTTCCTTTTAAAAACATCAAAAACCTCTATCCTGATTTTAATAATTTTAGCTTCAAAGTTACCTTTAATTTCAAAGTCAAAATACTCCTGATTTTAAACTATCTTTTACTATAATATATTTAACTTTTAAATATTTATACTTAGATTTAAATATAAAATTATAGTTCAATTCTATATATATTATTCTCTATATTTACTTATGAATTTTAACTATAGTCAAGTATATTTATAAAGTTTAAAATAGTTTTAATATAAAATAAAAGTTATTTTCAAAGAAAATCAAAACACCAAAAAATCCTTTGGGATGTCGACATGCCCAAGTACCCCATGTCGACATGGTGTCAGTTGAGTTTAAAATTTAAATTTCAAAAGAAGTGTCTATTCGTCATAACTCTTTACGAATGGACATGAATTGTTCTTCTACAAATAGGGGTCAGTTTCAACGAATTTTACATCAGATTTTCTGGTTTTTCACTCCTCTTCTTCTTCCACTTTTCTTAATACATATTCTTACAATTACTCTGCCGAAATCAACATTGAATCGAACTCGATCATTCGTAGTTTGATTCTCTATCACTCTCTCAACAAGATCCTCAGTGCTATTCAGAGTTATAGGCTTTTTGTAATCGACTTAGCGAGAAAAGGTGTGATTGTAGCCTTGAAACTCAATCAAGCGAGATAAGGTGTGATTGTAGCCTTGGTAAATCAATTGGGTGAGCTTGTTGCCCGTAAATTCAAGTGGGTGAGCTTGTTACCCGAAAAATCAAGTATCTCTACCTGGAGGATTGTGATTCTGGAGGGTGTACCTTGTAGCCTTGAAATCGAGGGTGTAATTGTACAATTGCTTTTGAAAGGAAATTCGTACTTGTGTGCGGGACTGAATGTAGGGTAATTCCGAACCAGTACAAAATCTGATGTGTTCTTTCCTTTCCCGCTTTTTATTTTATTTCTGCATCTGTGTTTATTTATGTGATCATATCTATACTTGTATATTGCGTACATCTGTGTATAAATCAACATAAACTCAAAAAGATTTAGTAATTCTTTATAAACCCTATTCACCCCCCCCCTCATCTAGTGTTAACTCTAGCCTTAAGATCCGTAATCCGCGTTTCTCAAATTTACTAGATTGATGGGTGAGGAGAGATGGGCGGGAGGAAGAAAATTTTAAGTGTATGTAGTAGCAGCTCAACTTAAAAAATGATGCTGAAATAACAAAAGTTGAAGAGAAATAAAATGAAAAATGTGTTTCTAGAAGGGGATATAATTATAAGCAAGAAACGAGCATCACGTGGAAAATTTTCCCTTAATTCATTTTTACTAATTTTTTTTTACAATTTTCCCTTTATCTTTCATTTCTCTTATCCAAATCAGTTCTAAACAAATTCCCAAAAGGAAAAAAAAAATTGAGTAAATTTAGACCAAAAAAGGTAAGTTCAATCCTAAATGCCAAACTTTAAGCAATGTCCTCCATGGAATCAAATTATTTGTCTCAAGTATTCGCATTCAACAGACATATGGCGACATGCACAACTGATGGAAGCCGCGGTTACGGTTTATAGACGATCTAGGCGTTGGTGGTGGTGACGACTTGGTGATGGAGGTTGGATCAAGGTTAGGTTAGAGACTATCAAGAAAAACCGCTTTTTTATAGTCACTATTGTACTGAAAGAGGAGGGCAAGATTAGTGGTGGAGATGTGATGAAGATGGCTAGTGATGGTGCAATAGTGATGTTTGGTGGAGTCGATGGTGGTGGATGTGAAAACTAATAGTGTTATATGAGTACAATGCAAGCGCAAACTAGCATTAATGTAAACTAGCATTATATGAGTGTATAGTATTTTGGTTGACTTTGAATTTATAGCAATGTCACATTAGATATCAGGAATTCAATCCCTGCTCAGAACAGAATTTAATATCCATTTTCAAATGGAAAATTTGACACATAATAAAATCATAGGTTTGAATCAAATTTCAACAAAGAAGCTCATCATCTTTTTCTTCAATTTTTAATTTTATTTTTATTACAATTATACATAAATTGGAATTTTATAATTCATATCATTATACAAAGGTATTTTATACATGAAAATTCTTATACACTTGCATAATGTTAGTTTAAACTAGCATTTATTATTTGACGTTAATAGTGTGTAGGTAATGACTAACAAGAGGAGACGTCGAATTGGAGCTGTGAAGTGAGATAGTGGTGTGGTGAGGTGGTGAAATGAGGCGGCATGGTTGGCCATGATAGGATTTAATTTTTGGTTGAGATGAGCTAGTTTAGATGGTGAGATGCATAGGCAATGGTGACGGCTAGAGGCTGCAATCAGGATAGCAGTTAAGGGTGAGGCTAGGGTGCGAAGTCTACTGGTATATGAGTTAATATTTTGAGGAGATGACGTGAAATTGAAAAAAGTACACGACATGCGTCTTGTGCTAAAATTTCTAGGTTTGTAAGCTATAAACTAAATTTTATCTAAGTTTATGATTTTTCCAATTCCTCCAACAAATAATTGTTTGAGAAATACAAGCAAGATTATGTTTTCTCCTTATTGGTATTTTCTTGAAAAAATCTAATACCAGTTACGGGTGGGCGACCCTTGACAATATAGGTCCTTGATATGCGTGTTAATAAGAGAGCAAGTGGAGAGGACAGCGGATGCAGGCACTAGACCAATTTTACTTTCTTTTTTCCTAAAAGCAAAAAGAAAAAAAAGAAAAAAAAACAATCCATTAACCAATGATTGCCCTTATACAATTGTTTCAGATACAAGACATGTCGTCAATACTTTTATGATGATTCCTAACCATGTGATATACACAAAAATGAAGAATCGTTTTGGTGGATTCTTTTGACTTGTTCTACATACGTAGGTAAGCCTGTAATTCCAGGAAACCATCCATTGTTTACATTCAAAATTCGAAAGATCTGTGAAAAGTAACAAGTATCAGCATCTAAGATAGAAGGGATAAAGTTGACGTTGGGTTAATCTGTCCAAAACAGTGCAAAAACAGCTTTCCCAGTTACGTGTCAAAGAACAAATTTGAAACGCACCTGTGAAACAAATTTTACAGTCACTGCATCTACTGAGGTCTACTTTACATGACATACTGTATCCTCCCATATCAACAATTTGCCGCTCATATGAACCATTTCATTGTTCACTGTGTATGATACAGCATTGATAATCTGATGCAAAGAAGTCAATTGCTAGAAGAAAAGGAGTAAATAATATTCTACTTCGTAAATAAAACATAATTTGAAGATTAATATTTATATGATCTTAAAAGTTATTATTGAAACTAATAAAGAAAATGACATTTTCTGCTATAGAATTACAGTTGTTTCAATGCTTCATGTACATTCATTTTATAAGAAACCATTCTCTAAAGCAAACTGTCTAAATCATCATTTACGCTTGCCATGTGGGTACAAACAATGACAGGGAGACAAAAGTGTTTATGGTGCCAATTTGATCCCCAAAGATATTTACAAATCAACGGTCTTGCTTGTTTTAAGGAAAGTAATCAAATTGATGGATTACAATATCTCATATATATTGGGCTGAATGTTAACATGTTAACATCCATTTACTTCAATTTCTCCAAGCAATGGACATATGGCACAGTCATGCTTTAAATTACCGTGAAGGCTAGCATATTAATATTTTAAACTGAAACTAGACGGAAGCAAATAGAATAGTTTCCCCGGAAACTTATATGCAAATGCAGTTTCAACCATGCAATAGAGTATACCATTACTCACCAAATTAATTTTATATGTTTAGTATAAAAAAAAGTTACCGATTACTTCTTTTCCACTAATTAACAAATTTGATGATATTTTTCATTATCATTACAATCATTGTTTTAACACGCTATAAACATTAAACACTCTGTAACAATTAAATTACTCGTTATACAAGATATTTGAGCAATTAAAAAACCACTCAGAGTTAAACTTGTGCGGGATTAGAATTTATAAGAATAAAATTAGTATATGTTTAGGACAATCTAGGCATAGGAGCAATAGAACCTTTGGCATGAGAGTCTTTAAGCTTTTGAATCCAGTTGTAAATTTGCTTTTTATCGTCTTGGCATGTCATGCTCTGAACAAACTTAAGTGTGCCATCTCTAGCAAAAGATGATTCAAATTGCTCGAAAACCTTCACAATTTGCCAGAATTCAGGTCTTTTACTAGGGTTCGAATCCCAACATTGTTCTATTAAGGCTCCCATTGCAGGAGAACAATCAGCAGGTATTACTGGCCTCATGTTCTGAAAAATTAACAACTTTTATTATAATCAGATTAAGCAAATATCATATTTCCTACTACTCATTCCCATTCCATACAAATCATAAATGAAAGCATGAATTCAGCCACGAAAGCATTGATCGCAGTCCACCTTTTTAGAGTCTATATAACGATAATAAAGTTCTATTAACCTGTACTTTTTGTATGCATATGATTAACAAATTATCTGCAATATTTGATACAACTTGTTAAAAAACGGTCACATGAAACAGAAATGTTAAAAAAAATCAATTATGGATGTTCCCACTTAAGTTTCTTTTTTTTTCTTCTTCTTCTTCTTCATTTTTTTTTTTTTTTTGCATGTTTATTCATCAGGTGTTTATTTATCATAGTATTAAAGTTGTAGCAAGAAAATACACAGGTCATAATGCACATGAGTGTGCACCTCACATGTCAATATGGTAATTCTTCAAAAATCCACGCTTAAAATTTGACATCTCAACTTATGTATGTATTCTTTTTTGTTTCTAATAATCATGCAAATACTGCATTCCTCAAACAACCCACTTTTCGAACATGTATATAAGAACTAATTCATATTCAATGCAAATTATATATTTATGCATAACGGACCTTTGATTTGCAACCATTCCTCGGAAGAGTTATTTCAAAATTCCAAGATTGTGAGCTTTAAAAAAAGATACTGCATATTTCATGTTAATTCAAATTTTACTGTTGTACTGCATATTTGGACTATTAGGCACATGTAACAAATAATGTACATGTACACAAAGTACTTAATACTTCTAAAGATGGTATATAATCTGGACGCACTAAAATTCTAACTATGCCAATGTCGAAAAAGATGTCAGCTGGGTTAACATAGTAGTATATATGTCCTCTATAAACGTACAAGACATTAAATATATAATAATAAATACAACAACAGTTTTAAATGCTAAGCAAGTGACCCTTACTAGACTCACCGATCAAGGCAAGAAGATTCTATTGTCTGCTAGTATAAATAAGTAGAAGAAATGCGACACATCTATAAATTGATAACATAAACCCTATCACTAACTGCTTTTATCTTGAAATTTTTTTTTTATTAAAAGGGAAAAAAAAAAAAAAATTGACTGTGTTCGGAGTAATTGACCACTGAGAGCCAATGTTGGTTTAAATTCTGTTTGATGGTGGACTTCAGCTATCAGTAATGTTGGTGATGATTTTAAAGCAACTTCGATTACTTTATAGTCATTGATTCTTACAAAGATATTTTGCGTCACCGCTATTTATTAAGTGAATGCATCAAGTTTGCAAATTCTTTTCCAAGTTACAGAGTAGTCCACAGCTTTTAGATCTCTATAATCCACTGCTTTAGCAATAATGAAATCGATTTTTATTTTTTAATGCTTTGAAAACTGCAGTACAATAAATTTGTGTTTTGTAAACTGCAGAATTACAAAACCTGAAATACCTCTTAACACGAAAAATACAAAGATGAAGTCGGAGAGGAGAAGTGTTTTAGAATTTTTTTTGAGTGGCGGGCTACAAAGAGTTGCAACTGCAAGGATGCAACATTTCAACAAAATAATTTGAGAAAATTATTTTATATTCAAAAAATATCTCAACAGATAGACCACCCTAAGGAAACCGGTCGACCAGTTCCAACTCTCATGTTTGTAAAATCCTGCATGAAATGGTCGCCCGGTTGCCGTTTCTACCTTTGATTTGTCTTCCTAAGCTCGGCCCATTTTGTAAGTTTGTTCAAAAGTATATTGGACATAGACTCAACAAGTTGATCGAACAGTAGAGGTGGTATGCGCCCAGTTGGGTACCCTACAAAACAGTTTAAATAGGAACAATATTTTGTTTCCTAAGATGCGGAACTCTTCCACTCTCCACTGTCATTAAAAAAAGAAAATAAATACACCAAAAATTTTTTAAAAAAAAATTATCCAATATCCAATTCACTAATTATTTCTTTTCATTACTATAAAAAAAAATGAAGCCTCTAATTTTGACCACCCTACACCAATCATATCCGCCCTTCTCCCATCCCTTATTATGTTTGGAGAATTTATCTTCAGATCAATTCTTTACGTTTAAACTTCCTTTGAAACACAAGTATAAACACACATGTCTGCATGTTGTGTATGTTGATATGCTAGTATATGACAAAGGAAGCCACCGTGAACATATCGAAAACAATTCCCCTTAACCTTAAATAGGCAGTATTCAACTAGATACACACGCACGCACACACAGACAGAGCGCATCAATACTGATTATGATGCATCACAAGAGATCTGTTGTCTAAGAAATTTCTTTATCCATGTTTTGCTAGACCTTTATGAATATAAGATTTACATTGCCCTTTTTAAAAGATATGTGATTTGGAATGGATTTTACTAACTACAGTCGTCTGACATAAGCACCAAGACAATATGTATGTTTGATACTTGGTATCCTTGCAAAAACTAAACGCGGTGTGGTTAGGAATTTAGAGTGCATGCAAGATAAATAATCATCTCAATTATATCTAGCTAAAATTTGTTTTTTTAAGGAATATTAATTTATCAGGGGCTCTAAGCTCTGCTTAGGAGTATTTAAGCTTAGCTTCATACCATCCCCGCTTCATCTTTGTAAGTACTATTAGTACCTCTCATTACTTAGGGGATTTAATACTTAGCTTTAAGCTCCATCCATGGTAGAATTCATTTCATTAGGATACAATATATCCTTTCTTATATCTTTAGGATATGGTAGAAAATTTTCTCCAATGAAAACAAAATGTCATGTAAAGAAAGAATAATGTTAAAATTAAGAGTAAGAATACCTTGTCAACCACTGCAAATGCTGCTTGAATAGGAGTCATCTCCTCGTAGGGAATTTTTCCAGTCAACATCTCCCACAGCACTAATCCGAAACTGTACACATCCACTTTCCTCCCATATGGTTTGTGCTTTATCATTTCAGGAGCCATCCAGCGGAGAGTTCCAGTGTCTTCAGCTAATGCATCACAAATTACATCTTCACAAGCAATCCCAAAATCAGCTATTTTAGCACATAAGTCCTCATCAAATAGAATATTTTCAGGTTTTAAGTCGCGGTGAATGACCCCTTGAGAATGAATATATTCCATTCCTCGTGCAATATCCAAAGCTATAGGAATGATTTTTTCAAGTGAAATGGCACTTTCGAGTTTGTGTATGAAAGAACGTAGGGATCCACCAGATAGGTATTCAGTTATGATGCAAAATACTGGAGGATTTCTACATGCTGCAGCTAGCTTTTATCATATCAAAAAAAAAAAGGACAATTAGAAGATACATGAAGAAATACCATAAAAGTGTTTATGATGTCTTCTTACACTTAAAATGAGTAAACCCATTAATTGGCATGATAATATTGACAGCCCCTTGAAGTACAAACCAATATATTTATGCTAACTAATGGACTGCTCATTTTAAATCATTTACTATCATTCTAGCAGTGTGTATTTCAATTTTTATTTATAGTTAACCATTTTATAGGACTATCATATCAGCATCCACAACCACAGATCATTTTCACCATAATCAGATCCTCATAAAGTAAAAGAGGTGTTTCTAAGAATCTGCTGAAATATACCTAAATTGTTAAACCGACTCGATCATGTTTCACACAAAAACATTTCAGAATGATGGAAACTTTATTGAATATATGATACCAATGTTGAAATAGTGACCTTTATCACGTTGCGATGATGTAAACGAGAGAGAAATTTAACTTCTCTATTGAACTCTTTCTCTAACCGAGCACTGACTACTCCATTGTCGTCATCGTCAGGTTGTCTAATTACTTTTACAGCTACAGCTTGATCATTATAAACTCCATGATACAAACGACTATGAGCACCAGAAGCAAATCGAAGCCCTAAATACAATTTTGAGAGATCAACCATCAATTCTTCTGTAGTATCCACTGCAGTAACTCTCCCGACACCCTTATCGAAGTATCTAGTCCATGAGTTATCCTTTTTACCTTTCACTGTATCATTTGATTTCATAGACGAGAAATGCTGTAATGGACTTTTAAGTGGAGTAGACAGTTCTTTCGACATCGATTTACCGAATATTTTTGTGTCTCCGCTCGTTTTAGGAGGAGGAGTTGAATATCTTCTTTCTTTTTCTTTAGCATTAGCTTCAAAACATTTGTCAGGTATCTTTAACGTAGGAAGAGCAGAGAATGATCTCTGCTTTGGTTTTGAACCAAGCTTTTGTCGACTGTTAAAAAGCTTAGATTTATGAGAATCTTCACCTAACTGGGCACCTACTGAAATATTAGATACCGAACTAGAACCTAACTTATTTAGTTTAGAACTAGAAGATTGGCTTGAAGAATCTAAACTCAAAGTTTCAGTAACAGTTTGAGATTTTACACTTGAACTTTCTGTGTCAAATTTTGTATCATGAGAAACAGGCAATGAGATTGAAGCCAACTTAGAATGACTTTGATTTGAACCCTTAGGCCTCAATACTAGACCATGATTGGAGTTTAAAAGGAAAGGAAGAGTTGCTCCTGTTGAATAATCACTTATCCGGTAGCAAATAGTGTGTGAAAATTTTGCTCTCCTCACCCATGAAAATCCCTCTTCATCCATTGATTATTGTATTTGAAGAAGTAGATATGGAAATTTAATCAAATGTTATAAAACCTTTGTAGACGTTGGAGAAAAACCAAAAGCAAAAATAGTAATTTTATCATAGAATTTTTCCAACATTGACTCCATCCACATCATGTACTTTCAAATCAAGAAAGGGATTGATTTGAAAAACCAAAAGAAAATTGAATTATTAAAAGATAAGACTTTCAAATGGAACCTTCACAGGATGAATTCCATCTTACGAAGAATGTTGACATCCTGCAACAAAGAAATTAGACAAATTTGGAAAGAGGAAAGTCTTCTAGGTATAACATCATTATTATATTCGTAACCAATAAAACTAAATTTAACTGCAAATAAATTATTTTATACCTTTTATAACATCATGCGAATGACAGGAAAACCACATCAAAATCAAATTTTAAAGCAAAATCCTCAAAAACACATGCAGTTGATACTGAAATCGCATCAAAATCTCTCCATTGTTACAAAATTATCTTTACATTCAACGAGTACGGATTTTTCACGACCAAACACCTAACCAATTTAATTATATTAATCATTTAAATAGTTCATTTCTGAAGGGGAAAAAAAGGCAAAATACCTTGAAAACGAGCGGAAGCAACTTTTTCAATAGAAAATTGTTAAAAGGTCATTTATGGTACGAAATTCCTGTCCTGTTTTGGTTGGTTTGCAAGAGCTAAAAATTCAACTTGGCTACGAAATATGAAGTTATTTTCATACTCGGGTCCAGTCTTTATTCCCTTCACACTGTTTTGAATTCTATACCTGTGCATGAAAGAAACACCAACTTTGTTTTTTTGTTTTTAGTCGAAATAAAAATTGTAAAAATAGGCATAGTGATATTTGAGTAAGAGCATTGTATACCATGCCAACCATTTTTGTTCCCCCAATACTCCTTTTCCTGTAATTTTCTTTAAGTAAAGCATTATTTTCCAATAATAATAATAATGCATATTAGCTCAAAATAATTTATTCATTATATATGTATATTTTACATACTTTTACAACCAGTGAGACTGTTTTTTTTTTTTTTACATTAAACCAAAACTTGTGTTTATATTTTTAGATTTATCACTTGTCGGCATATGAAATAAACTTCGTATACACGAATGTAAATATGCTATACTAACCTAAAAAGGGAAAGAAAGTACAAAACAAACTCCTACTTATTTGATAATATTGTCCACCGCACAGCCAGATAAAAACAAGACTCCATTTACATTATCAAAAATCAACAACCTCGTAAAGAAATTTCATTCGATTCCCTCTGTCCTCTACTAAAAACATAGCAGATCGAAGTTGGAGTTGCAAATATGATTCTTCGATTTAAGCTTTATACCATTAGAAAATAGTTGATATGCTATAAGTCGAGATTTCCTGAAGAGATTATCGAAGGGTTCATGTTCGTATGATGGCTAAGATTCATTCAGATATCGTCAGCTATTAAGCTATTATTCTACTATCGAGTGCTCTCTGGGGTTCGTATCCAAACTCCTTGAGAATAAGCTCATTACCGCTTATCACTTTCTTTTTTTATCATTGCTTGGTTGAGTAAAAGTTTACTATTAGAGATAATTAATTCCATTCTAATGTTGCTCGAGGTTTTAATTCCTTTAATATGCATTAAATGCATATACCAAAAAACTATTAATTTAATAAAACAATAAAAAAATATCATTCATTATACTAAAATACACATAATATGAAATATAGTCTTGATGAAAACAAGACCGATAATTTTCAAATACGGATGTCTTTATATCTGTATCCGTTTTTCTGGATATTAGATATTTATTCTCTTTTCTAATACAGATACAATTAGATTTTAAGTTTATCAAGTATCTATTATGTAACAACTTGGATTTTTGACAAGAGTAATGAATTGATCAAATCGTTTTAACAAAATTGAAATAGGGTTACACGAATTAAGAGCGATTTGGATGTAAAAGATGAAGATGACAACATTAGGACTGGAAACTAATTCCATTGTGTCTAAAATGTTATTTAAATTATAAAAAAAACATGTAAGACCCGAAAGAATTGGAGAACAAGAGAAAAGAGACAGATCGAGATTGGGAGTGGCAAACTTAAAGATCTAAGTTCTGAAATAGATCCTCGCTTCTTCATTATTCCACTTCACTTCCTCCATCCTCCTTCCAAGCCCTAAGTCATCTTCCTCTCTTCATAAATCCTCTATTTCTTCTCCAGAATTCACATAAAAATACTCTAAATTCAAGTAAGATTGTCTCTACAATACCTTTAAGCTAGAATTTGCTAAAAATGAAGAGTTGATTTCAAAAAAAAAAATTAAAATTTGGATTTACAAGTATTGATTGCAAGCTAATTTGACGAAAACTTATTAGTTAGCGGTGAGTAAGAATGACCCTCTGCTTAACATGATTTCCTTTATGCTTTTATACTTGTTAATTTATGTGTTTGCTTAAGCTTAGCCATGGGTGTTTTGTTTCTTGTTGAATGGTTGGGTATTGGGTTGTTGATAGAAAGTATGCTTGAGAGAGTTGAATGAATGTTAAAATGAAAATGAGCTTAAGCCATTTAGTTCAATAAACAAGTTAACTTGAATGAGATCAATGGATGAAAGCATTGCTTGTTAATATTTTTATGTAGGAATGATTGTTGTTAGTTCGTGGTTGTATCGTATAGATGGATAAGCATCGTACGCTTGTAGATTTATAAAGCGTTTGAGTTCCAGGATGATTTGTCAAATTACCATAGCAAGGGATATTTGTCCTACAGTGGGTCATGGGTGATACAAACTCGAATATGGGATGTAGGTGGTGGACGTAAAGTTGCAAGGCCATGGAGCACAACATCGGGGCAAGGGAAGTTGAGACGATGATCAAGTTAAGTTTGAATGGTGGGATAAATTTTATTAGGGAAATTTACCATCAAGGTTCAAACCTGCACTTCCATAGGAAAGTATCGACTGACTAAGGGCATCAGTCGACTGACTAAAATAAAAGATGCAGGGTTTTGTGGTTGAGAAGAAATAGGCCAATTTTGGACTCAAACGGTCGGCTGGTTAGGTTCAAATAACCGATTGTCGAGGAGGTCAGTCGATTGGTAGAACCAGACCAGTCGACTATTTTTCTATAGCCATTTTCGACTATAGTGATTCGATCGACTGACCCAAATGAATCAATTGACTAGTTAGTTTTTGGTCTGTAATCCAAGGTTCTTTCGGGTGTTTTGCATTCGGGGAGGGACTTCGGGGTCGAACAAGGCTCGTTGGTTCTAGTGTGAATATGGAGCGTTGTTTTGGAGTTCTTCAGCATATGAGCACGTGTGACACGGGATCAATGCTTTGGTGACACGTATTAAGATGTACAACCGATGACACGGTAGTGATCGGAAGTACGATCAAGATGTGAGTCAAAGATTGTGATACTCAGCTGACTTATGGGGAAAACGACTATGTGGTTGTGCTCGAACTGGCTTCTATGCAGTTTTGGTATTAGGTACAACTTTGATATCTAATTATTAGAGTATTAAAGGCATACAGATCGGGGTTGGGTATAATATGGCACTATTCACACCTCGAGGCTTATAGCTAAAACATAATTTTATTATTTTCCATCATGAATACTGGGGATTAGCCACGACTTTGATTGAGTGTGCTTGTCGAAGAGAGATGGGTTCGCTCATCTATATCGATAACCATCCTGGCATGGTAGGAACTACTTTGTTTTTTCCATCCTAGCATGGTAGTAACTACTTTGTTTTCTCCAACATATAGCAGTTCGATGAAAGGCGCTGTCACTCTTTAGTATCATTTTCAAACACATTTATGGGTAGGCGTTACCTTAGAGTCATGATTGGAGGTACGATATGGTGTTACCTCAGGTGAAATAATCCACCATCTATGCAGTCCCGATCCAAGTTCAAATGTGGCACTAGCATCGTGGATGCCATTTACAGCGGGTCTTATTTTAGGTAAAATATAAAACAGATCATAGAGGTATCTACAGAAATATATACTTTCTAAAACACACAAGGAAAGAAACGAAGTATAGTAATAAAATACCATAATCTCAAATAAATAAAGCAAACTACAACTAATAGTCTCTGGTTACAAAATATCTCTAAATGCTAAAAATAAATAAATTGCCCGATTGTCTGGAGAAAATGTCAAATAAGTAGTAGATAGCTATTAAGTAAATGGATGGCTCCATCGTACCATCGCATCTTTGAAATCACCACCGATCCTACCTACCTATCATAGTAAACAAAAATGGGAGAGGGAATGGGGTTCAGACATACATCTGGTGAGTAATACATATCATATAAGTGTATAATGCTAATGATCTAGTAAAACAAACATTTATGCCCGAAAACCATACCTTAACTCGTGTCATCTGCACTAAACAAATCAGCTAGACACACTGCGATACAGTAGTGAAACAAATGCTGAGGTCTTACAATAAACCACTCCAAGTCTAATCATAGGCAAACTATGGAGCTCAAGGTCTCGAATCGTATAACGAAACAACAACGACACCATTGAACTCAAAGTTCCAACTCGTCGTCGCCTAAACGTATACACACTATTAAGCTTAAAGTCCCAATACGTATGCCTCCAGCCATGACACTGTTAGGCTCAAAGCCACAACTCATCATTGCTTAACATATGTTCACTATTAAGCTTAAAGTCCCAACTCGTGTACTTTTAACCATAACACTATTGGGCTAGAAGTCCTAGCTCGTCATCGCTAGATGTGGCTAGCCCCATCGAAGTGCATCTGACGCCTACTATATACCACACTATTGAGCTCAAAGTCTCAACTCTAATGTCCCATACGCTACACTGTCACAAAAATCACATGTGACTATTGAGGTTAAGTCCATATTAGACATTCACTTAACGATCTACGATATTATTAGGATCAAGCCCAAGACTTATCATCGCCACGCCGTTTACAAAGCTACTAGATCAAGTCTCAACTGGTCGGCACAAAACTATATAAGAAACTTGTCCAACTAAGAAAATTTTATATAGTGTCTCAAAACATAGTACTACAATACACCAAAACATCCCTCGTCTTACCATGATTCCGATGCAACGAAGCGCGCATTATGTGAGAGTTATAAGCATTTGAAGATGAGGTGTTTGTTATAATTATATATATATATATATATATATATATATATACATATTATACGCATATTTCAAAAAATTTGCTAATCTGGTACATGTGAACGAAATCTCGATCAAAGCCTCAACCTATAACTTCCTAGCGCTGCCGATGCAACCTTCGACAACCGTTCCTAGACCAAATGCCAGTGGTTGCCTCCCCACACCATATCGAGCTCAATATCGCTACAGCTATAGTCTCTAATGCCGCATGCTAGAAATTTCTGTTGCCACTTAAAATTCCATATCCAGTGAAATCCAGACCACCTGCGATGAATCAGTCACCACCGTGGTCATCTACTTGATCTCCTCTTTACGTCCTTGGTCCTCGATCGTCGTATTATCACCGTTTCACCAGTGGATCATAATGCACGCCACGTTCATTGAAACTTTTGACACATTTTCTAATCAATCGGTGCACCCAATGAATGAAAGAACACCACCATTGGATTCGTATCATTGAGAACTACAATTTTGATATGTAATATGCCTCATTTGAAACAATTTTGTATTTTTCGCTTTTCAATTAAGAAGTGATTAACTTTGGTTAATTATGATTGGTAAAAATTCACTTTTTAATCGCCAAGCCATGGCATACTATGCCCAAGTCATATATATATTAAAAAACACTTTTTCAATTATATTATTTACGGTGTGATTTACGGTCATAAAATATGACTTACTATGTCTCATCAATCTATACCCAAATATAATAAGTCCCACTCACCGATTGGCCATGCATCCTCTCTGATTTGATTAGAATCCTCCTCCTTCCTTGCCAGCCCAATGTGTTTTCCTCTTGACTCATCTCGATTTGCTTTAAAGTTGCTTTCTTTGTAGTGTTCTATTATTCCTTTTTTTAGTTGAATGTGTTATTGGTTTTGATTTTATTAAGAGATTAGATAAAGAAGAGGAAGATTATGAACATAGTGGTAAGATGTATAAGTTAAAGTATGATTAGAGAATAAGGTTTTCATTTCTATTATAGGCTTAAATAACTCATGTTTAGGCTAAAATCTCGAAATTAATATATTATGAAAACGTCATTAGGTTTGACTTCTTCTAATTTCTAGCATGTTCAACCAAAATCAGTAGGTTACATATATTTTCTAATCATAAATGACATTCTGGATGAAATGGAATAGGTCTGAGGCCTAATTCCAACTCCTGTAAAAAAAATTGCTATTGCCATCTATGTAAAATTATATTTTGCCCCTTAAATTTTTTTAGTTTCATAAAATTATGGGGTGTTACATTCTCTCCTTTAAAAAAATTCATTTTCGAAATTCCAAGGGATGGAAAATGCAACTCGTAAACATCCAAACATACATACATAACTATGCATCCATACATCCATGTCCACTATATACACATATACAATGTACGGGAAATACATAAAGACGCAAGGAATATGAAAGCCGTTGACAATGTACAAACATCACATGTAAGCATAATATACATGATGGGTAGCATATGATGGAAACAATGAACAAAATGCAAGATGCAACTAAATCAAATCCTCCTATTTGCATGTAATCATTATGACAATAATTTATGACTACAAGTCATAGCATATGCATAAATTTCCACAAGTTTGCACTCAAAATAACAAGCAACCATAAGCATGTATCATACATTCCATCATATACAAAGTAACATCCATGTATATACTAGGCTAGAATAGATCAAACCAAACATGACAGCCAATTTAACAACCATTCCTAAAATCAGTTAAACTAAAATGATCGACTAAAAGGAATCGTACATGGAAAGAGTTCGAGATGGGAAGCTCGAATTTTCTCCTCGAACTCCCAAGTGCTCTCGATCAGGTTGTTTCCCCAGTGAACTCAAACCAACTTGACCATCTTATTCCTAAGCCACTGCTCCAAAATACAAATAGGCCAATGGGGTACCACCAATTATGACACTACCTCCTTCCTCTGACAGAATAGGCTCCACTACTACTATTTGAACCATGGATATACTTTTGCAAATACGATACATGGAATACATTATGAACACTCACCATCTTTATGGGAAGTTCTACTCTATAAGCTAACTTCTCTACTCTCTCCAAAATTGTAAAAGGCCTAAAATTATGGTACTAACTTTCCCATACTATTAAAACACATACTATGTCTCAATGGAGAAACCTTCACACATATCATGTCGCCTAACGCGAACTTCAAATCCATTTTTGTCTCCTTTCTGCCTATGACTTTTGCTTATCCTGTGCGGCCTTCATTCTTTTGTGGATCGGTTCTACTTTCTCCAAGGTATCTTTAATCATGTTTGGTCCAAGTATAAGCCTATATGTTGCTCCCACCAAACATGAAGGAGACCTGCATGGCCTTCCACATAATGCTTTAAAAGTGTCATGCACATACTAGCTTGATCACTATAGTTATAAGTGAACTCCACTAGTGGTAAATGGTCTTCCCATGCTCCACTAAAATCTAGTATGTAAGCCCTCAACAAATCCTCCGACACCCTATTTACCTTTTTAGTATTTCCATCTGTCTGTAGATGATAGGCGGTGCTTAGATTCAACTTTGTACCCAATGCATGTTGAAGAACTCTCCAAAATTCACTCGTAAAAGTGGGTATTGATCACTAACGATGCTAAAAGATATCCCATGCAAGCAAATACTCTCCTTGACATATAGTGTAGCCAATGATGTTGTTGTCCTCATACTCTTCATTGGAATGAAATAGGCACATTTGGTCAAGCGGTCCACCACAACTCAAATGCTTTCATCCCCCTTCTACTCCTAGGTAGCCCATCAATATAATTCATAGAAACATGCTTCCATTTCCACTGTGGAATATGCAACGGAAGTAATAGTCAGCTAGATTTCTTTTGCTTCTCCTATACCCTTTGACAAGTTAAGCACCTAGCAGCATATTCCACCATATGCCTCTTCACCTTCAACCAATGGAAAACTCTTTTCATATCACAATACATTTTATCGCCACCTAGATGAATAATCATCCTAGAATAGTCACATTCACTAGGTACTTCATCTATCAGTTCACCAAGTATTGGCACACATAACTTTCCATCTCGCCTAAGCCTACCTTCGTAGTCGATGAAATAACAATCCAAATGAGTGGATCGCTTGCCTTCCTCCAACAGTTGAAAGATACTAACCAAATCTGCATCTTCCTTCTACCTAGATCCAATACCGTCAATATATGGTGGGTTGACTTCCAAAATTGCCAATGAATTTGACAACCACTCTACTGAAGGTCAAAAATCAAAATTCACAATGTACTCAAACTACTTCCACTCTGTAAACATCAAGCCCAACATAGCATACCTTCTACTTAAGTCATCTTCCACCGCATTGCCTTTTACCAGCGTAAATGAAATATCAAAATCTTATAAGGCTAGAAACAACATCCACCTTTGTTGCCTTAGATCTAGGTCTTTCTAACAGAATAGATATTTGAGCAACTTATGATCTGTTTGCACAAAAAATGGACAAACACCTCCAAGTCGTATGAATTAGTTGATTTTATGTTGTTTCTAGTGATTTGGGTGATTTGTGCAAATATATAAAAAGCAGGGACTAAACTGTAAAAGACACACAGATTTATAGTGGTTCGACCAGAACGTGCCTACGTCCACTTTATATGTTATTCTCCTTTTTCTTTCAAATTACAAGTACAAAGCTTTATATACAAGTATATGAAAGTTGTTTGAAAGTTCCTTCCGTGCTTGAGCTCTCAAACTTGTCCGTCATTGTTGTACCCTTGCCCCTCTATTTATAGAGTGAGGCTGGGGGCAGGGGTCTTGGATGTATATAGCTGCTGGTGGGCCTGGGCTGAAGCAATCTGCCTGGCAGAGTTGGTTCGGCAAAGCCTTGGTTCGGTGGAGGGTTGGTGAGGACTTGGTCCGGTTGTAGAGGGTCGAGGTTGGTCCGGTGGAGCTTGGTTCGGTGATGGAGGAGAGGGGACTCTGGTTCGATGGCGATGGACCGGTAGTGGATGGGAGGTGGCTTGGACCGGCAATGCTTGGAGATGGTATGGTTCGGTGATGGTCTATCTTGCTTCTGGTTCGGCAGTGAGAGGAGGTAGCTGGTTCGGTAGCAGTATGGACCGATAGTGGATGGAGGTAGGTTGGAACGGCAATGCTTGGAGATGGTATGGTTTGGCATTGTTTAGAAATGCGCCCAACACTTGCCCCCCAAAGTGGGGCATATGCCACCATATGTCGCGCTTTGTTTTAGCTTAGGTGATTTTCATCCGGTCTTATGTGCCGAACCATACGGTCTGGTCATCCTGCGTTCGTTTATAAATAGGGGTGTTAGGCCTTCGTTATCCCTTTATCGTTTTGAGATAGCCGAATCAGCCGAATACCGGATCAACCAAGTGCCGAGTCAACCAAGTGCCGAACCAGTCTTGTTTTCCGAACTATTTGAAGTGCCGAATCAATTCTGATTGCCGAACCAGGTGAGACATTCTTTTGCCAAACGATCTTATATACTTGAATCACCGGATGGACTCGTGGATTCTGAGTACCGAATGAACCTTGTGGGTTTGAACTGCCGAATGAGAAGGGGAAATGCCGAATGAACTTGTATTTGAGCCACCGGATGAACCCTGAGACTTTGAATACCGAATGAAATTTTACATTTCTTTACCGAATGACACTGGGAGCTTGAGCGTTTTGACTTATGGGTGAAATTCCAGACTACATTGTTTGTATGTTTTAACGATATACTTTTCTTATGTTGCAGATAAATGTCTCGCAAAGTGGAAACTCGATCAGAAAAGAGAAAATCTATGGATAGACGAGAGTCCCCCGTTGTGCCCCTAGCCCGGCCAGGACCGGAATGTCGTGGGCCCATCCCGAGGTCGCTAGTAGACGGGTATGGTCCCCAAGAGCTTCTGAACTCTCCTCCTGATTGCTTTCCGAGCTCTCTCAGAGAGGAGCAGCTTGATGTTATCTCTCGCTCCTTTAGGATTGACAGAGCGAGCATGATGTTGCCGGGGGACGGAGTGATGCCGTACAATCCCCCTGAAGGATATTTCGCGTATAGCCGATACCATTGCATGTGCGGGGCCATTCCTTCGATCAATGCGTGGATAGTCAGCTTCATTACTTACCTGAAAGTGGCTCCTTTTCAGCTTCAGCCCAACTCCTATACCATCTTGGTGTGTCTATTCGTTATCTTCCAGAGGAGATATGGGTGCCCCCCTTCTAACCGGGAAATCCGATATCTATATAATCTGAGGGGCTACAAGAAGGGATCTCCGTACATTAGTTTAGAGTCAGCCGTGTCCTTCAAGCCGGTCTTGGACTTATACTCGAAGTTTACCATGTTTAAAAAGGAATGGTTCTTCGTCAAGGACGACTCAGTTTCTTTTCACCTTTTCACTTCTGGCTGTAAGTTGAATTCCATTCGTAATTTCCTTGTCCTGACTACAATGCTTCTTCTTATGTGCTTTTATTTCTTGCTAGCGATAGGTGGCTTTGAGGTCGTGGAGAACGATCACCTTGTACAGATGGCTGCGGAGGTAGAGGCTATCTCAGGAAGGGATGGGTCGGCTTCTTACCTGATCCGGAATGCCACTCTCCTGGAGCACAACTTGATTTTGCCACGTCAATCTGTGGTTAAGCAGAGAGACAGCCGAGGAGAGGGCTGCTAAAGCTAAAGATGGGACCACTGCGAAGAGTAGCAAGAGGAGACCTTTCTCGATACCTCCAGTCCTCGGGGGGAAGAAGCTTAAGAAGTCTGACGGACCCTCCCCTAGCACATGCCCAGATATTCCGGAGGAGGAAGGTGGAGAGGAGGAAAGAGGCGAGGAGGAGAGCGGAGGAGATGGAGAAGGTGAAGGATAGGGTGGTAGTGGTGCCGGGGCTTTGTCTTCTAAGCAGGCAGGGGAGATCCAGGAGTGGACGGATGATACCTTTCGCCAGGCTTTTGAGGGATTGGAGGAAGGATCAGCCTCGGTGGAGAAGGCGAAGAAGGTTGATAAGGCTGGGACTGGTGCCGATCCATCTTCTAAGGGTATTTCATCTAAGGCAACTCCGGTGGTTCAAGGTGAATTCCTAACTTTCGCAGACTCCCTTTATGATAAGGACTTAGTAATATTTTATGGCCAACTCCCATCCTGGAATGAGATTCAGGACTTATTGCGGTATCCCACTCCCCCTTAGGGTTTGTAAAATAAGCGTGTCTTCCTACTTAACATATTTCTTGGATCATAGTTTCATGCATGCTTGTAACACCTGGTTTTTATTCTAGGAAAAGGTAATGTGGCCAAGACATCAGATATTCGGCACCGCCTTGAACAGTACAAGCTACTCAAAGCTTCTGCCAAACCAAAGCTGTCAACTAGCCGTTCTGGAGATGTGGTTAGATATCGCCCTCTTCTCGGAGTTATTGAAGAAGATATGCGAAAGAGGAAGAGGGGGCGATCTTCGTTTGAACCTCCACCTGGCCCTCAGCCTCCAGCCCAGCCTATCCATGATATTACCGAGGAAGATACCGAGCTTATGCCTTCCCCACATCCGTCCGAAAATCCAACCGTCACTCCAATAGACCACCCTTGTTTGGTTCGCAACCCATTTGCTGGCCACCCGGATCTGGACCCGAGTTTTCAGGACATCTCTTTTGACGAGGCCAAGGGTGAGCATCTTCTTCCCCGCAACCCCATGGTACGGGTGCTTGATGAGGCTAAGTCCTTAGATCTCGATTTGCTTACTACTCGGATAGTTACCATGGGGGACGAAGCCAAGGCTAATATCGACCGGGTCGCGGAGGAGACCAGGAAGTTGATGGGACATCATGCCCGTCTGGTCAAGGCTGGAGAGGAGATTGGGAGTGCCAACATCCGACTACGGTTAATCGTTTCTGACCAGGCCAAGCAGCTTGCCGATCAAGCCATTCAGATTTCTCAGCATGAGGCAGCCTCCAGGCGGTCGAAGAAGACTATGGAAGAGGCTAGTAAGGCAGAACTACGAAAGATGGAGGCTGCCTGCAAGGAACGGATTGACATGGCCATCGCAACGGTGGACGAGGTTCGGAGAGCGGATCTTGAGCAGGTAGAAGAGTTATCTGGAAGGCTTGAGGCCGCAGAGCTTGCTCAGGCCAAGCTGAAGGAGGAGATGGAAGTGATGCGGAAGTCCCTTCAGGCTGACTGCTCGAGATACCGATTGGAGAGAGATGCTGCTGTCGCACGACTGTCCGCTTCTGAGGCCCGGATGAAAGAGTTTGAGGAGAACGAGGGGATGATGGATGAGATGCTCCAGAACATGTATTTCCGTACTTGGAGGCAGGGCAACCTGTCTTGGATGGACGATTATCCCCGGGTTATGGCTAGGATATATCTCCGGGCTTTGGAGGAAGCTAAGGCCGATGCGGATAAGGAAGGTGGTGCGGCTTTCAGGATGGATGTGGTTACGGCCCAACTCACTAAGGAAGAGAAGGTGGCGGTTAAGGAGGGCATGCGGCTGCTTGCTGCGGATGAGGTAGGCGTGCAGCTAGATGATGATGATCAGGGAGCAGACGCTGGTAAGTCTTTCCTTTAGATCTTTTCATGATTTGATTGCTTATCTTTTACGACTATTGATGGATTCTCTTCTGAATTGAGCAGGCGAGGCCTCTGGAGTACATGCGGGGAGTTCTGACCCTGTAGTTAAGTAGATCCGGAGGGCTAGCGGGATGGAGGCGAAGCTCCGATTCTTTGACTTGACTTGTACATATTTTGGTTGCTGTCTATGTCAGTTCGAAACACTAATGTAACTTGTAATTATATTATTTGTAAAGAATGACTTTCTGTAATTTTATAACATAAGCTGATTCTGTTATGTTCGAATGTGGTTGTTATTTTGATATGTTGCATAAGAAATACAGCTGCGTGTTTATGCATGTGATTTAATCGCATTTGATGCTAAGTTTCTGCTCAAAATGTTATTTCATGTCTTGTAATGCCAATATGATGTGTCAATAAGTTAAAGCTACAATTTGTATACAAGAGAAGATAGTACCGCCCTTTGTGTTTTAGTTGTAGAGGGTTGCTTTGAATGTCTTGCGTGACTGAGTATGGAATGTAGCTGGGTGTTCCGTCATCCGGATGTGAGTTCATATTTCCACAAGCGAGAGTTCCCCTATTTTGTGACCTGTACTTTAAGGATTGTTATATAGGATAGGAGAAAAGTTTTTGAATGAAATGGAAATATGAGAAACAGTAAAACTTCCAATCACGGAAGGCCGTCGATATGCTTAAGTTCGTGGCAAACGGGTTTTGTAGTCATTTTCCCTAGCTGTGGGTCTTCGAGACATTTGTCACCCATCTTACGCCTCCGCGGGGAGTTTATCTTTTTTACCACAGCCGCACTTAAGACATAACGGAGCCGAGATCGCGCACAGTAACTACCCGAGCCATTATGGCCCGTAATCGTGGGTATTATTCGATTTACTGTAGCCGGCTAGCGTGGGTGCCGATCGTCAACCGTGAACTACCCCTGGGTGGCCACACCTTATGTTGGGGCTTAAAGTAGGTTTACAGTTGCCGGCGAGCCGAACGCCGTAATGAGCTGCCATCAGCTATAGTCAGCCTTCTTGATGGCTTATAATCGGCTCATTACAGTTGGCTTTGAGGGCAGTCGCGAGCAATGAGTTAACCCGCAGCAGAGGGATGCTGGAGCAAAAGTGTCTCATTGGCGAGTGCATAGAATCGCATAGTACCTGTTGGGTCTTGTCCAGGTGAGGTTGCGGCGTGAAGTTCCAGTATGGAAATGTCGTTATACATGATTTCGTTCAACAGAAAAGGATAACGCTTAACAAGCAACCAAGATATAAAAGAACAAGTTAAAAAGAGACAATATTTTTAAAGTGGTTCGGCATGAAAATGCCTACGTCCATTGATTCTCTTTGTTAATTCACTTCATATGGGCAGTACAAGTTAAGAAAAGTATCGACGGAGGTGTTGGATGTTCCATGCCCTCTGGAACACCTCTCCGTCCACTGTTGACAAAATATAAGCTCCGCTGTGGAGATCTTTATGAATTACATAGGGTCCGTCCCAGATTGGATATAGCGCTCCGGGGCGTGGGAAGATCCGCTTGAGGACAAGATCTCCTTCTTGTAAGCTGCGGTGCTTGACTTTGGAGTTGTATTGTGCTGCAACTTTTTGCTTATGAGCTGCTGCTTTGAGTGCTGCATCGTTTCTTCTCTCCTTAATTAGATCCAAAGACATGTGGAGGAGTTCTTCATTCTCTTCTGGGTTGTAGTGGATCCTGCGGTGGGAAGGCACTACAGTTTCAACTAGGAGCATGGCCTCCGCTCCGTATGCCAAAGAGAAAGGAGTATGCCCTGTTGATGTTCAGTAAGATGTGCGGTAGGCCTAAAGTGCCGTAGGAAGTTCATCCACCCAAGCGCCTTTTGACTTTTCAAGTTTCTTCTTGATTAGAGTTTTGAGGATTTTGTTGACAGCTTCGACTTGTCCGTTTGCCTGGGGATAAGCCACAAATGAGAAGCTTTTGTGAATTCCGTGCTCTTGGCACCAGTCGACGAATTCCTCGCTGTCAAATTGAAGTCCATTGTCCGATATGATCTTGAGTGGGACTCCGTACATCTGTCGCATCTCTTGACGAAGTCCAAGGCATCTTTGTTTAAAGTGGGCCAGTAATATCCATATCGGAGCATCTTCTTTGCCAGAGTCTGCCCTCCAGTGTGATCTCCGCAACTTACTTGATGAATGTTGGATAAGACTTCCCTGACTTCCCTTCCAGCGATACACCTTAATAAGGGATTAGAGAAGCCGCGCCGATAGAGGATGCCTTCTTGTAATGTGTAGCGGAAAGCTCTCCTTAAGATTTTCTTAGCTTTGTTACGCTCGTCGGGCAGTGTGCCATCTTGTAAATATTTTCGGATAGGAGTCATCCAAGTTTCCTCTTCGATTGCAGCTATCATATTCATTGTCTCGTAACTCGGGGCTAGTTGCTGTGAGATGGTTATTGTTCGTGAAGCGGTGCTGTCCTTCATGCTAGCTTGCTTTGCCAGTTCGTCAGCCTCCTGATTCTCTTCTCGGGGAATGTGTTTGATTAAATAGTGATCCAATTGATTGAGCAGCATCTTGGTCTTCCTTAGATATGCTATGAGTCATTCTCCTCGAGCCTGGAATTCTTCCAGTATTTGATTTACAATAAGTTGAGAATCACTATGGAGACATAAAGAATCGACTCCAATCTCCAGGGCACGTTCTAATCCGGCTATCACTGCTTCGTATTCTGCGTCATTGTTGGTGGCAGCGAATTCCAACCTTAGGGCGTAGTGCAGCTTCCTTCCCCTGGGGGTGATTATCACAACACCTGCCCCCGAGCCTTGTTCATTTGATGCTCCATCTACGAAGAGATTCCACTTGATATCCTCTTCTATTTTATATTGCTCCTTACCTTCGTTAGTAGTGAATTCGGCAATGAAATCAGCTATGGCTTGCCCCTTGATAGCGGTGCGAGGATGGTAGGTGATATCACATTGACTCAGTTCAATGCACCACTTAAGTAATCGCCCAGAAGTGTTGGGGCGATGGAGTACTTGCCTTAGCGGTTGATCGGTTAAAACTCTGATGGAATGAGATTGGAAATAGTGTCGCAGTTTCCGTGACATGATTAGCAGACAGTATGCTAGCTTCTCAAGTTTAGGGTATCTGGCTTCTGCCCCTGTAAATCTCTTGCTTACAAAGTATACGGGCCACTGTGCTTGATTGTCTTCTCTCATCAAAGCGGCCTTAAAGCATGGGACGATACAACAAGGTATAAGTATAGTTCCTCGCCTTCATTTGGAGTTGAAAGTACCGGTGGTCTCTGGAGGTGTCCGATTAAGTTAAGGAAGGCTGTCGAGCATTCGTCAGTCCATTCGAACTTTCCTTTGTCTTTCTTTAGAGCTTCGAAGAAAGGGATGCATTTGTCGGTTGCTTTAGAGATGAACCTACTTAGGGCGGCCACTTTCCCGTTTAGGCTTTGCATCTCTCTTCGAGTGGATGGTATCTTGATGTCTTGCAAAGCTCGAACTTGTTCGGGGTTTGCTTCAATCCCCTTGGCATGAACGATGAATCCCAAGAACTTTCCCGACGATACTCCGAAGGAGCACTTTAGAGGGTTCAGCTTCATTCCATATTGGCGAAGTACTTGAAACATCTCATCTAGGTGGTTTATATGATCGTTGGCTTTCCTCGATTTACCAGCATGTCATCTACATAAACTTCCATAGTGTGTCCTATTAGTTCCGCAAACATCTTGTTGACAAGGCGCTGATAAGTAGCTCCGGCGTTTTTAATTCCAAAAGGCATTACTCTGTAGCAGTACAATCCCCGGTCAATGATGAAACTAGTGTGGTCTTGATCGCGGACGTGCATAGGGATCTGGTTATATCCTGAGTATGCGTCCATAAAGGATAAGAGTTCGTGTCCGGCAGTGCTGTCCACGAGTTGGTCGATTCGGGGGAGTGGGAAGCAGTCTTTCGGGCAAGCGTCATTTAAGTTGGAGAAATCGATGCATGTTCGCCACTTCCCGTTAGCTTTCTTTACCAGTACCAGATTGGCGATCCATTCTGGGTAGATGGCTTCTCGTATGAAGTCATTGGCAAGTTGGTTCTTCACTTCTTCCTCTAGGGCTGCTGATCGTTCTTCCCCCATGCTTCTCTTTTTCCGCTTTACTGGCACCTTCGTGGGATCGATGTTCAGTACGTGGCATGCTACATCTGGGGAGATTCCTGTCATATCAGCGTGCGTCCATGCAAATACATCCATGTTGTGGCGAAGAAAATCAATGAGTTGATCCTTTAACTCTTCTTTTAGTTGAGATCCGATTTTCAATAGTCTACTTGAGTCATGTTTGTCTACAGCTACGAATTCCATAGCCTCTGCAGGCTCGGCGGTGGCCTCCTCCTCTTTGTCCCTGGGGTCTAATTCATTGAAAGGGTCACTTGTATATCGAAGAGGAGGGGATTTCTTTAGTTGCTATGCTTCCAAGTTTTTCATGTAGAGAGTAGTCTCTGCATTTTTCCCTTTATCTTTTCTACGGTTATTGCGAAGTTCAGTTACATAGCAGTCTCGAGCAGCATCTTGATCTCCCTCTATTTCTCCTATTCCGTTATCTGCTGGAAATTTCATCTTCAGGCACCATAGAGCTAGGACAATTTGGAAGTCAGACAAGGCTGGTCTTCCCAAAAAGGCGTTGTAGGCCGAGTGGTTATCTATTAGCACAAATGTTTGCTTTCGCACAACGGAGCGGGGATGACTTCCTATTTCAACAAAAAGGTCCAGTTGCCCGAGGGGCATCTTCGCATCTCCAGTGAAACCATGTAGTGGTTTGTTGCAGGGAGACACATCCTTCATTGACAGCTTCATTTTGTCGAAAGCATGCTTGAATAGGATATTTACTGAGCTTCCAGTGTCTATTAAAATTCGAAAAACTTTGGCTGGACTGAACCAAGCAGAGATGACCATATGATCCATGTGTGGGTACTGTCTTCCCTCTAGGTCACGCCTACTGATGTGATGTCGTCATTCTCTTTCCGTTTCGGGTGGCGTTCTTCCATGACCGAATTAACGTAGCCTTCATCGTTCCTAAGTGACTTACCGTATCTTTCCATCTCCGCCCAGCTTCTGCCGGCGATGTGCGGCCCTCCTGATATGGTATGGACCACTATCTTCTCTTGACTAGAGCCGTTGGTGTTGCGATTTCCTCCACCTGCTTCTGGGGGGGTGAGTCCAGGATTCTCATTGGCAGGAGTTGGAGTCATGTTCTGGCTTTTTACATAGCGTTCCAGTCTCTTCCTTCCGATGTGTTCTTCAATCAAGTCTCGGAGATAGTGGCATTCATTGGTGTCATGTCCATGGGATTCGTGGAAGCGGCAGAACTTTCCAGACTTGAGTGCATTATCTGACTCCTTCTTGTGCGGGGGGCGCTTGTATCTAACTTTGTCTTGAGTGGCTAGGAAGATGTTTTCGATTGTTTCATTCAAAGGAGTGTAAGAGTCAAATCTTGGTCCTGGTCGATATAAGCGCTTTTCTCCCTTCTTGCCCCCAGCATTGTCTCTAGAGTCACTTCTTCGAACATCCTTTGCTGCAGCGGGGACCCTGTCTGTAGCTGTCTTAGCCTGTTGCCCTGACAGCCTCTCAGTGGCTGCGTCTTCAAGTCTCGTATACTTTCCAGCTTCATGGAAGAAATCAGGTAAAGTAGCTGGTTTTTCCTTGGTTAGTCTTCTAGAAAATTTAGTATCTAGATGTACACCACTGCAGAGGGCCATTAGGATAAGTTTCTCGTCGGCATCTTGGACTGCGGCCGCCGCGGCGTTGAATCGGGTTAGGTATTGTTGCACTGTCTCTCCGGGTTTCTGTTTAATATTAGATAAGGAATAAGCGTCCTTGGGTTGTTCCACATGAATACGGAACTGACTGATGAACTTTTCTTTCAATATTTCCCATGAGTTGATGGACCCTTGGGGTAGGTGGCAGAACCAGGAGGTAGCTAGATCTGCCAAGAAAAGTGGGAAGCATTTACACAATACTCCCTCCGTTGCTCCGCTCATGAGCATATGCTGGGTGTATCTCTGTAAGTGTACGATGGGGTCAGAGATTCCCTTGTAAGGTTCCATCGTTGGCATTTTCCATTCCCTGGGGGTGATGGCAGTTTCGATATTGCGGGTGAAGGGGCTGGTTACCCTAGTACCTATCCCCCGATCCCTTTGCTCCTGTTGGACGCACTCTCTGAACAATCGCGCCATCCTTTCATCAGAACTTGGAGCGGATAGAAATGAGTTTGGTTCTTCCCTGCGGGATTGATTCCGTCCAGACGGCTTGTAGGGATGGTATCGTCTGTCACTCCTAACATTCTCCAATGGTTGCCTCTGGTCTTCTGGGGGTATGCTGGGGTCAGCCACAGTTGGCCCTTGCCTTGATCTTCCCCTGCTGGATTATGTTCTCAGCACTTCCTCGGGTCCAACTTCGGGCCGGACTCCAGCTCGGCCCCGTCTACTGGTGTTTTCATGGTTAGGTAGCATGACAGGCTCAGCCACATCCGACCCCTGCCTGGCACCTCCCTCGTTGGGTTCGGTTCCAAGTGTTTCCTCGGGTCGGAATTCGGGCTGAGTTCGCGCTCGGCTCCTACCATGGATGTTTCTGTTGTTAGCCTCTTCGAAGAAGAAAGACCTTTGTCGCCTCCTGAATCCTCCAGACCGGGACTCACCCCATGATTCAGTGTTGCGGTTGGATTCTTCAGCATCTCTTAAGCGTGACAGGAGTTGGTCCACCAAGGCTTCTTGTTGAGATGCGAAGCAGTTAGTTACTTCAGCCACAACCTTGTCCAGATCCGCCCTTGTAATTGGTTGTTCCGTAGCAGGGGCTGTCGGATTTGCCTGATTTAAATTTGCTGTTGGAACTGGACGATTGTCTTGGTCTCTGATCACTGGATCTGGGATGCTGCCAGTTGCGATGCCCTTTCCTTTGTTAGCATCTTTCTTCCGTCCGGGAGCCATGTTTTTCAAATGAACGATGCTGACAGAAAAAGGATTAAGTGGGAGAAGCTAAAGCTTCGAGCTCCTTGTTCTCAGTGAAAGCACCAAAAATGTTTGCACAAAAAATGGACAAACACCTCCAAGTCGTATGAATTAGTTGATTTTATGTTGTTTCTAGTGATTTGGGTGATTTATGCAAATATATAAAAAGCAGGGACTAAACTGTAAAAGACACACAGATTTATAGTGGTTCGGCCAGAATGTGCCTACGTCCACTTTATATGTTATTCTCCTTTTTCTTTCAGATTACAAGTACAAAGCTTTGTATACAAGTATATGAAAGTTGTTTGAAAGTTCCTTCCGTGCTTGAGCTCTCAAACTTGTCCGCCATTGTTGTACCCCTGCCCCTCTATTTATAGAGTGAGGTTGGGGGCAGGGGTCTTGGATGTATATAGCTGCTGGTGGGCCTGGGCTGAAGCAATCTGGCCTGGAAGAGTTGGTTTGGCAAAGCCTTGGTTCGGTGGAGAGTTGGTGAGGACTTGGTCCGGTTGTAGAGGGTCGAGGTTGGTCCGGTGGAGCTTGGTTCGGTGATGGAGGAGAGGGGACTCTGGTTCGGTGGCAATGGACCGGTAGTGGATGGGAGGTGGCTTGGACCGGCAATGCTTGGAGATGGTATGGTTCGGTGATGGTCCATCTTGCTTCTGGTTCGGTAGTGGGAGGAGGTAGCTGGTTCGGTAGCAGTATGGACCGGTAGTGGATGGAGGTAGGTTGGAACGGCGATGCTTGGAGATGGTATGGTTTGGCATTGTTTAGAAATGCGCCCAACATGATCCATAAATAATTCAAAACTTTCACCTAACAAATAAAGTTTCCATGACTTCAATGCAAAAACGATTGTCGTTAACTCAAGATTGTGAGTCAGATTATTTCTCATCAACCTTTAACTGTCTACTAACATATGCTATAACTCTTTCTTGCATAAGAATGGCTCCTAACCCCATGCCACAAGCATTGATTTGAACGATAAAAGTCTTCATACCGTCAGGAATAATCAAGGCAGGTTCACTCATCATAATCTCCTACATGCATAAGAATGCATGTTCACACTTCGTGTCCCAAGTGCAAACAAGAATTTTCTTAGTAAGGCATGTTAAATGTGCAGAAAAGCCTTTAATTAACTTCCTATAAAAACCTTAGGATCAATGTCTTTTGAGGTAGCAGTTGAAAATAATTACACGAAATAAAACAATTGGAGTTAATGTAAAATGATGACAAAATAAAAAAAGTTATAAGGCAAGGTAACATACTTGGATAGAGAATTTCATAGAAATTTCTGGAGAGAATCATCTTATATAGAAGAACTGATGACATTAATCCCTTGTTTTATTGATTGTGTCAGATATATCCCCACGATCAATGGGACATTAATAAAACACGGTGCCTTTGGCCTGATTCTTAACTTTTTGAAGAGTGGTAAGGGAATGTCGAATAGTGGGAATCAAATCTTCTATTCTGATCTCTTTAAATAACACAAATAGAAAATGAATATAACCATTGGAATTTGGAGTGAGTTGAGTAGGTGCAATCTTGAGGAATGACAAGACATTGATGATGAGAGTATTAAAAGGCGGATAGCAAGAATGTCAAATATGGATGGGGATAAAAGCAAAAAATCACTCAAGAGGATAGTCAATCCTATCAATAGGATTTTAAAACTCTAGTCTCAACTCTAGAGATCCTAAAATGGTGCAATAAAGAGGACGTCCACTTGCTTTAAGACGTATCATTTGGCAGTTAGTGTAGATTTTCTCTTTAAAGTGTTTCTTGTGTTTAAAGGTACTAGGCGATCCTTTAAAACTTTCTTTCTTATTTCAACTCATTATACCTAAGTCATTTTGACCAAATATATAGGTCAGTATAATCATGATTAGGAAAGGCAAGTAGGTGGCCATATTATTTTGGGGTTTCCAACATGATTAGACTAGCAAATTGCCAACATGATTAGATGATAAAGAAATAAGTAAGATTATTCCATACCTAATGAATAAGTGAAATCGATAAATTTTTAGGAAAACAGTAATTTAATAAATGACAAGGTTTCCGCCTGTGCAGTTAAAGCGCTCGGCAGATTCGAAGCGGTGGAGGTGCAAAAAGTCATAGCGGGGATACAACGAGGATATAGCGGGACATAGCGGACGGCTCTAAAATAGCATATAAAACTCATACTTAATGTTTTTACAAATATATAAATGGTAATTAAATGAAAAATTATCAATCAATTGAATTATAATTAATACATAAATAATTTTAAACAAAAAATATGTGCGAATATACTTTAAATAAACGTAAAACTGTTATATAACATAATTGAATTTAGTAGAATATTAGAGTATTTTCATTTCTAAAAATATATATAAAATTAAATCAAATAAATTAGTTTCATAATTTTTATAATGTATAAATGCAATTTTTTAATTCATTTTATTAAACAAGATATAGCGGAAATAGCAAAATATACCGGGAATAACGGGATATAGCGGAAATAGAGGGGATTAAAGCGGAGAGGCTATATTTTGGGGCTATATGAAAAAATCGTAGCGGTGGAAATCCGCTATGAGATATAGCGGGGTTATAGTGGGGTAATAGCGGGGCATTAACTACACAGGTTGCCGCATGTAGAATAAATGAAATTAACGAGTTCTCACTAGTTGAGCTATTGCTAATTGAATAAAGTAACTGAAATGAGCTATCGTTGATTAAATAAAATAAATGAAATAGGCTATGGTTAATTAGATAAGGTAAATGAAACGAGCTATCACCAATTAAGCTATCACTAGCTGAATAAGGTAAATAAAATGATTTATCGCCAATTGAGCTATCGCTAGTTAAATAAAGAAGATGAAATAAGCTATCGCTAACTGAATAAGGAAGATGAAATAAGCTATCGCTGGTTGAATAAAGGAGATGAAATGAGCTATCATTGGTTGAATAAGGAAGATGAAATGAGCTATCACTAGTTGAGCTAGTTGAATAAGGTAAATGAAATGAGTTATCGACAGTTGAGCCATTACTAGTTGAATAAAGTTAACAAAATGAGCAGTCGCATGTTGAGCTAGCGTGGATTGAGAAAGGAAAAAAAGGTTACCGCATATTGAGATAACGAATATGTTGCCACTAACTAAATTTTTAAGTTGGCATTGGGTTGAAGAAATCCAAAACCTATAAACATGATAGAGTTAGGGGTATGCCTTAGGGGAAAGCATGTAATTTGTTACAGATATCTAAGTTGTTGACCAATCTTGTTCGAAATAAAAAATATTTTCTTTCTATAATATACTTGATATAATGTGGTTATGTTAATTAATTAAATAAATTAATTTAGTTAAAAGCATATTTAATAGAAAATCCATAAATAGTATGTTTTGTGATAGTAGTTACAAAGTGTTGTAACCGTGAGTAATTTATCACAACAAAAAATAAATATACCATTTTAAATGTTCCTAGTTAATATGCATTGAGATTGAATTTCGATGTATCCATTAAGATTAGAGTACGCAACACTCTCCAAATGTTGGACAATATATTAATCATGGCTATTAGGGGCACTTAAGGATTACGTACTGATAGTTATTAGATAACTATGGAATGACTCACTTGATGGTTTTCTGTTGGTTGATATAAATAAGGCCAAATTGAAAATATTAATCTGACTGATTTACATGATACTCTCGACCTGAGAATACTATGGTTCTTCAATATGAAAGCTTCACTTTAATTATAGTCAAATCATGGCATGGTGTTCCATTGAGTGACTATAGTTGGGTCAAGTGAAAGTATTGGATGTGAAGTACCATTCAAAAGAGGATTTGACTCCTAGGTTGTATGGGGTTCGTTTCATGGTGAATTCAAGTCAAACCAAAGTCAAAGTCTCCGGCCAGAGCTATTTGATTAATAATAATAATAATAATTATTGAACCAAGATCTTTATGTTTGGAATATAGAGTTGAATATGGGATGATATTGAAATTCTGAGCATTACCAAATTCCATAAGTCCAAAGTGATATAGTTTTGACGATGAGAATTGGTGTAAATAAATGCCACAATCGGGTAACGCTTCATAAAGTGAAATTGGATTTTACCGAAACTAAGTGATAAATTTGGCCAAAATGTCACACTACCTGCTAAGTGATGGGTGAATGTTAACATTTGAATAGTTCGATGTTAATTGCTAATCGAATTTACACCTACCAATCACAAAACCGAAATGATGAATTCTGTTTAGACCAAATGATTTAATTAGTTTATAATTGTTATAAATTAATTAAATAATTAATATTTATGAAACATTAGTTATAAAATTTGAATATGACTTGAGAAATAAATATTGTTATACATATTTATTATAATTATAAATATATCGATCGATATGGGATATCGATAAAGAAATTAAATTGGATTTAATTAGAGATATTTATTTGGACTAAAATATGCTATCAGCCCATCGTGTTAAAGGCAAAATTTGGTAGCAACTATGTGATATAGGGGGCGACCAAAATAGAGTATAAGAGTATGTGATGGATGGCTAAGATCTAGTGAGAAAAGGTACGTAAGTGATGTGATCCACTTTTCTCTCTGATTCAACCATTATAAAAGGAATCATAGCCCTAACTTTCTAGAGACTTTTTGGCTGCCTCCTCTATCCATGTCATGGCCGAACAATACCTCTCTACACCCCATAAAATCTCAAATCAAATCCGTTCAAATCAATCGCATTCGATAGAAAAGGGTCAGCGATTCAAATACTAGCAATTTGACGAATCATGAAGTTTCAAGAGGAAGGGAACTCATCGTTACATGGTGTACTTAAGGGCATTAGTTTAGGTAAATTTTCATTTTATATTTCATATTCTCTATATAACTCTATATTATCCATATATATATATATTGTAATTATTGAATTGTTAGTTAGGTGAGATTCCTAAAGATATTGTCGTCGTCACATATATTGATTGGTTATGTGTATATGTTTATCGAATAAAAAACAATTTTTTTAAGGATCTAATAAACACAGCCAATATCATTATATTTTAATTATTTATATTTTATTAATTAATATATACATAGATTAATATATTAACTAATTTATTTACATGACATGTATTAAACCATACAACTATATTGCATAAATAATTGATCTAATAATTTTCAAATGTTTATTTATATTAACTATGATTTTTAGTAATCGAAAATAAAAATTTACAAGTTATTTAATATATTTTAATATTATTTAATATTTGCACAAATTAATAAATTCATATAAAATAAATAATATTTTGAAAATTCAATTTTAAATTTTCTAAAATTAATTTGTTATAACATATGATCTCAATCAAAAAATCAGAATTTTTAAGCCATTTTTTGCATTTTTAAAAAATCATTTAAAGTTCGGTCGAAAAGCATTTAATTATTAAGAAATATTGTTTTGACTTGGAAAATTCTAAAATATTTTTCCTTATTTTCAAAAATTTTAAAATTCGAGATATCTATTATATAAATATTTTCTATTATTTACTTATCGTTAACTAACTAATTAATTCATATTATATATATATTAATATAATAAAATACTATTTATATTTAGATCTGTTGTTTATATAATCTAGAATGTTTTATAATAATAATAATATTTATTTTAGTTTTATAATTTATAAAATATTCTAACTCATATTTTCATTTTAATTGTTATATTTGTATATACATACATACATATATATAATTATATTTTAATACATACACACACACACACACATATATATATATATATATGTGTGTGTGTGTGTGTGTGTAAATAATTAAAATAAACTAAAGTAAAATCATATCTTATATATATACATATTATATATATATGTGTATGTTTGTTTATTTGTGCCCGCGCACTTGGCGTAGTTGGAAAGAGCAACAGCCTCCCTCGTACGAGGTGAGGAGTTCGATTCCTGGCAACTACTTGAAGCCTACCAAAAGGTCTGGTCTACCTGGGGACACGGTTGTGGCGGGCCAGTTGTGTTCCCCCAGGTTTACTGTTCAGGAGTCGCAATGTCGGCGGTAATGGAAGAGGTTTCCCTGGTTGCCAAAAAAATAAATATTTAATACTATAATATTTTACATACATACATATATACATATGATATTTATATAATATATATATATATATATATGCATGCATGCATGTATGTGTGTATATATAATAACTATATATATATACATATATTTGGACATGATACCATGCATATAGGATGAGCTAATGTGTCCATTGCAATGTAAATCGCAACATCTATATACAAACATGTTATACCCTTCATGGAATATCATTTACACATGCACTCACATATACATATGTATATAATACCTATGTATATTTATATATTATTTGGAAATAAATTCAATAAATTTCCATCATCAATTTATAAATTTAAATGAAATATATGATTTTATTAAAATTAATTTTGAAATGTTCTAAATAAATTAGACTTCATAGACCTAATAAAGATCCAATATAGTAATTTTTTGAAACTCACCCATAACTTCCATTACGGAGTAGTCCAGTTCCAACAATGGTATCGGTGCCCAATAACCTATGTGGTCTAATTACTCATGTCGGAGTTAGCTAATTAAAGCCTACCCGTATAATAGGGTGTCTAGAAAAGTAGTGTCTAATGTTGGGTTTTGGTAATCAAGTACTCTTCCCAAACTGGCTACTAGCCTGACCCATAATAATAAGGTAAGCCCAAAAGGTTATCCCTAATAGAAAAGACCTAATTTGAGTTGGGCCTTGGGCCAATTTTTAAAATCGTTTGAAAATTAAAAATAAAAGATTTTAAATTTAAAAGTTAAGTTTAAAATAAGATATAAATATATTATAAAAGTTATAATATAATATTAATTTTCAAAATGTTTGAAAATACATATATATTAATTTCGAAAATTTTAAAATTTATTAATTAGATAAATAAAATAAATAAGTTAATTTATAAATAAATGTATACATGTATTATATATTATTTTTAAAATGTTTAAAATAACATAAGTATACATGTACGTATATGAATTGAATTTTGAAATTAATATAATTTAATTAAATAAATATATTAAAGTTTAATTAATTAAATAAATAAATTAAACGTTGATTAATTAAATAATACACACACATATAAGATATATGTGTAATGCTATAAAGATTATAGTATGTAATAAATATTTAATATAGATGTTATATTAAATTAATATAAAATTAATTAAAATGTTAATTAATTAATTTTTTTTAATGAAATAGGATTTAATTAATATAATATTATACATGAGGCTATTATATAAGTAATATAAAATATTAAAGTTATACAATAATAAAACTTATATATTATGAATTTATAAACTAAAGGTGGAACATTAAAGAAATCCTAAATAGACTTAAGGAATAAATACATACATATATGTACGTATACCATGACTTCTGATATGTCCGATACTTGAGTCGCGAGGATATTTCATAAGAAATACATTATTCCACGAGTCGATATCACTTAATATAATATATTGAAGATTATGAATCTTCAACATAATGTTGTCTTCTACCATATATATATTAATAAATACTTGCATACTCCTTAGTTGTTGAGCAGACTCAAGCTGGGGATGTTATGTGTAGTACTATTAATATACTGAATAGATGAGATAAGATAACTATATATATTTGTTAAGCAGACTCAAGGAACATATACTATATTAGGCGGTCACGATATGGTGGGTACGAGTGAACAATTTCAGTTTAATTTGTTGAGAAGACTCAAGGTCGAAACCAAATTAGGACAAGATACCGAAGGGTTAGGGTTGTATGTGACACAACCGATAAGGAGTTATCCATCATCCATGGAGCTACGACTTGTTGAGCAATCTCAAGTTTAGAATTTCAAGATAGACAAGTCCTAATACCCACTAATGAAGCTGAAAACCTTCTATGTTTCTCTTAGGGTTTGGTGAAACATAAAAGACTAGAGGGAGTCATATTAGAAAAATGAAATGATAACATTTATATTATTGAAATAACATATTCTATATAATGTTATAATAATCTACAATGCTAAATTATGCATTTATTAGTAAAACGTTTATTAATTTACAAATGATTTGAATCAAAGATTGAAAAATAGAAATATAACGATACTTACTAATAAATGCTTCTTGCATGCTTATGTTTTAATACCCATGCAATCACCCAATTTTACAACTACTAAATACATTTCTAATTTGGTCGCTTACACATTTATTTGGTTGAGACCATGTATTGCATTCTATGAGTTTCGAATTCTAAAGCAGTAAAAGATTATGGATATTTGATCCACATACTATCGCATATAAGTGTTATATAGGGAATGGTCACTATTCGTAATGTACAATACTTCGATGAAGTTAGTTCATTCGAAACAAGCCAGTAAACAGCACTATCAGATCGAGTATTCAGTTTGATTGATTACAAATTTAACGACTCAAAATTTTGATTATTTGATTTTAAATGTTTAGTTAATTCTAAATATTTAAAATAATTGAATTTTAGAATTTAATAATTTATAATTCGAACATAGGGAATAATTAAATATTTGAATTATGAACTAAATGTGAATTAAATGGATTTAATAATTTTATTTAACTCCATTTAACCAATAAATAATGTTGGTAAGTTCAGTTTGTAAATTTATTTGAAATATAAACAGATCAAATAAATATTGATAATTAAATATTTAAATCTGTGAAATTAGCCTTTTGGGACACAGTCTCGGATTTTGACAAAACCAATTTCATTGGATTCATAATAGTGAATTATATTACATCGTCAAATTTCATGACAATCAGATGAATCGTACAGGATCGAAACGCGTTGAAATCAATATCGAAAATTTAGTATAATAACTAGGTCCAAAAACCTATCTTCCACATGTGATCTAATTACGTCTCCAAACAAGTTCCACTGCGTTCGAATAAGGGCAAAACAGTAGGAATGCCAAGCGGCACGTCTCATTTGGAGTTCAATATTTTCGAGTATATTCTGTTAAATAATTTAAAATTAAAATAATACTTATATGCACATGCCCACTATTTCATAGCCCACACATCCATCACTTCATAGCCCATACAACCATCCTTTCACAGCCCACAAACATTTTGGTGTTGAATATGCAAGCATATGATTTTTGTTTAATGATAATAAACATACATATATATACATTTAAATGTATTTTTTAATGTACTATTTTATTTTCACTTAGTTAATTAAATATTTGCCGAATAAAATAAGCAACACAGAATTTAAATTCAAACAGATATTTTATTCAAACAAATATTTTATTACAATTTTGAATAGTACAAATTTGTGCTCTCACTATATATACAAAATTTCAATTACAATACATTTCAATTTACACAACTATCCTCACTACATATCACTCAGTCACTCGTATCTATCTTCAACTCTATTCCAGCTTGAATCCACCATTTGAGTTATCTGCAAAATACACACTGACGCTGTAAAATTGAAAAGGAAATATTTTTTGCAGTGTAAAATAAAATAATTTTTTGAAAATATTATTTGCCTTAGTATTTGGGTTGTTAGTCATCATATTTATTTTGAATTCATTATACATGAACAGCTTGTGACATGCACAGTGTATCGATGTACATGCCATAAGGCCGTGCACACCAATATATACTTGACAAAACTACAGGGACAAGTGAGCACAAGGTTAAACCCAACTAAAAAGCTAGATTTAACTCAAGTACAAATATTCAAGTGCAATACAAATAAAGTCATGATATGAGCACAAGGTCAAACCCGAGCTATAAGCTGGATTCAACACAGGTGCAAACCAAATGTATAAAATCTAAATCAATGGACATGTGAACACACACACACACACCAAATTTCCAGTGAACCCAGCAAAGCTGACAGTGCAAACAAGTGCACAAGAACAAGCCCATGAAACAGCACACAATATAACAAATGCAAGGCTACCAAGTTCAACAGCACATAAAGGAGGCAAATAAATAAAGATATCAAGTGAAGGCCACACAAGCTCAACTGTATACAAGTTCATATGCACTGGGTCAAAACAAATGCAACATGAATGGTTAACAAAGACATGGTCAGAGCTATCACCAACCAGAGCATAGCACATATGGTCAGAGAATGCAAGTTACAACACAAACCAATATGCAAGTGAAGATATCAAGTGCACTAACAAATAGTTCAAGAATGCAGCAGTGAAGACAACAGAGGTACAGACGATATGAACTCAGATGAACAAGTTCAATGCTACAAAGGTAACATCAGACTTAATGAAACAAAACAATGAACTGACTCGAAGTTTTTATGGAAATACAAGTGCAAAAATCAAATGCATAAGTAACTGTGATCAAGCAAATCGAGCCACCATATCAGACTACAACAAGACTATAATACCAAAGGATTATCATACGCATTATTTATGGAGACATCACATGAAAACAGAGGCAAACACATATACATATGCAATCTGACAATACACAAGACTCAAGTCTGCAACATACAACATTAGACATGCTTGTTTGTGTAGTGAAACCAAAGGCAACAGCAAATAAATGGTCAAACTACGGAACAATGCATATTGAAGCATACAACAATTCAACACACACACACACACACACACACACACACACACACACACACATATATATATATATATGCAGTAATAATATGGGATGCAGTAAAGCATGTAGACATGTACTCGATGCACACCAAAACTAAATACAGTGAAATACAACATCCAAACATGTTGCAGTAACAATGCCATGAAACAATAGCTCGAATGTGCAAGTGCAGACTCAAACATCAACTAGACCAGAGGCGCACACACAGGACAGTGAACAATGAAGTGCAAAGTGCAAACATGAACCAAAGTCCAAAATCAAGATGAATAAAGTCAAGGCCGAATTCAATCAGAATTTATCAAGTCAATTTTCATCTCAAAGTCCTACAATTGTGAAAGTAAAAAAACTCAAATAACAACAATCAAACAAGTCCACTTTATCACAGAGAAAAAAATCAAATGGTCGAGCATAGAAAATAATTCAAAGCCGTGGTGACCAAGGAATCAAACAAGTAAAAAATCAAAGTCGTGATATTCAAGTGAACACAAAATATACAAATTGAACTAGTCAGAAAACATCACAAGCACCCAAATGAAAATCAGTGGCCAAGTAAGAATTCAAATAAAATATACACGAATGAAGATTAAGGGGTTCGAACCCTATTTAACCCATTAACATCATCGGCATAAAAACGATTCGTATTTAAGCAACAATAGAGCAAAGTTTAAATCAATAACTCGAATCGAATCGAGTTCAAGGATATCATTGTGAATCAAAATCACATACCAATCAAATCGAACTCGACGAATTGAAGCAACTACAACTGTGCTTAAGCTAGAAGACAATCGAGAAAGCAACGCGGGGACAATCACTCAACTCGGCCGATCTATAGAGCAGCAGCTTCACCAAACCCTAACAAACAGAAGCAACGAGAGAAAAAAGGAATCCGCCAACATTTTTACATAGAGAAAAATAAAAAGGGGATATAATTATATTTTTCTTTGAGCCAGTTTTCTTTTTAATATATTATTGGGCTCTAGTTTTAATAGGGTTTCTTGTTTTGTAATTGCTTTTTATTTTGTATTTCACTTTTAAACTTTTGTAAATTCTAGTCGTGTGACTAGGGGACGAATTACGGCGGTGTAGTTCGAGAATTCGCAACTCAGTGGCTGAGTTGTGACAGAATTTTGAGCGTAGAGTTAGGTTAGTCGATAGCGGGTGTCGCGAGTTTATGTATGTAAGCGTCTTTCTACTTAATTTCTAGTAGAGACCTTGAGGGCAGCACATAGGCAGGGTAGTTGGGTAAATCTATGTTGTTCCATTTCTGCTTTTAATATTCTGCGATTATCTGTGCTGCTATTATTCTGCTATTGTCAGTGCTACAGTTATTTTATATATTTCCGCATTAAATTTTTATAATTAGTAATATCACCCTATTCACCCCTCCTCTAGAGTGAAATCTATCCTACAAGAGGTATCAGAGCAAGGTTCAAAAGCCAATTTTTGCTTTAAAATTTTGATTTTTCAAAAGCCAATTTTTGTTTTAAAAATTTGAATTTTTAAAATAGCTTTTTTAACAATGCTTTTGTTGAGGGTTAGTCCAGTATTATTCCTCCTATTTTTGATGGAATAGATTTTTCAATTGGAAATTAAAAATGGAATTTTATTTAAAATCCACTAATTTTAAATGTTGGGATATTATTGAATGGGTGTGATATAATAGACGAGAAAATTACTTCGATTAATGCTCTTGCTATGCATATACTATATTCTCATATTAATCAAGATAATTTTAACTTTATCTCTCATTGTGAAAATGCACGGGAAAACTTGAATACCTTTGATGCAATATATGATGCAAAAGTCAACAAGCGAGAGAAATCCCCCATAATCGACTCAGTTAAAGAAACGTGTTTGACAGGATTGGAAAAGGCAATAGTGATGAAGATTCAATAGCGGATGAGATAAGTGATTTTACATTCAATGATTTAGTTCTCTTGTGCCAAAAATTAATTGAAAATAATAAAGCTCTTGAGTTCAAAAATAATAAATTGGAAAGAGAACAAGGTAAACTTCATCAGAAAAATATTGATTTGGAAAATCATCTTAAAAGTATTAAGAAAAATAAAAATTCTAATTGCAAAAGATGTTTGAACCATGAGAAAGAATTTTCCTGTTTTCATAAAAACTTTCGAAAGTTAGAAAATGAAATTTTAATTCAATAGAAAAACAAAACTGAGTTGATTTGTAAAAATAATATTTTGCAAAAAGAGTTCGATAGCTTTAAGTAGTCAGAAATTTCTAAATGTACGATTTTTGAAAAGAAATTAAATGAGATCGATGAAAATTTCGAAACTCTTGAAAAAGAAAACGTGATTTTGAGCAAATCATAAATTATTCGATTAAATCACGAGTTTGACAAAGAGATCGAAAAAATCAAGGATTTTGAAAAAATTGAATATAAAAAACTCCAACTCTTTGAAACTGAGATGCTTGAAATTGAGACTAAAATTAGAGAGATTGAAAATGAAAATATGGACTTGAAAATGAAGAATTTTGAAAGGAGAGATAGTACCATTCGTTATTGTTCGTATCTGATAAATGAAAATAAAATTTTAAAATCCAAAATTAATAAACTTGAGTAGATTACTCGAAATTTTTTCCCTAGAGAAAAATCATTTAATATATTCTTAGAAAATCAACTCTTCATGAATAAAAGGAAAGAACTTGGATTTAAAAAGGTGTCAAAATATGAAAAAACAACTAATAACACTGTCAAGGGGAAATATGTGATATCTAAATGTGTAAAGTGCGAAAATATTGGACATAACAAGAATAATTGTTGAAATATATACAAACACAAAACCGTTAAAAAAATATGGATTCCAAAAGGTACGAATATGAATGGTTTGAAATTTAAACTGATTTGGATTCCCAAGGGTACAATTGTAAATGCAAATAGTTTGTTATATAGACAAATTTGGTTAATAAAGATTTCAATAGATAATAACAGCGGTCCTACATCCTTAGTTGGACCACTTGACTTCACCAAAATTTAGACACACAAGTGGGCTAAGGAACAACTTTGATGGAGATAGATTTCGAGTTGTTCTAAGTGATTGATAAACTAAAATTTAAACGTTCCTTGGCCTATAAAGATTAGATGGAGACATTTTGGATATCACAGAATGGAAGGAAAGTGAGGTATGATATCTTAACTCAATTTTTGTTCACATATTGTTCATTATGTATTGATCGACATTGTTAAAGTATTTATACCATATCTTGATCATCTCAACTTTGGTTTGTGAAATGCTTGAAGTTTTTGGGAAGCTAATCGATATGCTACAACTTCTCTAACTTTTGATTCACTTTGGAATGTCATGAAAAATGGCCTTGATGAATTTTTATAATGTGTGTTTTCTTTGTGCTCAATATAGATTACTTGTGCCTGATATACATGGATGTGCTGAAAATTTCAAAAAATTCAAGTGTTGAGGAATACACATTTTTTTATACCACTATATATCACCATAAATATCTGAAATACAAGTGGTATCTTATATGATCTCATGTTGAAATAATTTTTGCAATAATTTAATTATTTATGTTGATTTTCAACTTGAGGTCATTTTTACAAAACCCTCTTATAGAAAATTGATTTTCACTTATTTTAATTTTTGAAAATGACAATCTTGAGTATAAGAGAAATTCAGATGCAGGTTACAATGGTAACCTAGTTGATAAAAAAATATCTAGTGGAATGTGATTTTTGAGACATTTAGTAGTTGCATCACATTTTCAAAGAAAATATCTGCATATTTTTCATTTCACCTAATTTTAAATTAGCAGGCATTTTTTTCTTTTATAAAACTCCTTCAAGAAAATATATTTTTTTGACCTTGTTTCATATTATCCATTTTAGAAAATTTGATTTTATAATTATTTTTGGATTTGATCTTAAATGTACTACATTAACTAATCTGACTGCCTACTGATTATTGAAAAGATAAGTAGTGATTGAAAAAATGATGAGTGTTGATATTAATCATATGCTATAACTAGAGACAGTATAATTAGTATATTTCTTTAGAAATTTAAACAAGAGTTATAAAAACTTTTGTTGGTAAAAATTCCATGACCATCTCTATTGCTATTATATTTCTAACAACCATCACTCATCAATATCCAATATAGTATGTCCATATGTGGTATTTTAAATGGGAAATCATTTATTTTTCAATTTATTATATTTTTAGCAATAAAAACATCCAAAGTATTCACTCTCATTTAAAAGTCCTCACGGTTATGCATGGGTGAATTACTTGGAATTTTTTATATGTGCTTTCGTGCTCATTTAAAAGTCCTCACGGTTATGCATGTATGGAACGTATATCAAAATTGATTATTAAATAGATAAGTTGATTCTAATCCCATTTAAAAGTCCCCACGTTTATGAGTGGTTAGAAGATACTTGAATTCATTTCTAAATTTGGAATACTACTAATCTCATTTAAAAGTTCTAACGGTTATGCATGGTTAGTAGATATTCAAATTCCTAATATAAATATACCACAATTACACACGACTACATGGTTTTATAGGATGACATCATTCCCATCATTCTAAAGTGGAATATGAGTCAATCAGAGTATTTATTATTTTTGTTTGATTTTTTATTGAAATTTAATATTTATTGGGTATTAATATTATATTAATGTCTATCACTTTATCTCTATTTTTCTAACACCATTACTCTTTTGCAGATAACAAAAGGGGGAGAGAAAAGTTAAGATTTTGGAAAATAAGTGTCAAATATTTTATTTTGTATTTTGTATTTGCATCTAGGTTCATTTTCATATTTTTATTCATTCTCATGCATATATGAAGGAGGACCTTTGTTGTAGAGAGGGATAATTCAAATAGGAGGAGCAAATAGAATGATCAAATACATTTAACAAATTCAAAATCTGAAATATATGTTTCTTATTATCAAAAGGGGGAGATTGTTGAATATGCAAGTATATGATTTTTGTTTGATGATAATAAGCATATATATATACATATTCATTTAAAGGTATTTGTTAAAGTACTATTTTATTTTCATATAATTAATTAAATATTTGCTGAATAAAATAAATAACATAGAATTTAAATTCAAACAGATATTTTATTCAAAAAGATATTTTATTACAATTTTGAATATTACAAA